>CM069295.1:6116206-6491206 GCA_035609425.1 Epinephelus awoara | reverse complement strand
AATGTAGCCAGATATATATATAAAGGTCTGGGGGCAACCCCAAGCCGGGCAGATCAGCCAAAATAAAGTATCAGTAACCATTAGTTGCAACAATAACCTGGTTGAGCCTGCCGGACTCTGCTGACCTGTTCTGTATTCCAATGACGCCCTGTTTATTTATTATTATGTAATTATTGGAATTGGTGGTAACAGGGTAAAGGTAGGTTTTAATATATTTTCATCCCCTTTTGTCTTTTTTTTCTTTTTCCCCCCTTCCCCTGTAGAGTAAAGACACAGACACAAACACACACGGCAGTCAACACAACCTTGTCCCCTTATTCCCTGACAACACTTAATTTACTGGGAAAGTGTAAGTGATTACGCAGGGTCCCTATAGGAGGGCCCCCTCAAAAAGCCTTGAATGAAAAGTTTGGATTTATTTGCAATTTTTTATTTGTAAGTAATTAGTGCCACAACTAAAAGACTGAAAAAAAAGTGGAGGTTCTCTGAGGCCCCTCTCCCTTAAAGGCGCAAAATGGTTTAGTACGACTCCGCACTAGGATTCCTCTCTAAACACAGCCAGAGCTGAGTGAGTGACTGCTTATGGCGCTGGAGCACCAACGTACACTGTCATGTCTTTCCCCAAGACAGGGAAATCAGGGTTCTAAATAAATTAGAAAGGAGAAGGAAAGAAAACAGACTCTCTAAAGGAAGTTTTGTGAGAGAGACACGGACCAAGAGAGGAAGAGTAGGGGGCCCACAGAGACTGCTTATGCATTGGGCCCAGAATTTGGTGCTACACCCCTGCATCCATGTTTGTTTTGCTTATAGGTGCTAACATATTATTTAGTACTAAGTCAGATAAATTAAGTTAACAGAAAAATCTGTGTAAGTCATCAGAAGTAGTCTAACATTTTGCAGGTAGAGAAATAAACAAGGGATCTTGATCTACTATAAATACTAGAGTAAGTGCCCCTTTTAACATATACTCAAGCAACTGTAGATATAACTGAACAGTTAATGCACAGATACATGATGAAAATTAATTCTTTATTTCACTGTGTGTGATGCACAAATTAAGCTGGGAAAAGGCTTACAAAGTTTTTATAAAACCTGTGAAAACTCAAATAATGACAGCTTATCCACTCACTTTTCACTATGAGTAACTTTGGAACAGTGGTGTTATGGTGTGGTACGATCTAATCCTAGTTGTTGAGGGTTTCCCACCCCAGGACCATGTCCAAATGGACAAAACATCACAGCAGTCATGCACCAGTCTTGTGCATGAGCAGTGTGGGCAGCGTTTATCACATGTGCTGTGATTGTGTGTCCAATCGATGATTCAGAGGCCGTCACATGATGAAAGCAAACGTCCTCTGCTCAATGACGAGGCAGCTGTAGATCCTATTACACACCAAAGGTAATGGCAGCAGAGCATTTGTGTGTGTGTTTGTATGAGTGAGTGAGTGAGTGAGTGAGTGAGTGAGAGAGAGAGAGCGCGAGCGTTTGTCCACATGCAGGTGTCACATTTGTGCAACATTCAACAGCCAAATGGTAGATGTCTTACTCAATACTCAGGGGAGATGACAACTGGCGGAGGGTAGTATTTTTTAGATTTGTCCAATTAATAGTAAATTTAAATTTAAATTTAAATTTTAAATAAAAAGCAATGAGCTTAAAGGCATACTACGCAGGATTTGTCACTTAATGTCTGTATTAACAACAGTCAAACTTGGCTCCTCCTCCTTGTTTCAAAGAGACTGACAGAGCTCTCTGTAGGTAGGGACGTGGAGAGTGAATGAAGACACCGATACCGGTGTAGAGGGTAACAGCAGTTGGTCGGGCATCCCTCCTCATCTTTCAGCTCTCGCCAGCGTGTGAAAGCTGGGCCAATATTAATTCCTGTTCGAGCACTTGTTTTATCGCTCTCCTGTTTTCTTTTCTTTGTCTCCTCAGACAACACCTTCACCGTCTTCCTTTTCTTTGTCGCTTCAGCCATGACCACCACGTCTAACTTCGTTCACCTCGGTTCAGCTACGCTACTCTAAAGAGAGGAGGGGGATATGACGTATGCTGTAAAGCAGTCAAATTTTGTAGACTTTTTTGTGTCTGGGTTCCTACCCGAACCCCGAAACTGCATAGTGCCAGTGCAAGTGAAACAGACGCTCTCAAGCAATGACGGAGGTGTCATCCAACCTATTGTGAGTTGATGTACCATCACAAGGATCTTGGATATATATTTTGAGGGCTCAAAAACTTTGCTTTAAGTCTAAAACCTAAAATGGTGCAAAGTTCATATACAGGGATAGAACATAACATATATAATATAAAATTTGCAGAAGCAGAGCAGGGATCTATGGTACAACTTCACCTCCTTCTAAGGTACATGGAGTTGGAAAAAGTCTTAAGCTTACATTTAAACAATATTTTCACTCATTCAGGTTTGATTTTCATTGTAACTACTAAGTACAATACTCCAGAGAGCATTTATGTCACACATTACTCATAGACTGAAATGGCTGTAGCTACTGTGACGTCACCCATTGGTTTGTGGACTCCCACTTTGACTTTGACTAAAGTTTGGTATGTTGAACGTTGCCATCTTGTTGTTGTTGTTTTTTTCGAGTGGATCTGTCTGAGAAGACAAGCCCTCAACATCCCATCATGTTAGATAACTTGTCGGTGTCCCTGACCTGACTGCTGTATGGCAGAAAGAGTGGGTTAATGACAAGGAAGAGTGTCACTACTTGTCTGCAAAATAATTTAAAGAAAGAACTGGGACACTGTGGGCTGTGGGACTCGACAAATACAGGTAAATTTGAGAGTGGACTGTGTGGTACATTCAGAAAACAATAAGCTGTGAAACACCTGTTACATGGAGGAGAGAAAGGCTATATGCTGCATTATCACACCGGCTGCTACCTATTACACCAGCTAGATTTAGGGTCCCCTTACATTAGGGTGCAAAGTCCACACTATTCTGATTGCAGTAACATATAATGCTATTGCTAACTAATGTGATTGCTGTCACATATCTTCATGGTTTGGTTTCACAAATTACCACACTGCCAAAAGCCAATATACAGTCTTTTACAGAGGTTGTATTCCACACCTGCATTGATTGATTTATTTGTTGATTTATGTATTCAGTAACAGTAGCTGTGCAATGCCTCTTCTACTGTAGCATCTTGCTGGATTTTAGTTGGTTATAAAGAACTTTCAATGTATGCTGAATAAAAATTTAAAGACAAAACTTTTGTTTTTGCTCCCATTTTCCACAGGTTTGAGTTAAAGATCTGAGATGTTAATTAAAGATGTGAATTTTAATGTAAACATCTCCTTGGTATTGTGTTTTATGTTCCTTGTTTTGTGTATTGTCGTTGTGTTATATGTTGAATGAATAATAACTTTAAACTTTATGCCCTCAATAGATAGATTTCTCTCAAATGTTGGTCACAAATGTGTTAAAATCCATGTCAGTGAGCACTTGTCCTTTTCCATGATATTCCATCCACCTGACAGGTGTGGTATAACAAGGTGCTGATTAAACAGCATCATTACTACACAGGTGTGTCTTGGGATGGTCACAATAAAAGGTCACTAAAAATGTTTGGTTGAAACACACAACACAATGCCGCAGATGTAGCAGGTTTTGCTGACTGTGGGAGTGTCCACCAGAGCTGTTGCCCCCATCATGATCTTGTTAAACTACCTGTCAAGTGAAAAACCACAGATTGGTTTCACACTGTGACTCTCACAATCACCAGGACTGCATTTAACGGCAAATTTCAAACTACTGTCAACAATTAGTTAACAAGACTAAATTCTGAGAATTTTTGTTCTTCATCGAGTCAACTTTAATTAATTTTCACAAAGACCGATTACTCCCTGAGTGACATACTGATGTTGCTGATGATGCTTTTACTGTCTTTGGCTGTGATAAAAGCATAGAATTCAAAGTACTGTCAAAATTCAGTTTTTGAGATTAAATACTACTGCACTTCTACTGGGTCATGAAAATGTTGTCTTTTTTTTCATGAACCCTGGAGATTTGTTTAGTGAGAGGTTTTAGTGGGTTTGTAGTACTGTTTACACTGACACATCTTCATGCATTGCGGGCTCAATTTTGTAACTAAAAATCTGTCTGGATTGTCTATGGAGTGCAGTTGCAAGATATTGTGTACCAAACTTGGTGTCAAAAAAGCAAAAAAATGTGGGAGAGTGAGGTTTGATTAGTTTAACAGTTTTTGTAAAAACAGGGTGATGGACTTCAGAACTCCTGCCAGGTTTACGTGTATGAATATTTCTGCTGGGGCTATATTTTGGTGAAAACTGCAAAGCTGTAGCACATACAGTCGATTTGTTATACATTCTCGAAGTTTTAAACTTCACAACACTGCTATAACACCACCATCAGGACTATAAGCCCCAATGTTTAGTTGAGGAACTTTGGTATAGGACTGGACCTATGTGCAAAGTTGATTTTATTTCATGCATGAGTAGACACACTTCATGGTTGGGAGAAGAAAAAAAAAGCAAAACAAGGGGGCGCAGCAGCAGAACTGCCTGGCCCCTGATGAGAGCAACGGAGCAGCTTCATAAATATATGGCAGCCACTGATAATCACTAGCCCAATGATCTAAGTGACGTAACTGAAAGAAGAAGCGACACAGTGGACTGGAAAGCTCTGGAGGCCTCTCTGAAATTCACTTTATGAATGATTTGCATGTAAACAAAAGTATGTTAGCAATAGTGTGTATACATGTGCCTAAAATGTTTCTTTTTATGATTAATATGTGACTCTAAGACAATCATTACAACCCCCACCCTCTTATTTTTTATATCTTTCTCCTTATTTTATTACATTTAATATTTGTTTGTTCTTTTTTGTTTTATTATTATCCTACTAATTCACTTACAGTAATATTTATCTGTTTATTATTTTATTAAGCTCAGGCTTGTAACAAAATTCTGTTATAATTAATGTAAAAAAAATCTCATTAGCCTTCTGTTTCCAGGTTTAACAAAGCATTTTTCCAGTAATGTAATAGAACATTCCGGTTGCCAGTTTGACATGTACAACGTCATCAGTTTATTTTGAGGGAGCATTGTGATTTCCTCAATGGTGCCCCTCCATGAGCACCATTGTCACCTGGTATTATTATTGCTGAGACATAAATGGCAACCTTGGAGACTTGGAGATATTCACACAGGTCCTTACTGTAACACAAGGGATCACTTCCACCTTTTTAAACACTTCTGAGCCATCTTGTTTCATCTGGAGTACTCTGAAAGCACATGTGAATGAGGGATGGTTCACATCAAGTTGAGAAGGGATGAGTGTCAGTATCAGTAACACTTGTTTTTCACGTGTTCTGTACAGACCAAGGTACAACTAACTACAAACTACAATTGCAACTTATCATTGATAAAAATCTGGCTTGTAGTTTTTTTTTTAGGTCAGTTCTGAAGGGGTTTACATTCTCTTTTTTTATCATCTTTTTAGATCAGAAAGCAATTACTTGACTGTTAGTTTTGTTTCAGAATTACAAATGAATTACGGATTATCCAGTGATACCTGGACAGAGATGGGCAAAAATACATTAAAATGTATTTTGATACAAAATACAAAATACCCCTCAAATAAATGTATCAAAATAAAATACGTGTATTTTGTGTTTTCAAATACAGAAAATACTTTTTTCTTTTTCTTTTTAGCAGCAACCCGCAGCTCTATAGGTCACTCTGTTGGTTGGTTGGTTGGTCGATTGGTCGGGCTTTTCCTGAATAACTCGAAGTCCTTGACCAAAACTGCTCAAAATTTGCATACTGCAATTAGAGACCATGAGTAACTATACCAGAAAGAATGCCCACAATTCGTCCATATGTGGCGCTATACTAACCGATTGAAATATTTTTGTGAATAACTCAAAGTCCTTGACCAAAAACATCAAGCCAGTAGACATGTGTCACACTCAGATAAAATATTTACCTTGACAGACAATCTGTTGGACTTGGAAGACGTGAGCAGCAAGGTAGTGTACTGGTAGTGTGGGTCCATCCACGTGAGCAGCATGCCTGGCAAGTCTAGTCTAGCTGTGCTGTGAACTGTCCACTAACGGTCTAGCTAAACAGCAGCAAGATACTGTAGCTACTGTAGCTAGCTTACGTGTTTGCTGTCTAACTTGGAGCCTTTGGAGCCCTGTGTTCAACATTTTTCAAATGAAAAAGAAAAAAAAGCTAGGGACATGACGGCTACCCTAAAATATTATTTATTGATTGATTCGGATTTAGATTCAGACAACTTTATTGATCCCACGTGAGGCAATGAATTTGTAGCATACTCATCCCAAGCATCAACCACAACAACATACACTTTCCTATGTTATGCACAGTCCAGTAAAACAGACCACTAGGTCATTGAAGGGCACATTGGATGGCCCAAGTTTAAAAAAACAACAACATAGGCTATAGATAAAAATATTTTTTTTTAAATAAGTAAAAAATATTGTTACAGCCAATATTATAAGAATGTGTGGCCTATTTTTTTTTGTTTTTTGATTCGTGGAGAAAGTATTTTAAATACAAAATTACTCCACTCAAAAGTATTTTGTTACAAATTACATTTGCTTGTTATCGGTCTTATCAAATACAAATTACAAAATACTAAAATGTAATTGAAATACGTATTTTAACTACAAGTAATAATACTGCCCATCCCTGTACCTGGACCCTGAACCTTTGTTTCTGGTAGTGAAATGAACATTTAGTTCACAGGCAACAGCTCTGGTGGACATTCCCGCAGTCAGCATGCCAATGGCACACTCCCTCAAAACCTGTGACATCTGTGTCATTGTCTTGTGTGATTTAACTGCTCACTTTAGAGTGTTCTTTTATTGTGACCATCCTAATGCACACCTGTGTAGTAATGCAATTATCTTGGAAAAGGAGAAGTGCTCACTGACATTGATTTTAACACATTTGTGAACAAAATTTGAGAGAAATGTATCTATTGAGAGCATGAGAAAAAGTCTCAACACAATCTGCCAATCACAGCCATGCATGGTGCAGGCCCACAATAGCTCTGGAACAGAGTGTATTATGCAACCGCAATTCAGTGTCTCTTTTCATGCAACCACATGGGACTGTAATCCACTTGAAAGCAGCGTGAGGGATGTCTGATCCTCCACAGAGCAGTCAACATCATTTCATCTCATTATACAGCATGACACATGCTATGTACAGAAATTAAAACTTAATCGTAATATTTATAATTTCACTATAAATCCGCAACATTACACAATTAACTCAAAGCCACAGCAAAGCACGGACATTGTTCTGGCAGGTCGCCTGTGGGGGGCGCACTGGTGCCCCAGTGCTTTTTAGAAAGGAGGTGCTCTGTGCAGCCAGAGTTGGACAGCAGCTGAGCGCTCCTCCTCAATCATCTTTAAAAGCTGCTGGGAACACACGGACACACACTCACTTACCTGCTGATAACCGAGAGAAGATGTTCTGCAGACGGGCTTTGCAGAGAGTCGGGCCTCTGGCACGAAGGGCTTTCAAACCAACACCCAGAAATGGTGAGTAGCCTGAGGTTAACACACTTAATGACCTGTGGATGGAGTTTACAGGATGTGTCGTCTAATTAATACAAGTTAAGATCGCTGCCTCGTGCCTTTACCAGCTTGTCTGCATTGTGGACTAATTACTTGACTAATTGAAACGTTTTGTGAATGACAGTCTCGCATATTGTGAAAAAGCGGGATTATACTCGTGCAAATGAAATGCTTTTTAAAATGACTTTCTGTTGCAGAGTTTCCTTTCAAATCTTTAAATTTCTGTGGGAAGACAGTCGCAGAAAGATTTAGATTCAGAGGTTTTCCATTGTGCAGAGCAGCAGTCGGAGGGAGGTGTGTCCTGCTTTGGGAACACACCGTTCTTGCACGCTGGTTATGAAAGAGCGCACGACACGCGACAAAATTTTAAGGTTTTATAACTAAGCTGCATCAAATGCGCCTAATGTTTTCAAGAAAGTATTAAAGTTTCTAGCGTTTAGGCCTTGTACAATATTTGCAAAGAAATAACGATTTAGTAGCGATTCTTTGTGATGGTTACACGTTGTACCAAGACTTGAGAGCTGGACCACATGGAGATCAGCCATGCCTGCAGAAATGCCAGCGCCACGGACTAGCCTATGATAACCATATTAAAGAATAACATTCGCACAAGTTGCATACATGAGACTACAACAGAATTTTCATTTATTTTTTCTGCATTATTTGAAACCTAACTCTGAGTGTTTGCACCTAAGATGAAGGGAATTCAGGTAAAGTTTAGGATGCTTTGTCTTTTCACGCGTCCTTGCCTGGATCATCCTTTACTTTGGGCTCTGAGCACGTGGAATTCAGCTTGAGGGCAAACTGCTGTTTGAATTTCCTGTAAAACTATTGGTGAAGCTCTGACTGATGGTGCAGAAAAAAATGAACTATAGCTGCAAAAATAGTTGGTCATGAAGGCTGCATTCTAGAAATAAAAGACTTTTTTAAAAAAAAACTGCAGGTGTGTCAGGGTCACAGCAGGCCTGACCTTGTTGTCCTGCATGTCTGCACTTTCTCTCCTCTGGTTCTGTCTCAGCATATGTCAGCTGACAGTAGGAGAGTACACCCAACACGCAGGTCAACACACGTGTATCATCACAGCAGCCATCTTGTCTGTTGTTGCCGTGCATGTCCATTTTTGCAGGCTTAAACCTCACTGCAGGGATTAACAGATTACCTGTATAAATAACCTGTACTTGGCCTTGTCCCAACATAACGCTGCTGTGTCATGGGTATTAGAGGAGGAAGGAAGGGGGACTTACTCCTACATTGATTCGGCATCCAAAAAAGGACAATGTCCAGCTTTATCTGAGTTTGCTACACACTTAGTTTTACTAATTTATTATTTTTTTAATTTAGTGATATCATAGCGTCATTTCCACTGCATGGTCCTGCATGGCCGACTCGCATGGAACCATTCTGGGTTTCCATGAGTAAAGTTGTGTATAGTAGGCTACCTGGTACTTTTCTACCTGGTTTCAAGTAAGCTAATACCAGGTGGAGTTGAAACACTGGAGTTGAAACCCACCATTTTGAGAAGGGACTTCCTAAAAACTTGGTATTGAGTGCTGCAGGTATGATGTATCTTTTTTTTTTTTTTTTTTGTAGGTAGGTTTACACAGAAATTAAACTCACCCTCGTTCTCTCTGACAAAGGCTGTGGGTTTTTCCGCTGGATTTGGATTATTGCAGAGAATAAACTGTGGCAAACAAAAGTTTGATACTTCTGGGTTTTGCTCAGCAAAATAATCTTCACAAATAAACACCACTTTAGGATTTTTGGCACAGTGTTTGGCATTATAATGATTAATGTCCCTTATTAGAAACCTGTTAGTAACCATCTTTTTTTAAGACTTGTAAAAGCTTCAAAATTGAACATTCTTGACCGAGGTCCAGTAGGACTAAAACTAGCAAAAGCAATGTGCAGGATTTTGTGTTTAACAACTCAGACGTCGTAGAACAAAACATGAAAGTCTCTTATGCTTGCGGTAACCACAGGCCTTATTTCAGACCTAACAAATAATCCATTTTTAAAAAACCATGTTTGAGTTTAAGGACTCATTCCTGCAGCACTCACAGCATTTCCCCACAGTGAGCATGATTATATGGGATGCAGCAGTGCTCACGTTGGTAAGCTCTGTGACCATCTCAGCTTGTGCTCCGATTGCAAGTTTATACCTTGTAACAACCTGCAAGCACCTTTTTGTAAAATGCAAAAATACAAACAAGACCAAAACAAATAGAGACGATCTTGGGATGGGATCATTCCAACTGTGATAAAGCAATCCATGACTTATAACAATGGCCCCTTTCCCTACATCTTACCCTTCTACCTTTTGGGTCCCCTTGCTTGTACCACAACCATCTTTGTCATACGTTCTCATTGCAATCTCAACTACACACCTGTTAAGTTTCACACTTCAATCCTGCACAGTTATGGCATGGCTGAAAATCCTGAATTATTTTTTCTTTCACTGAACGTTGGACTGAGCCTTATTTCTAAAGCTTGGAAAATTAGGCAAACTAGACTGAATGATAGATTCATACAATATGAGATGAGTTTATTTCATTTATGTCACGTATGAGGGCATACAGAATATACTATTCATGTTTTCCTTTTAATTTGTATATTTGGACTCACATCTGTATACATGGAAACTGGTAGCCGGCCTTGTAAGCCTCAGTAAATTTTTGTTGTTGGACATAAGTCTAATGCTAGATGCGATTGCAGCCGTGTCAGCAGTACATGGAGCAAAAATCTAAGTCTATCTTTCTAAATCAGTGATTACAAAACAAAATTTATTATAGTTTGAAGTTAGTTAGGCGGGAAGTCTTCTGTAATTCTGGGTTAAGGAAAAATTAGGTTAATCATAATGTAGTCTCTATATACAGACTCTACATTCAGTGAATGCAGAATCTGTAGGCAAACCCCGGAGATCTTGCCTCTGGAAGAAGAGTGGAAGAGCCCTGGTTTCCAGTTGTAGGCTGGTTGTAGTCTGCGTGATATTGACCAGTCACGATTGAGCCGGCTGCAGTTGTTGCCAGGTTAAACAGTTCGTGCAGTGAACTAACGAGGCGGAACATAATTGACGTCACTGCAAACCCTGAATCCATCGCAATGGTTCAGCGTATGTACTTATAAACGGAAGTTGGAAACAGAAATTCGCCTCCGCCCAAATCAAACCGGAATGCCAAAAAATCGGGGGTCTGTCCCCAGAGGCTGTATCGCCATCTGCTGGAAGTCAGACGCCGAATACAGCTGATGGGTTCTGAGAATGATCATAATGTGATGCAGGATGTAAGGCACCACGCCCAGGTGAAATACTGCGTTTTTAGGCTGTCCCACTTTTAGATAGCCAAGATACCATCAATGGTGGCTGCAATTGTTTTTCATTCACCAGACCCAAATATATGTAGTTTGAGCCAGCAGCCAGGTAGTTTAGCGTAAAGGCTATGAGGTAAACGGTTGCTCAGCTCCGGAGAACCTCAAGTTCACTAACATGTTACACTATTTGGGCTATTTGTGGTACATAACTGTCCATGAAAACCGCAGTGTGTCATTTTAACACTTTGGTTTTGTTTTGTTTTGTTTTTTTAACAGATTAACCAGACAAGATAAAACATGTTAATAAGCGATCCTTCTTTTTCATTACCATTGGACAGAGCCATTCCAGCTAGTTTCCTGCCTGTCTGGTTTCCCCCTGTATCCAGTCTTTATGCCAAGCTAAGCTAACTGATTGCTGCCTCCAGCTATGTATTTAGCAGACAGACATCAGAGTGGTATCAGACTTGCAATAGACCGAAGATTTTGTGATGGGTAGAGTTGAAACGGGCAACTACTTGCAATGCACTGTTCTGCAATGTTCTAAAAAAAACCTGCCAGTTCACACCAATGCAACTAGATGAGAGGATATATCATCTCTATACAACAACTCTCTGCTCTACCATTCTGATTTCCAGCTTTTCAGGCTTATTTCATGGCTGAAAATTTGTAGCTTCTTTTAAAATATGAATGAGTATAGTGATGGTGAGATACTGGCAACAGTTGGATTTGTAGTAGTGATCCAACTGAAACCGAAACAAGACCAGTGTCAGATTGACTGTATTCATAATGAATACGCCACAATAATATAAGTAACCAGTGCCAATTAATCAATCATAAGTACAAGCGGGGCACAAGTACATACAGCGAGCAGCAGCAGTGACCTGCTGTCCTACACTGGCACACCATGAGGACAGAAACAGGGGGCTCAGCAGGGATGGAGCACCAGCAGCAGCAAGCTATCTGCGGCCATTTTGACTTGACCCGCAGACTGCGCAATAAACTGGCTGGCTGTTGAAACAGGTGACGAGCTTTAAGTTCTAAAACCAGCAACCGAGGATTTGACCAGTTGAGTTACAGGTGACACCATCAGCCAGCTTGAGTCGAGCTCAGATGGCCAGTTCACACCGCGGCAACATTTCTCTGCAACATTCTAAAACCGTTTCGTCTCGTTGCAAATCTTTGATCTGAACTGGGCTTTAGTCACCTAAGACAAAGAATGAGCTCAGAACGGAAAAATCAAACGCTGGCACTAGAAAGGGCCAGTTGCGATTTTGTATCCGCCATTGTACGTTTCCTACACGCTTGGCACACAGAAGTTTTAGTATGTTGCAGTTTGGAACTTCACACTTGATGCCACAAAATCTGACACACTAGACCTTTTGCTGATAAGAAACTTAGCATTTACAGAGACAGTAGTGTTCAGTTACTCATGTTTCTGATCACCTGATAAATTTAAATTAAATATTCACTTTCTTTAAGCTCTGTTTTTGATCTCTACAAATTCCTGTCTGTTAAGTTGCAAAATGCTGCACTGTTCATCGCTGTTTGTCTGCACTTAAACTGATGTAGATCTAAATCTGTGACTGACTGATTAAACATTTTGTGAATGCAGCAGGTAAACAATAATCCATGTTATATAGATATAAGTTGTCAGTAGCAAAGTCGCAGGATGAGTTATGATTTGCCAGAACACACATGTGAAACATGGGAAGGACGAAAGGGGGAGGGTTGTGCTGTACATTGTGTTCTTTCATGACTACTCAGGTTGCTGAGTAAACCACGTGCATGTACACACACAGAGGGTGTGGATCATGCTAAAGATATCGTACTGTAACTGCATGTAGACTCCTTGGTGTGTGTGTGTGTGTGAGATCTAGGTAGAACGAGATTAGGATGAAGTAGTTCTTGGGAAGCAGGGTGGTTTTATTTACAGCCTCCTCTGCGTGCACTACTGGCAATCCTTTAAACACCAGCAAATCTTTTTACTGGGTACGCAGGCTGCAGCCATCCACAGTCACCACCAGCACAACAATCGCCTGCTATAAAGCATTTGACAGATCCTCTTTGACTCCTGACAGATGTGCTGAGGGATTAATTCATGTTAATTTAAGCCCACTAGATCATTTTAAAGTTTATTTTTGATGCACATCTAAGATCATGAAGCTGGATGTGTTCGTCTGTGTTGGAGATTTAATTTAAGGGACAATTCGGTGTTTAGCTTGGCTGCTTCTAAATCTTTCCCTCTCCCCTGCTACAAATGACCAGGGCTGTATTGTGTAACTGGATTAAGGGATGGAGACATGTTGACGCCCTGGTCTATGTGCCAAGTCGTAATTCTGATGGAGCAGTTTCCTAAATGAAATGAATGACACACCTGAGTGTTTAAATTTATCATACTTTCACTCTGATTTTTCTTTAGTGATGCTTATTTTGGATCTCATGACACAAAAAGCAAATGCCCTGTCAATAAAAGTGAACACAAGTCCATCCTAATTCAAAATTAGTAATTTCATGATCATATACATTTCAGTAGATGTGACTGACCTTTTGTTGAAGGCTGACCCAATTGTTTCCATTGTTGCCATAGTAATTGACGACCAAATCAGAATTCAAAGCTTTAAGTTATTTAGGACAGCTCCAGGACTCAGCTTCCAATCATATTTCTAAACTAACTCTGTAACTGTGTCTTCCTGTGTCTCTCAGCAGTTCCAGTGCGACACATGGCCTTTGGAATCCCCGGTGGCTCCAGCAACATGGCTTACTTTGTTCTGTGCGGAGGAGGCCTCACTGCTGCAGCCGTCTATGTGAGTATCTGTGTGAGATTTCTCCATTCCAGGTTCACCTGACCTGTAAGAATTAAAGTAGTATTCCACTCAGAATCTGTCCTCAGAATCAGCAGTGAGTGTAACTTAAAAGATTTTGGCAGAAATAGTACTTGAATGCTTAAAAATATTTATTACTTGATTTTCTCCTCCCACACTGAATGATATTAAAAACTGAGAATATAATTTTAAAGGAACTTAAAAATGTAGTCAAAATGTGAATCATGAGTTAAGTAGACTTGCATGCTAAACAGAGCAGTCCTATGCCTTGGCCACACTGCCTGTGTGAGCAGTGCATGATGGCTAACTCACTGAACTGCTGCAGCTTGCACGTGTATAGTGTTCACACAGACAGCATCGCTGCTATTGCCCTGCTGCCTGTCATCTATGTCTTTCTATATTGAGTTTTCCTCATAAAATCCATAGTAATGACCCTGTGTTAATAAATCAAGGGACTCTGTCCACACAGAACCTAGAGGACTTTTAATTTAAAACCGAATCAGTCAGTGTTCAGTTAGGACTAAATAGCTCCTTTTTTATACTGCCTCTTCAAGGCAGGAATTTCACTCACTTATCCCACTTCACCATTCTGTATAAAAAGTACAGTCACAGAATGGGCGGACAGAGTTGTCTCGCTTTTAAAAGAGAAGTCCAGTATTTTGCACTTTTACCCCCATTTTTGGGTTGTTTATCATGAAATAGAGTGGTTAAGACCCAAATTCTGAAGGATGCTCCTTTTCAGAGAATTTGGCTTTCCCCTGCCTGGCTCAAAGTGCAAAATACCAGACTTCTCCTTTTAAGCTAGCAGTGTAGGTAATATCGGCGCTGAAACAATGTCTGTGTAAAAAGTACAGCTGGCAGGACGGGATCATGGGCGGCATGGGGGTGACGTTTTAATGATGAGTTGTATGTGACCCACCATGGGAGATTTAGAGTAGCTTTTAGTGGCTAACAACCGAAAATGTCAGCAAATTGGGAAACCAGTGAGATCCAGGAGCCCCTCACCCTCTGAGCAGAGGATGAGATCAGCTGCTGTATAACGGGGATGGTAAGTTATTGCCGTGTTAATGCTATTGTAAATGTTTATAAAGTGCTGCTGATGCATATTTTATGTCACACCAGAGACCAACACTGTTGTGTTACATTATCAAGCCCATCACGCCTCTTATGCTTTTGCGATGCTGGCATGCTGTCTAAAATAACACACTGGAATGATGTGGTGTAAAAATGCAAAGGTGGTGTAAAGAAGGGACTTGATAGCAGCCCTGTAGCGTGATCTTTGTCTAAATCTTTGTCCATGTCTGTGAGATAATCTATAGAAATAGGCATTGTCGAGGTTGCTGGTACAATATCAATATGATTATCAAAAGACCATTTTCATGGTCATTGTCTATTTTTGCTGAAAATTTCCAAGTCACACACAACAAATAGGTGAAATTCCACATTTTTAGACGTAAGCAGCTGCTAAGCCATATGGTAAATGCTGGCGAGGTTCCTATGATGCACACGTGCTGCTCAGGTGTTATACTGGCATGTATTAGTTCTTTCCATATATTTATAAATGCAGGTGGGCATCATCTACAAGATCAGAAAATATGTGAATCCATTAAACACTGGTGCAAGGATTGACGTCCACTTCTGACTCATCAGCAGAGGGTCTTTGTGATCATCCAATCTGTAGTTTTACAGTGTGATGTCTAGCTGGTGTAAACTGGGAGCCAGTTAACATGCATCCTCAGGAAAGAATGGTCTGTGTGTAGCAGACAACACCACAGCTCAGAAACTGGAGGCGACATAGAAGGTTCTTTGTGCTTTCTGCATACAGCCAGTCTGCCGAGACAATAGCTGTCAGGCTCTTGGCAAAGCACAAGCACTATCAGCTGTGATTGCTCATGTTAGAAAAATCTCAGTGTAAGCTGGTATTTTGTGTTATCATTTGATGTGTGCTGGAATGTAATAAGTGCATATCTGCCCTCTTTCTGTCAGGCTTACAAGGCAGCCAATGGTGATAGTGTGCGCCATGAGGATGCAGTTGCCCCCATGGCCTCCACAGAAAAGGGTCAGTTGTGTGTGTATATATATATATATATACACACACACACACACACACACACACACACACACACACACACACACACACACACACTTAAACTTAACTTTCTGAGACTGTTTCTAAATATTACTACAGAAATGAATAATTTATTAAATAAATAAAACACTTTTCTTGTAAATTACATAATTAGAATTTTAGACTTATGTCTGCAACAAATGCATAAATTACAGGCACAGCATTTCTACAATTATACGTGACTAAGTCTACAGCCATGCTAGTGCCTTTGTGAGGTTGTATCATATGGTCATAGCCACTGTGATGTCACTCACTGGATTTTGGACGGGTCAGTATTAGCACAAAATGTCTGAGTCAGTTTTTTCCTTTTCTAAAATTAAAAAAAAATCAGGCAGTAAACATGCACTTTTGTATGGTGCTTGCCAATTATAATATTGCAATCGTTTTGTCAGATATTGCAATATGAGTCATTGTTTTAGTGAAAATGATTACACTATTATTCTGAATATGACAGTAGTCTGAACTTGATGTGGGTAATGTAAACAGCATTCAGTTTAGATATTCCAAATTTGGCCTTTCTTAATGTAGCATTTTCCAGTTAAGAAGTATGATATGCTGATATTATTCAGGTTTTAATAGCGTTGTTTGGACATGTATACAGAACATTCAGATGATGTCTCAATTGCTTCTTTTTTTTGTCTGCAGTTTGTGACATAAGTCCACCACCAGTAGAAAACTTTGGAAAAATTCTGTTTTGATGTGAAGAAGGAAAAATGACAAGTAGCTCCATCTGTTCTACTTTTCTGTATTACGACACGCTCTTTGATTTTCATCAGCCATGTAAACAGCTTAATAGGAATACTGTCTTCTTCAGAGTAAGGGGTAGAAAAAGAATATTCTGTGGAAGTAAACATATTTTAATGTTAATTTTGCCCAGGTGTACATATGTACTAATAATTTGAGCAACAGTAAGCAAAAAAGCAGGAGATTCTGCTGTATTTCCTGGCTGGTTGGCTTGGGTCTGGCTTCACCACCCAAATATCAAACATGGTAGAATGATCACTCTCAAAAGTTTTATCTTGCCTGTCTGTTTTCATCTCTGTCTGCAAATTGTCTATTCAGCCAGTATAAACCCAGAGAGATCATGGCTCCATGCCCAGAGTGACTAACAAGCTTGTAATGGGGATAAGCAGCAGATGCCACTGGTTCAGTTGTGTACATACAGCCTGGAAGTGTTTCTGCTCCCAGAGTATAAAGCAGTAGTCCCTGCAGCACTGTAGACTGTACTGCTTGGGCTTTAACTGGCCAGTGATCACATTATGTCATCAAGCACAGAATCCTGGACACAAAGTCAGAGAAACCTCTTGATGCACATCATGACTGTGATTGTGATTTAAAGATCATATTGGCCTGACACTCATCTGAATACACATCACTGAGTATCACTACAGTGCAGTTTAGTGTGCTGAGCTGTAAATGTATATTGAATAACAGCAACTGAGAAGAGAATTTGTAAAGCCGCACTGAAGCTCTGCTTGTAGCTTGGATTTTAGCCAATAAACCTTTTTACTTAGAAAAACAAAACAATATTCAGATACAAAACTGCACTCCAGAGTGCTCACTGATCATTAGGTATTGACTGTGCTGTCTTTTAATACTACCTAACGTATTGAATGATTGCAGCAAAGGGAAAAAAAATGCATTGGCCTAAATTTTTGCAGTTGGTGCATCCCTAGTATATATTACATTAGTTTGGTATAGTTTTTCTGTTGCACATAACTGTTAATGAAGAGACACGGGTCAAGGAAGGTTGCTATTTACTTCTGCTTCCTTTTTTATTGTGCAGCTCCTGCAGCTGAGGTCGCACCAGAAGTAGCAGCTCCTGCAGCTGACCCTGTCCCAGTGGAGGTGTCAGTGCCAGCCGCAGAGCTCATCACAGAAGTTGCCACAGAGTCTGTCCCTGCTCCTGTAGAACCTGTGGCAGAGACCGCCGCCGAACCTGTGGCAGAGACCGCCGCCGAACCTGTTGTTGAGGCAGTGTCTGAAGCAGCCGCCGTGGCTTCTGAGGTGGTCATTGCTGAGGCTGCAGCTGAGCCAGCAGTCACAGAAGAAGCTGCCCCACCAGCAGTGGTAGAGGCAGTTCCAGAAGCTGCTCCTGTCACTGTGGAAGGCACTGCCACGGAGGAGACACCAGCAGAGGCCCCTGCCGTCGAAGCCCCTGCAGCGGAGAGTGCCGGTACGGCAGCAGTAGCAGTAGATGAAGTCCCTCCTGCTCCCCCTGCTGAGGCAGAGACTGGCCCTGCAGCCGCTGAGGCAGAGACTGGCCCTGCAGCCCCTGAGGCTGAGGCCACCCCTGCTGCTGAGGTGGCTGCATAAAGCTGTGATGGTAGGATAGTTGCCCATAATGTAGGGCTAGGAGTTAGTTGTGCTGTGTTCCACCTTTAGGGGCCCAGGAAAAAAGGACTCATGAACCCCTATTTGATAAAATGGGGGGAAATGGCATTTAGTTTTCACTTCTAGTTGGGGGTTCACCAGTCCAGTTCCCAGGGTTCCCTCCTTTCCTTACCTCACCCAAAAACTTCAGACCCAAACCAGAACATTTGGCATTAGGCTGTTTTTAGAATCAGTTTGGAAAATTCAGTTTCTATAGGATTTTTTTTATAATCAGAGCAATCCAAATTATGGTTTGGCTGCTGTACAGTTGATAGAGGAGAGTTGACTAGGTGATATAAGGGACAGAGCTGATGACTAATGTTCTCTATGAAATGTTATACTAAGTGCCCTTAAAAAAACAAACCTCACATATTCTTCCTCATCTAAAAATGTCAGCATGGTGAATGAATGCAGTCGTTATAAGTTATTCAAGTTGTCTTCCTCATTCAGAATCATTTGCACTTGATCCTCATCTGCTTAGCCAATGCTTACTTCTATCTATATCCCATGAAACTTTGCTTAGGTTAGGATTATCATTCAAACAGTAGGGATGGAACACAGATGGTGTGTTTTAATATTAACTGTCTCACTGTAAAGTTCTACCAAAAAAAAAAAGTTCGCTCTTTTTTTCATGGCTGCAGCACTCTCGTTTTCTTGATCATTTTGCACATTTTTCCTCTTGACCATATTGAAATTCTTATTTACCAGCCATGTACAAGAAGTTTTTTTTCTCTTCAGTGTCAAACTCACCTTGTTTCTTTACTCCTTTTAAATGTGAAATCTTTCAGGGAACACTACCGAAAATTCATTCACCTGTCTCTCAGCAATTTGTCTTTGATTAATATTCTCAAGTTTCTAAGAATAAAACATCTCTGGATGAGAAGAAAGTGTCTCAACATTGCATTTTTTTTAAAGTGCTATATTATGTAAACGGTTGTTGGTGAATGTATGACTTAAAATTATGATTTGTTGTTTTGTCTGCATATATCAAGATTGTGTAGGTTGTAAAAATCGGTTGAGAATAAGTATCTGTTTGTCCGAGGCTAACTGTAGTCTAGAATTTATCCAGTGACTCTTAGCCTACCTTCAGTCTGCAGACAAAAGTGGCCCAAATTCTGTGCCTCGATCACGGGCACCTCGGCAGTGCCCAGGAGGTGAACTGGCACCTCTCCAGCTAGCAGTCCACACTCCATATTTGGTCCGGACAGGGACTTGAGCAGGTGACCCTCCGGTTCCTAACCTGAGTCCCTATGGACTGAGCTACTGCTGCCCCAAGCTATCCATAACATGGAGCTCACACCAGTGGCATAAGATGGTTAAAATGGGCCCCAGTGCACGCTATTATGCACACATCGTCTCGTCACATGGTCAGAGACTTAAATTGGATAACATCAACATACAGCTTACCCAGCAATCATCACTGCATATCTGTAATGACAAATGCCAATGAAAATAAGACATTAAGAAATTAACAATTTTAATTGATTTCTAGTTATAAAATAGTTAATTTATAGAATAGTTGATTTATAGTCAAAGATTTTGTCATTTTGTTATAGATGCTGACTTTTACCAAAAAGAAATATGACTAATGAGTTTACCTTTTTAAGAGTATATATAACAAATGCCACTGTGTTTAATGTAATGGGAGTTCCTCTTTGAACACAGGCATATTTTCAAGGTGGCAATCACTTTTAAGGGCCCACTCTCCACCCAGCACATTGTTGGAGGGCCCACTCCCCCTATGGGCCCCAGTGCAACCACACTGCCTGCACTGTCTATATTTACGCTCCCCACTCACACGCTGCAACAGGGGGCTGCTAAAGGCACTTTTCTCATGATAAACAAGTACAAAAATTTAGAGGCTGTCAATATGCTGCATGCAGCCCTATAATTAGATAAGACTTAAGTGAATTTAAATAGTAAAGGCTGTAAGTGTACCCATAGAACTCCATAGCTCCTGCCTGTCAAAAACAGAAATTAGGTCATGGCAAAGGTAGATAATTCACATTTATTTGCATATAGAGCAGTAAAGTGAGATCCTATCACAAGTGGTCACTAGGAACGCATGTGGAGATGTGCAGAAGTATTCACTTGTGATTGGAGACATGATAATACCAGATGTAAACAGGCTCAGCATGAACATCCTCTCAATTGTGATTGGGATCAGTTTATATATATATATATATATATATATATATATATATATATATATATATATATATATATATATATATATACACTGAACAAAAATATAAATGCAACACTTTTGTTTTTGCTCCCATTTTTCATGAGCTGAACTCAAAGATCTAAAACTTTTTCTATATACACAAAAGACCATTTTCCACAAATATTGTTCACAAATCTGTCTAAATCTGTGTTAGTAAGCACTTCTCCTTTGCCGAGATAATCCATCCCACCTCACAGGTGTGGCATATCAAGATGCTGATTACACAGCATGAATATTGCACAGGTGTGCCTTAGGCTGGCCACAATAACAGGCCACTCTGAAATGTTCAGTTTTATCACACAGCACAATGCCACAGATGTCGCAAGTTTTAAGGGAGCGTGCAATTGGCATGCTGACTGCAGGAATGTCCACCAGAGCTGTTGCCCGTGAATTGAATGTTCATTTCTCTACCATAAGCCGTCTCCAAAGGCATTTCAGACAATTTGGCAGTACATCCAACTGGCCTCACAACCGCAGACCACGTGTAACCACACCAGCCCAGGACCTCCACATCCAGCATGTTCACCCCCAAGATGGTCTGAGACCAGCCACCCGGACAGCTGCTGCAACAGTCGGTTTGCATAACCAAAGAATTTCTGCACAAACTGTCAGAAACTGTCTCAGGGAAGTTCATCTGCATGCTGGTCGTCTTCATCGGGGTCTCGACCTGACTGCAGTTCATCGTCGTAACCGACTTGAGTGGGCAAATGCTCACATTCGATGGCGTCTGGCACGTTGGAGAGGTGTTCTCTTCATGGATGAATCCCGGTTTTCACTGTTCAGGGCAGATGGCAGACAGCGTGCGCGGCGTTGTGTGGGTGAGCGGTTTGCTGATGTCAACGTTGTGGATTGAGTGGCCCATGGTGGCGGTGGGGTTATGGTATGGACAGGCGTATGTTATGGACACTGAACACAGGTGCATTTTATTGATGGCATTTTGAATGCGCAGAGATACCGTGACGAGATCCTGAGGCCCATTGTTGTGCCATTCATCCCCATGTTGCAAGGATCTGTACACAATTCCTGGAAGCTGAAAACATCCCAGTTCTTGCATGGCCAGCATACTCACCGGACATGTCACCCATTGAGCATGTTTGGGATGCTCTGGATCGGCGTATACGACAGCGTGTTCCAGTTCCTGCCAATATCCAGCAACTTCGCACAGCCATTGAAGAGGAGTGGACCAACATTCCACAGGCCACAATCAACAACCTGATCAACTCTATGCAAAGGAGATGTGTTGCACTGTGTGAGGCAAATGGTGGTCACACCAGATACTGACTGGTTTTCGCTGACTGAAGTGGCCTCCACGTGTACTTAAATACAACAGTGTGCTGTGTGTAACATCTTTCAGTCAGTTCAGGACTATGACCAGGGGCCTCATTTATAAAAGAGTGCTTAGGATTCGTACTAAAAGTTGACGTGCTCCCAAAACCTGAAAATGGCGTGCGCCAATAAATAATCTGATTTATAAAACCGTGCGCACGCACACTTGCACGCAATGTTCTCTTCATAAATCACAGACCTCCTGGAGTTGTGCGCACCCAGATCCGCCTCATATTCCGCCCTCTACACGCCCTAGTTCAACCATAAATGATCATGCAAATCACCTCATGAATGCGATCTGCATATAAATAAGCCGGCATGCGAGTGCTCTCTCGTTGTGAGTCACGGCGACAGGTGTGAGAAACGAATCAAAAAACGGATTTTCTCCGAGACTGAGCTAGAGACCCTTTAACGGGAAGTGGACGACTGAAGAAAGATTTTATTTGGTGGCCACAGCAGCGGGATCACCAATAAAAGAAAGTGAAAAAACACATCAGCGCTGCTGATGCCGTCAGCTGTGTCTGTGGGACTGCACGGACAGTGACAGAGAAAAAAAAAAAAGTGGTCTGATCTAAAGGTAGATCAAATATTTCCAACTTGTAGTTAATGTGTTGCTTTTAAATTTGAGAATGTTTGACATTGATGTGCGACATAAAGAATCACATTTATTAAAGGTGGAGGCAAAAAGGAGTATGTGCCAGTGCCATCTTGCGCAATTACGCACGAGGGTCACCGCAGTATGTTTATGGCAATTAGTCTGATCAGAGTCCCAGCCTGAATTACAGCATGGTATCCCTGTCCCAAAATACAACGTGTAATTTGAAATACAATTCAAAGATGGAAGTGTAATAGGCGAACACGTTTCTTCATGCCGATTTTGTCATGTCTAAGTAGGACGAGGCTGAAGTTGGCATCCGATTCACAGCTTCTGATTGGAATTTTCCGGTCCACCTTAAAAGTGTCATAACGCCTGTAGATGGCGGTATTCAGTCGTTTTCCTAATTCATGAACTGAGAGCATGAAACATTGTGGGAGGATGAAAAGAGAATCAACCCTTCATTGCAACGGTATTTAATTCATCTAAAAACCAGGATTTTATTTATTTTAGTTGTAGATCTACTCTCTAATATGTGTAACTCACAGTAAAATGTAAATGATGTATTTCTATGTCTTTTTCTGATCTACATCACATTAGACCTGTTCCTGATATAAAACCACAAGACTTAGACTCCTCAAATCTGGACTAGATTATTAAACAGGGTCTATACATTCATAACAACACTGTCTCTGATTTGTGAAACCTTTATTCTATTTGTGAAAATGCAAAAAAAGGCACAGTTCAGTATTTCTTAACATCTTTATTTTCATTTTTATTATTGGTGAGATTTGAGGAGTCTAAGTGTAGCGGTTGTAGACCTGGACCTGGTCTAATGTGGTCTAGATGAAAAAGAAGCAGTGAAATGCACCTTTGTTGCATTTTCACAAATAGAATAAAGGTTTCACAAATCAGAGACTGTGTTGTTATGAATGTATAGACCCTGTAGAATAATTCAGTCCAGATTTGAGGAGTCTAAGTGTAGCGGTTGTAGACCTGGACCTGGTCTATTGTGGTCTAGATGAGAAAGAAGCCGTGAAATGCGCCTTTTTTGCATTTTCACAAATAGAATAAAGGTTTCACAAATCAGAGACTGTGTTTTTATGAATGTATAGACCCTGTTTAATAATTCAGTCCAGATTTGAGGAGTCTAAGTGTCGCGGTTGTAGACCTGGACCTGGTCTAATGTGGTCTAGATGAAAAAGAAGCCGTGAAATGCGCCTTTTTTGCATTTTCACAAATAGAATAAAGGTTTCACAAATCAGAGACGGTGTTTTTATGAATGTATAGACCCTGTAGAATAATTCAGTCCAGATTTGAGGAGTCTAAGTGTAGCGGTTGTAGACCTGGACCTGGTCTATTGTGGTCTAGATGAGAAAGAAGCCGTGAAATGCACCTTTGTTGCATTTTCACAAATAGAATAAAGGTTTCACAAATCAGAGACTGTGTTTTTATGAATGTATAGACCCTGTAGAATAATTCAGTCCAGATTTGAGGACTCTAAGTGTAGTGGTTGTAGACCTGGACCTGGTCTATTATGGTCTAGATGAGAAAAAAGCCGTGAAATGCGCCTTTTTTGCATTTTCACAAATAGAATAAAGGTTTCACAAATCAGAGACGGTGTTTTTATGAATGTATAGACCCTGTAGAATAATTCAGTCCAGATTTGAGGACTCTAAGTGTAGTGGTTGTAGACCTGGACCTGGTCTATTATGGTCTAGATGAGAAAAAAGCCGTGAAATGTGCCTTTTTTGCATTTTCACAAATAGAATAAAGGTTTCACAAATCAGAGACAGTGTTTTTATGAATGTATAGACCCTGTAGAATAATTCAGTCCAGATTTGAGGAGTCTAAGTGTAGTGGTTGTAGACCTGGACCTGGTCTATTATGGTCTAGATGAGAAAAAAGCCATGAAATGCACATTTTTTGCATTTTCACAAATAAAATAAAGGTTTCACAAATCAGAGACAGTGTTTTTATGAATGTATTGACTCTGTTTAATAATCTAGTCCAGATTTGAGGAGTCTAAGTCTTGTGGTTTTATATCAGGAACAGGTCTAATGTGATGTAGATCAGAAAAAGACATAGAAATACATCATTTACATTTTACTGTGAGTTACACATATTAGAGAGTAGATCTACAACTAAAATAAATAAAATCCTGGTTTTTAGATGAATTAAATACCGTTGCAATGAAGGGTTGATTCTCTTTTCATCCTCCCACAATGTTTCATGCTCTCAGTTCATGAATTAGGAAAACGACTGAATACCGCCATTTACAGGCGTTATGACACTTTTAAGGTGGACCGGAAAATTCCAATCAGAAGCTGTGAATCGGATGCCAACTTCAGCCTCGTCTAAGTAGGGCTGATGGAATGAGTGTCATTGTGCTTAATGGCTGTATTTCGAGACATGATAAATGCACTGGAAATATTTAGCTAAATAAATAAATATATTCCATGCAGTCGCGCCGTCCTCTCCCCCTCCTGCACTCACAGAGTGGACAATGAGACGTTAGAGGCAGTGTGGATTAAATGCGTATTTAGAAAGAATTTCAATTCAGGATTTGAGATGGATTTTACAACGTTTTTATGAAACAATTATCACTCACTCCAAGCGCAAAATAAGGCTGCTGGATTTAATTTCAACGTGGATCTATGGTGGATATAGCGTGGCATTAAATTTGTGTGAGACATCAATAAAAACCTGACTGCACTTCTCCACCTTGTTGTCTGCGTCGCCACTTCCCAGTGTCTCCAAAATGTGCGCACGCATGACTTAGAGACTTAGAGTTTGCTTACAGGTGCGCACATTCTCCCGCCAAGTTCATTTTTATAAATCACAACCTTTGCGTGGGAAGTGGCGTGCGCCACTTTCAAGCCCCGTTTTGTGCGTAAGCAAGCTTTATAAATGAGGCCCCAGGACTGTGCTGTAGGTGTAGAAACACCCACTTCCTGTAGAAATGCTCCATTTCCTTAAGATCCTTGTGCCGTGCTCATGCTCCTGTGCTTCAAGTGTAAAATGAAAAGACAATGACCGAAAGCAGCGTTGTAGCGTTTCAGTGTTTTTCTGTTTCAAAGTTGTTTAGTAAATTAGACACTGATGGAGCAGTGCTGTGCTCTTTTTTCTATCAAAAGAAAATTGTGCTGGTCAAAAGGGACTGAGCTAAAAGTATTTCAAAGGGGTTACATAATTGAAAAGAGTTCAAGGACCACTGATCTAAGGAATGTTTTTGCCTTCAATCCTTTGTTCTCCAGGATATTGCTTGTTTTTTTAAATGATGACCACATGACCACTCTTACATATCAAGATAATAAATTAATACAATGCTAGAAAAGTTTAGATCATACTAATCCAGGTGTGACTTCTGATCATGAGGTGGAGAAGATGGCAGCTCAAGTGTTTAGCTTCCTCTAAATCACAGCCTAAAAATGCAACAAACATACAAAAAAGCAGAAAATAAGAAAAAAATAGACAGAGAAATGCTATGACATCACATCAGATATCACAAACAGAAATTTGAGGGGGGTTAAAAGACTTAAAGTAGGAAATAAAACAGCAGTTAGTTAAACTTATTAAAGAGACTGGGCAACAGAAATATGAACTATAACACAGCTGAAAGGGCAGAGAGGATCAAAGGAAGATTGGACAACACAGAGGAATGAGAGATGATTCTGGTGGAGGTAATAAAACACTGACACAAGATGTGAAAGAGACTGAGGGGAGATTGGAATATCTTGAAAATAAATCAAGCCATAACAACATCATGATCTACAATATCGAAGAAAACAATATTTCTGTTAATGTGATACAATTAGAGGATTTGCTGATGCAGAGATCCTGGATATTCCAAGGGAGAATCTCAATGTGACAGAAATACTGAAATAAGCCCTGCAATGAGTTTACCCACTGTGGAGATGGGGCAGCAAGCTTAAAAAACTGTGTAGGGATAATGATGCATGCAAATCTTCTGTCCTGGTATTACTAGATCTCAGTGCTGCATTTGATACAGTTGATCATAATATACTACTTAATAGATTGGAAAAGTGGGTGGGACTCACTGGCACTGTACTACAATGGTTCAAATCTTACTTACAAGATAGGGACTTTTTTGTGTCAGTTGGTAACCATGAATCTGAGCGAACTACGATCACATGTGGGGTTCCTCAAGGGTCCATTCTCGGACCACTTCTATTCAACATCTATATGCTACCCCTAGCCCAGATTATGGAACATCACAACATCTCCTATCATACGTATGCCGACGACACACAACTCTATATCTCAGTGTCATCACACGACTATAGTCCCTTACTCTCACTGAGTAACTGTATTGATCAAATCAATGACTGGATGTGCCAGAATTTTCTCCAGCTAAATCCAGAAAAGACAGAGGTATTAATTTTTGGCCCTAGAAATGAAAGGGCAAAGATCAGCGCCCACCTTGGCTCTATGTCATTGACAGCTACAAATCAAGCCAGAAATCTTGGTGTTATTATTGACTCAGACCTGAACTTCAACAGCCATTTAAAGTTTATTACTAAATCTGCCTATTACCACCTGAAAAATATAGCTAGAATTAAGGGGTTTCTGTCTAAACAAGACATGGAAAAACTTATTCATGCATTCATTTTTAGTAGGTTGGATTATTGCAATGGCTTATTTACAGGCCTTAACAAAAAATCAATCAGACAGCTGCAGCTGATTCAGAACGCTGCCGCCAGAGTCCTTACAAACACCAGGAAACTGGACCATATTACACCAGTCATTAAATCGCTACACTGGCTTCCTGTGAGTCAAAGAATAGATTTTAAAATCTGTCTGCTGGTCTACAAAGCCCTAAATGGTCTCGGACCAAAATACATGCTTGACCTACTGGTTCCCTACGAAGCATCCAGACCCCTTAGGTCATCTGGAACAGGTTTGTTGTGTGTTCCAAGAACAAGAACCAAGCAAGGTGAGGCAGCATTCAGTTATTATGCTCCTCACCTGTGGAACAAACTTCCCGTAGATCTGAGGTCTGCTCAAACTGTCAGCTCCTTTAAATCAGGGCTAAAAACACTGTTGTTTACTGAAGCATACTCTTAGATTAAATACTTACCTGCTGTATTCTACTGCCCGTACTTTTTAACTACACACTGCTGATTTATGCCTTTTATTATTCTACTTCTTTTCTTATCCTGACTGTTCAATGTATTGAGCCTGTTTTTATTTTATGTTACTGTATTTTATTATTATCACTATTATTCTCAATTTCTATTTCCCTTTTTAATCAACTGTTTTTATTGTTTTAAATTGTGTCTTGTTGCTTTTAATGTCTCTGTAAAGCACTTTGAATTACCTTGTGTTGAATTGTGCTATACAAATAAACTTGCCTTGCCTTGCCTTGCCTAATACAAAAAGGGTTTAGCCACTCAATGAATGATTGGTGGCAGGTAGGAGGTGGAATTTAAAGGGATGTTTTTTCCCCCTCCTGTTAGCCCCCTCCATTAAAATGTGCTGACTTTTCTCTTTTATACATCCTCTCCTCCAGTGTTAAAGTTTGATATAGAAGGGAATTATGTAGCAGTCTCTCAACATTTTGGTAGAATTATATGTTGGTTACATGTGAAAAGTAGGATGAAAGAGCCTGAGGGCAGGGAGAGGAATACCTTCATTTAAAAAAAAAACAGGTTATTGAAAGGATTATTTTTTGCTTCTGTTCTGCTTTATTTTATCATTGTATTATTTTTTTTATTTTTTCCCCCCTTTTCTTTCTTCTATTCTAATAGACAAAAATGAAGTAGAAAAATGTTGGTCACTGTCACGAATAGCTAGAAGAGCTATCAAATATTAATTACTAATTCAAATATTACAGTTAACAAAAATGTTAAAGACAAAGACGGGAGATGTAGAGAATAAACCAGTGTTCCTTTTGAATATTTATAATCCATCAAAACTTTATGGTTGTCTATACTGGTTACAGAGGCAAGGGGAATAACTATCATGGGAAGGGACTACAATATGATTATGAATGCAAAAGACACACAAAGCAAAAAGAAACATAAAACTGCAGCAGTTTTAAGGGGGCGGAGACAGAAACAGGAGTGGTGGACTTATAGTGAATCTTAAATCCACAAGGAAAAAGATGTACATATTGGTCTGAAGCACATAACATAACAAGAGTACAGATGTGAAATTGACACAAAATGTCTGGAGGTCATGCTCCAATAATATTAACAGTACAAGTGGAAAAAATCGAGATTAAATAATTCTGTTAAATAATTCCTTGATTGAAGATAAGGAATTTAGATATAAAGTCCAATGGGAGGCCAACTCAGTTCAATGACAATGAAAAAGTTACATCTGGGGCGTCGGTGGCTTAGTGGATAGAGCAGGCATCCCATGTACAAGGCTGTTGCCACAGCCCGGGTTCCACTCAAGTCTGTGGCCCTTTGCTGCATGTCATTCCCTCTCTCTCTCCCCCCTTCACCCTTAGCTGTCCTATCAATTAAAAGCAAAAATGCCCCCAAAAATATCTCAAAATAAAAAAAGAAGAGGTTGTGGAGAGATAATATCATAACCTGGGAAGAAAAAATGCTCAAAAAGAAACAGATGCAATAGAAAGAGAGGTATAAAGATTACAAAGTATGCAGGACAATCCAGGACACATATATTAGAGAGCAACTAAAAAAAAGCAAAATAATTTTCATACATTGTGATCAGATGAAACAGAAAAGCCTCTTCTTGCCTTTCCCGAGTAATACAAATATTATGCCAGCCAAACAGCCAAAAGACAGTAAAGCCTCTGGCATTTAAGATATAAAAAAGCAAAAGAAACAAGCCATCATTTCTAAACTGAAAGGGGGAAACTCTGATTACCACTGAAAAATCAAATATTGCAAGATGTTTTTTATAGATAGATGGATAGATAGATAGATAGATAGATAGATGTAGATATTACCAAGAACTTTATAGGGAAACAAACTGAAAGTAAAAACAATGGAAGTAAACCATACCTTAAATACCTTACCTTTCTAATTTCCTTCAAATTTGCTTTGTTTGTCACTGATTTGTATCAGCTTTGTCCTTGGAGTTGGAGTTTTAATTGTGACAAGTGTAGTTTAATGTAGTCCCACAGACAGGTTAAGACTAATCCTAGATTACAGTGCTTGTTTTAGGGTGTCCCAGTGGCTCGCCAGTTGGTGGCAATCCAGAGATGTTTACTATGTAGCAACACATAAATGCCATGTGATTTCATTATTTAAATGTCATGTGGGGATCATCTTTATAAAAACATCCATCTGTTTCCATGTCTTAAAAACAAGACTTAAGGCTTTTGTGTTGAAATGACATGCTATATCAAACCAATTCTCTCCAGTAAGAGTGTTAAGACTGCTCACTACACTGACTCAAAAAGCCATCTGTTTTGCCATGCACACTTTTACTTGAAAGCTTACACCTGCAGAGGGAGCATGAAATAAGCAGGTAGTTTCCTCTAGAGTTGTTCCTGAACCTGTGGTGACTGTAGACTATGCAGTAATAGACACCTGCTCAAAGTAAGTGGAATTTAATAAAAACAGCACAGCACTGTATAAACCACATGCCTCGCGTTCACAGTAAGGTGAATTAGAAAATACATGAGGTGTAATCCTAATTTAATCTGAGGGAATTTACTGGAGCTATGACAAATTATTATTTTCCTAGTTGGTTGGTGTGACATTTAGGGGTTTTTTAGATCAATTTCTCCATCATTACTTGCATGAAATGTCAACAAATGTCCATCATAAGTTTCCAGAGCCCAATGTGATGTCCTCAGATGTCTTGTTTTTTTCTAAGCAACAGTGCAAAACCCAATAATAAAACTGGTTACTAGTTATTAGTACGTACTAGTTTAAGACGTTAATACTAAAGTAATTTTAAAGTGCACAAAGCCATTTCATACTCAGATATTAAGAATTGTTGTAGTGTATAAACTTAAATTCTACACTGTATTTAAAATGTCTCTAAGCCACTGCTTCATGTCCTCCCTCTGTACTTCAGAGTCTTTGCCAGATCTCCTCACAGCTGTGAAGATCTTGACAGGCTCTACAGTTGAGATCGCCGCAGCTTCTGTGGGAGAGACCACTCTGGTAAAAGCTGTCCAGAAAATAGAGGACGATGGAAAAGGTTTGGACTTCAAACTGGAGGTGGTAGAGCCAGAGGTCCTGGAGGCAACCACAGAGGTGGGAGCTAAAGAAGCAGCAGGTGATGAGGCGGCTGATGAAGTAAAGGAGGAGGGGCTCAAGTCTGCAGAGCCTGACGTGGAATCTCCCGCTGCTGAAGAGCTTGCTGAAGATGAAACATCTGCTTCTGTTGCAGCAGATGAGGAGGCAGCCTCTTTTCTGTCTGAGGAACTTACAACCTCAGCCCCAACAGTGGAGGAGGTGGGTGAGGCTGAGTCTGAAGATCAGGCTGCGGCCCCTGAAGCTGTATCAGAGGAGGCTGTCTCTACAGAGGCCTCATCTGAAAATGCTGCTCTTGCCGAGGACACTACACCAGCTGAGGAGGCCACCAACACTGCTGAAGCTGCCTCAGTGGATGTGACAACACCTGCTGCTGAGACATCAGTGGAGGAGGCAACAATTGAAGCATCAGCAGAGGAAACAGTTGAAGCCGAGGCAACGCACAGTGCAGCAGCAGCAATTGTGGACTCAACTCAGCTGGCAGCGGCCTCCTCTGGGTCAGACCTAGAGGTCCTTTCAGCTGCAGAACCAGAATCTACATCAGAGGCTCCAGTACATGAGGTCAAGCAATGCCACTCCTGCCACTCTGCTCCATCCGCAGCAGAGGACGTGGCGCCACCTGCTGCTTTGGGAGGGCAGCTGGCCAGTGAGGAAGCTGTGGATATAACATATGAGGTCAAGGAGGCAGTGTCACTGGTGGAAGGACAAAGTAAGAACACACTGTATGAACTGCCAGTCACAAGCAGTTGAACACCCAATGACCTACCCACTTTAGCATTACCCACAATGCTGCATAATAACTCAACTTGTTGCTTTCTTGTTTTGTTAAATGTAGATCAAGGAAATAGTGGTGGAGTAGATGATAGAGTAAGACCTGCCCAAAAACAGTGCTCCAGGGATGATGTTTTTCTTTAGGCCAACACAGAAGTTAACGGCGCCTTGGTTCCCTCGTCAGAAAATTAATAAGTAGAGTAAATTTTGGATTATTGCAAAAAAAAAAAAAAAGAACTCTGTAGCAAACACACATTTATGATACATTTGCTTTTCACTTTTATGATTTTCAAAGCCCAAATGCATTCACCAGAATAATTGTAATAATAATAATATTCTTATTTGTATAGCACTTATCCAAAAAAAGGTTACAAAGTAAATGAACCTGCATTTGTATAGCGCCTTTCTAGTCATCCGACCACTCAAAGCGCTTTTTTACACTACAAGTCACATTCACCCATTTATACATTAGTGGCAGAGGCTACCCTACAAGGTGCCACCTGCTACTCAGTTGTTGTTTTTTTAAACACAATCACACAGCTTGGGGGTCAGTATCTTGCTAAAGGATACTTCGTCATGTAGGCTGGAGGAGCCGGGGATCGAACCGCTGATTTTCCGATTGGTACAGTGCTTAATATTTAAAAAAAAAAAAAAAAAGAAACAAGAAAAACAAAAAACAAAAAAGGAAATAAAACACATAACTTACAAATCAGGCATTCAAAGGTAAAGCTTTCCTATAAAAACATGTTTTAAGCAATGATTTAAAAATGGGTAATGTGCTAGCGAGCCTAATCTCCTCAGGCAGAGAATTCCAGAGCCTCGGGGCCTTGATGGGAAAAGCCTGGTGACCTTTAGCTACCAACCTTGACCTAGGGACGACTAGTGAGGGTAGGCTTGAGGATCTCAGGTCATGATGTGGAGCAATGGTAGTCAGAAGCTCAGCTATATAACTGATGATTAATTCTTTAATTAATATTTTAGAGTTGCTACAGGACCCTCTGCCCACCTCTGCCCACTGCCCACCTCTCCCAAAATCAGTGTGGAGGTGGGAAATCAGACATTGGCTTTCAACCTGTGTTCCCATTTTGTGAGCTACATCATTATATTAAAAGACTTTTCACTTTGAAAGGTTAGGTTAATTAGTGGTTTATGAAAGACATGTGCAGCGAACAGCCCACATCAATAAATCTACAGTAATGAACATGCATCATATGAAGAACTGTAAAACACGTCTGCGTGTTTGTTCTGCTATTTTGAGTCTTGAGAAGAATAGAAAATGAAGTGATATGTTACAAAATAAAACATTGTCAGTACAGAGAGGTACACTTAAAGGACCTTTATCAGTGAATGCTGCTAGATTTCTACAACCCCTATTCCAAAAAAGTTAGGACACTATGTAAAATATAACCAAAACAGAATGCAGTGATTTGCAAATCATTTTCAACCTGTATTCAATTGAATACACTAATGAACTTTATTGTGTTTTGTAAATATACACTCTTCCTGAATTTGATGCCTGCTGAAATGCCAACACTTAATGGCCGTGGCCTTCAAGCTCACAGGTGGCACTGCACTGAAAACTGACATGACTGTATAAAGGATAGTACTACATGGGCTCAGGAACACTTTGGAAAACCACTGTTAGTAAACACAGTTCGTCATTGCATCTACAAATGCAAGTTAAGACTCTACCATGTAAAGTGGAAGCCATATATCAACAACATCCAGAAACACTGCAGACTTCTCTGGGCCTGAGCTCATCTGAGATGGACTGACACAAAGTGGAGAAGTGTGTTGTGGTCTGACGAGTCCACATTTCAAATTGCTTTTGGAAATCATGGAAGTTGTGTCCTCCAGACAAGAGGAAAAGGACCATCTAGATTGTCACCAGTTCAAAGTTCAAAGCCAGCATCTGTGATGGTATGGGGGTGTGTTAGTGCCCATGGCAGCATGGGTAACTACTACACACATCTGTGAAGGCACCATGAATGCTGAAAGCCACATACAGGCTTTGGAGAAATATATGCTGCCATCAATCAATCAATCAATCAATCAACCAATCAATCAACCAATCAATCAATCAATCAATCAATCAATCATTTATTTTATTTATTTATCAATCAATTATTTATAAAGCCCAATATCACAAATCACAATTTGCCTCACAGAGCTTTACAGCATACGACATCCCTCTGTCCTTAGGACCCTCACAGTAGATAAGGAAAAACTCCCCAAAAAAACCTTTAACGGGGAAAAACATGATAGAAACCTCAGGGAGAGCAACTGAGGAGGGATCCCTCTTCCAGGACAGACAGACGTGCAATAGATACAGAACAGATCAAGATAATAAATTAACAGTAATCCGTATGACACAATGATACATAAAGAGAGACAGAGAGAGATGCAGGACAGACAGTAGTGACAGTAGCTTACAATAACATTGATTTAAGTAATAATATCACAATAATAATTATGGCTATTGTGGTACAATATGTTGTAGGTATATATTAATATATGATAGTATATGTATGTGACAATAATCATATGTGTATAATGACAGTAGAAATATGACTAATGATAACAGCAGCAGCAGGAGGCATCTGGCAGGAGCACAACCACACACGCCACATGATCCAGGCACCGCTGTGATACGAGTTAACCTGAGAGACAGTGAAGTATAAAGGCTCTGGAGAAGAAGCCAAGTTAGTGACATGCAGTAGAGCAGAGTTAGCTTGATTCAGTAACAGGACATGAGTGTTAGCAAAGGAGAGAGAGAGATAGAAGGTGCTTGGTGTATTATAGGAGGTGTATTATAACTAACTAGGGGTTGGTCCAAGGCAAGCCTGAGCCAGCCCTAACTATAAGTTTTATCAAAAAGGAAAGTCTTAATGTGGAGACGGTGTCTGCCTCCCGGACCTAAACAGGAAGATGATTCGCAATATTATGCAGATGAAAAAACGCAGTCCGTGAGGTTTGTTTTAAATGGGAGTTAAAAGACAAATCTTGGTCAAATATTACTCAGAGGTTTCTTACGGTAGTGTTAGAGGCCAGAGCAATGCCATACAGAGAAACTATATCACCAGGGAAAGAGTCTCTGAGGTGTTTGGGGCCAAGAACAATAACTTCAGTTTTGTCTGAATTTAACATCGGAAATTGGAGCTCATCCAGTTTTTTGTGTCTTTAAAGCATTTTGGAATTTTAGATAAATGATCCGTTTCTTCTGGCTTTATCGATAAATACAATTGCGTATCATCTGCATAGCAATAGAAATTTACAGAGTGATTTTCTAATAACGTTACCGAAGGGAAGCATAAAGTGAACAGAATTGGTCCGAGCACAGAACGTTGTGGAACTCCAAAACAAACTTTAGTACATATCATGAACATGAATCAACTGAAAATGAGCAGATAAATAAGATTTAAACCAGCTTAGTGCAGAACCTTTTAGGCCAATTAAGTGTTCCAGTCTCTGTAGCAGAATTTGATGGTCAGTTGTGTCAAACGCTGCACTAAGATCTAATAAAACAAGTACAGAGACGAGTCCTTTGTCTGAAGCAATCAGAAGGTCATTTGTAATTCTAACTAGTGCTGCACTCTAAATCCTGACTGTAATTCCTCAAATAAATTATTATCCTGGAGAAAGTCACACAGCTGGTCTGCGACTATTTTCTCAAGGATCTTTGAAAGAAAGGGAAGATTAGATATTGGTCTATAGTTGGCTAACACCTCTGGATCCAGGGTGGGCTTTTTTAGAAGAGGTTTAATTACAGCTGCCTTAAAGGACTGTGGTACATAGCCTGTTAATAAGGATATAATGATCATATCTAATATGTGAGTGTTAACTAAAGGTAAGCTTCTTTAAGTAGCCTAGTTAGGATGGGGTCTAAGAGACATGTTGATGATTTAGATAAAGAAATCATTGAGACCAATTGAAAAGAAACCTGGGGTTATTCTTCTATTAATGCTGAGTAATAGTTTGCTCTGGCATTGCGGAGGGCCCTCTTGTACGTTTTGAGACTGTCTGCCAAGATTAAACGAGACTCCATCCGGATGATGTCTTTTTCAGGGATGTCCCTGCTAATGCCATCAAGACAATGAGACACATTCTGCAAGTATTACAACAGCATGGCTTCATAGTAAAAGAGTGCAGGTACAAGACTGATCTGTCTGCAGTCCAGACTTGTCTCCTATTGAAAATGCAAAAAAAAGCCCCAGACTGTTGAGCAACTGGAGTTATATATCAAGCAAGAATGGGAAAGAATGTCACTTTCAAAACCTTAACAGTAAATGTCCTCAGAGTGTTGTTAAAAGAAAAGGTGATGTAACACAATGGTAAACATGCCCCTGTTTCAAATGTATTAGTATGTGTTACAGACATCAAATTCAGAATGAGTGTGTATTTAGCAAAAAACAAAGTTTATGAGTTTGAGCATCAAATATCTTGTCTTTGTATTGTGTTCAAATAATTATAGATTTGCAAATAATTGCATTCTGTTTTTATTTACATATTACTCAGTGCCCCAACTTTTTTGGAATGGGGGTTGTAGATTTGAAGAAATCTTAACTGTTGAGCATCACATTACTGTAACATGACACGATAAAGAACATAATCTGGCTAAATTTACTGCTGCTCAATTTAACCATACAAAAAAAAAAAAAAAAAATCCCAATATAATATGAGTCTTCCCTTTATTTGGCTCTGACCATATGTATTTCTGCCTATATCCACAGAGCCAAAGGTGTCTGTCTGGACTGTAAAAAGCTGCTCAGTGATGTAATAGTACAGTTAAGAAGGTAAACAGTCAAAACAAGCAGAGCTAAAAGCACACCTATTTGTGTAGAGTTAGAGACAGTAGAATGGACATCTTATTCTCAGATAGCCACATTTTATATACTCGGTATATAAGGCCATGTAGACACTGTTGTTATTATTTTTCTTTGCTCTCTATTAAAACCCTGCTGCCCATGTCCATTCTACTTATTTCAACTAGGATATGTATGTTGCAAAATGACACGTACACGAAGCTTGTGCATTTCTACCAAACAAACTTGTGTTGTGCTTGTTTGTTTCAGCCACAGAGACTATGGTGGCAATGACGACCCAGTCATGACATGACAGACAGTGTGCCTTCCACAACACTTACCTATCTGTCAACCAAGCCAGAACGACCAAGGAAGACAACATGAGGAACGAGCATCTGGTTTTACTAGATAATGTGTTCTTTTTTGAAATGTTATAACAGAGATGTTGTTTTTTTATGTTTCCAATCTGTTCCTGCTCAAATTATATTAGAATTTGTGAAATGATTGCCATTATGTCTCTTGTCCTCTAGGTGCCACTGTTGCAAAGCTTTTCATGACTAGTTGACTGGAACACAAGTTTCTTTGTAGCTGTTTCTGTTGTATTAGGCAGTGGTGGGAGGGGTTTGTTGTTCCTGCTGTGATAGACTGATTTTCATAGATATTGCCGAACAATATCTTTAAACTGTACCAAGTGTGAATTCACCCATTTGTTTCCTTCAAACTATTGAAGTCATTTTCCCACTTATGTCGGCTGATATTATAGTGTAAAGATTTGTATTTTTGTCACTTTTGTCATAGTACATAGACTATCTTGAGGCATTTAAGTGTTTTAAGACCATTACACTTGTGCTGCTAATTTTAAAGGGATGCATTAGGTTCAAGGGGTCGGTGATATCTTTATTATCCCCAAGGGGTAATTTGTTGCGTAGTCAGTATTACGAACATAACTAACCAAGAAAAAAAAAGAAAAAGAAAAAAAAAAAAATATATATATATATATATATATAAATTAAAAGAAAACATATTGGTAAAAAAAAATACAAAACCAATGCTGATATTTGTTTTTGAAAGCTGATTTCAATTGATGTCAATAGTAAATCCATATGTTGGTGAATATCTATTATATATTTTGTTGTGTTACGACTGTCTGTGTTTTACCTTCTACAGCAAAAGACTGAAAAAAAAAAAAACATTTACTGGTAATATGAACTGATTTGTACTTAGACATTATATTCAACAATAATGTGACAATATATCTAAGAGTTGATGGATTATTTACTTTAAAGATATTTGTAGATACTTTGCATACACTCATTACATACTACATACATCATATATTAACTATATATATCAATATATTACATAGTTAATATACCACTTTGTAATTAGTCAACTGTGTCCCTGTTGTCATGATAATGTGCTATCTTAGACACTTTAAATAAAGTGATGTGTTAACAATTTTATTCTGCTCTTTTTTTGCATAAAATAATTGGTGTGTGAAACAGTGTTATTAAAGGGGAAGTGCTTAAGCTCAAAACTATGATGTCATAGGGTATAAAGTCTGATGGGAAAATTGTTGTAGATGACACAGAGAGCACCCAGGGGAATGTTCTGAGTATATGGGTACATTTTCTGTTTTAGAACTGACAGCACCACAATAGAATAGAATCATTTGGGTATGAACAAGAAAACAAGCAGTACGTGGATCCGCAAAATCAGTGCCCAATTCATTGTCTACAGTATAGAACAGCTCCAGAATATGACATCACAAGTTTGACACTTACTTTGGTTTCTGGCTTTGAGAGAATGCTCCTCGTATTCACAAATATTAGTTGAACTGTCCTTGGCTGTGGAAATAACAAACTGGAATTCTTAACTTAGGTGGTGTTCCCCTGTCATTTTAATCTACATTGTAATGCACTGTGCTATGGTGAATGTCAGTGCCAATGGCATTGTTAGGCCTGGGTGTCTGAGGCTTCAGCCCTAACTTTTTTTTTTTTTCTTCTAAGATTTTTTTGGGGCTTTTTTGCTTTTAACGGACAGGACAGCGTGAGGAGGGTGAAGTGGGGAGAGAGAGAGAGTGTGGGGATGACATGCAGCAAAGGGTTGCAGGCCGGGGTCGAGCTCACGACCACTGCAGCGAGGCATCACCTCCATGCATGGGGCGCCGACATTATCCACTAAACTACTGACGCCCCCAGCCCCAGACCTGAATAGCCCCGTGTCTAGTAATGTGTCATGTCGGTCATGCAATTAAAGCCCTCAAAAATGATATTGTTAATCAAAAGCGCACGTTTTGGGTCCTCTGTGTCATTCAAGCAGCACATTTTGTGTGATTGTGTGCAAGAGAGAGAGCACACTACTAATCACTTTAATTTTGTCGTTGGTAAAGGTGGAGCTCATTTTGAATGCTTAATATACTGCTGGGTAGTTTAATCTATAATTATACATAATCGTTTATTAGTTGATTATATTTTGTATTAATAATCTAAGTTTTCAAAGTAACTAAAGCAGACAAATAAATGTAGTGGAGTAAAAAGTACAATGTTTCCCTTTGAGATGTAGAGAGGAGTCTAAGTATAAAGTACTATAACATGGAAATACCCAGGCACAAGCATATCAAAATTCTTTAAATTTTAATGACAACAGATGCAAAGTATTATGTCTTTGCTCAATAATAATTACTAACAACTACGAATATGTTTAACATCACAATTCATAATTATAGCAGCTGCGCAGCAATGGTCAGGGCCGGGCAATTTTAGGCAAAATTAGGCAATTCTGAGCAACAAGCAGAGTGTAGGAAGATGAAAAAAAGGTGTCATTCTAAGCATAAGAGACTATGCTCTATCTCACTGAGCTAATTAGCAAGAGACAGCTCTGCGGTATATATGTTTAAAACTTCTTCCTGCTCATTATAGTAATTCTACAGCTGCAATGATTAGTCAATAAATCAATAAGTCAAACACATAATTAATCCACAACTATTTCATGATGGATTGATTGTTTCAGGCATCAGTGTTGGAGTTACCTTCGCAAATCTTGCTTTATCATGGTTTTGGACCTTTAGTCAGACAAAGTGAGATGTTTGTGGATGCCAGATTGGAATTGGGGAAAGGTAATATGAATTTTACATAATTTTATAGACAAACATTTAATATAGAAAATGAACTGAACTGGAATGCTAACCAATAATGAAATGATTCATAGCAGAGATAGGCCTATTTGTAAAATTGTAAATGCACCATTACAGCTGCATTTTAAAAGGAAATCAACATTACCTTTCAGCAGCAAAACTGCACAAATAAAATAAAATTAGGCTAAGCAGAAAAAACAGGGAAAAGAGACAAGGGATAACAGGGAAAAGTGTTGATAAAGAGTATTGATCTCTCCGCAAAACTGCCTGGATCATAATTATATTAACCTTAGTCTCTAATCCACATAGCATAACGCCTGAACATAGGACTTTCACATTAGAATGTCCATTCTGCCTTAGCTGAGGCTTGAAGTCACAACTTGTGAAACTGAGGTCTGTTTTCTATCTCACTGAGCTAATTGGCAAGTGACAGTTTATGTGTGGCTTCACAAATTAACTAAGCCAAGCATCAGGGTGCCAGACAGTAGCCATCCATGCCATGGAAAAGCAAATTTCAAAGTGAAAGCTCCAAAGCTGTAGCACATATGGTTGATTTGTTATGAAGTTTTGAACTTTAGAGGTTTGCTGTAGCACCACCATCAGGACTATTGTCTTGTGTTTCCAGTTGAGGACATCTGGCATGGGACTGGACCTTTATGAAAAGTTTGGCTAGATTTCTCATATGGAAATGTTGCACAAGCTGAGGCTTGAACTCACATTCTTCAACACCAAGAACTATCCTCTATCTCACTGAGCTAACTGGCAAACAGAAATGTCACATGTAGCTTCACAAATTGACTAAGCCAGTCACCTGTGTGCAAGACAGCAGTTGTTAGTGTGTAAAGGCAGATTTCAAACAGCTGTCAAAAATTCAGTTATTAAGACAAAAATCCAAAAATACACAAATTGCATCTAGACAGCATGGAGATGTTGCTAATTCGTTTTTAACAATGACTTATTGGCTCCATCAGTGAAAAACTGATGTTTAAAAATGCCATTTTTGCATTGACTCCAATTGTTGGCATGAGAGGGAAATTCAAAATGCTGTAAAAAAAAAAAATTCAGTTTTTGAGATAAATTTCTGATATTTTCCAAACATCATCTACCATGACTCCAAAATTTTTTCATTTTTTTTAATGAACATTGAAAATGTATTCAGCAAGAATTTGCAAGTATATGCTTACAATACCGTTTACTGTCAAACATTTTGATGCACTGTAGGCTCAATTTTCAATAAATCAAAAATCTGTGTGGATCGTTTGTGTAGGACAGTCTGACGATGCTCTGTAGCAAGTTTGTTGTCAATTGAGCAAAAATTGTGGGAGGAGATAGGTTTAAGAAGTTTTACAGTTTTTGAAAAGAAACAGAGTGATGGACTTCATAATTTGCAATAGGTTTAAATGTAAAAAGTTTTGTCAGTATTGGGGCTACATTTTGGTAAAAGTTGCAAATCTGTAGCATATATGGTTGATTTGTTGTGAATTTTCAAAATTTTGAACTTTAGAGGCTTGCTGTAGCGCCACCATCAGGACTATTGGCCTGTTTTTGCTGCTGTGGCAATCTGGCATGGGACTGGACCTTTGTGCAAAGTTTGGTCATTTTCCGCGCATGGGAAGTAGGATTTCCTCAGAAGAAGAAGAAGAAGAAGAAGAAGAAGAAGATGCAGCAGAAGCTGCCAGGACCCTAAGTAAGCTGGAAAATAAATTTTTTTAAAAAGTTCAATTTAAAGTTAAATAAGATGCCAGAGTTCATAAAAAGAAAGAAAGAAAGAAAGAAAGGAAGAAAGAAAGAAAGAAAGAAAGAAAGAAAGAAAGAAAGAAAAGAAGAAAAACAAGGTTGGGGCACTAACCACATTAATCAGCATTTACAATAATTTGTCCGAGGTAGATATTTTTGGAATAATAGACTATGTGACCATCGTGACATCATCTCTGTCGTGCTAAGTAAAGGTAAGTAAGAAAATAAGTCCCTAATAGAGCAACACATTATTTATCCTTTAGAACTGATGTGACAGGGAAAGATTTAGGATTTTTCTTTTTTCCAACAAAACAAAGACAAACAAATTAACAGAGGAGCAGTCTGTCCTGACTCATGACCAAGCTTTTGCTTCTTTACTCCTTTACTGTCCCACAGGAAAATACCAAGGGAATGGAAGCACGAATACAAACAGTTAGGTAACGCCAGTGACTTTTTTTTTTTACTTATCAGAGGAGGGAGATGGCTGGGGTGTAATTTAGTTGTTGTGTTGTTGTTTTCTCTCTCTCTCTCTCTCTCTCTCTCTCTCTCTCTCTCTCTCTCTCTCTCTCTCTCTCTCATCCACATAATCTCCCCACCCAGTAGTTATATCATAACTATGGGAATTATCCCAATCTGGGCTAATCGATGTGGAAAATTAATGATCTTTATAACACACCACTTTACATGGCTGGCATGCACCAGGCTATATAAACCTCACCTTGCGCATGCACCCACTGACTCATTGATTTCAACCTGTCGGAGTCGACGTGAGACCAGAAAGAAAAGAGGGAGGAGTTTAGCCTTTTGTGTCCACTTACCTTTGTTTAGGTTGGAGAGCTGGCCTTCCTGTGTCCCTCTCAGGGATAGCTAAATGCCGTTTCTTCCTTTTAAAATTAAAATACAGAATCTCCCTCCAGTCTTAGTGTCCCGCTGTCCAGTGTCAAAGAAAATAATCCATATTGTGGCCACATTTACATCTGTTGGCTCAGGGAAATTAATTAAAGACAGTTAACAGCCCCATTGCTATAGCTAAAGAGTGCACTTTCTGGTCAAGCAACAGTGACATCACCCTCTCAAAAAAGAAAAAAAGGAGAGAGAGAGAGATGATGGCAAGGGCAGGGCCCTTCTTGTGGGGGCTGTAATGTTAATATGCCGGTAGAGGATGGCCATGACTACTGTGTGTTATATTTGGGAATTAAGCATTGTGCTCATGATAATCCAGCTTCATGCACGAACTGCTTCTGCATGTCTGCTAGGCAAAGGGAAGCCCGTTGTCATTCATTTGGCAGATGTCCACCAGCCCCTTCTCAGGGCCTGCAGCCAGCTAAGTGCCCTAAGTTGGTGGTCCGGCAGTGGGGGACGGGGGCCAATCAGGGTGCTGTGGCCCAGAGATAGAGCGGATCATCCACCAATCGGAAGATCAGTGGTTCGATTCCCGGCTCCTCCAGTCATGTCGAAGTATCCTTGAGCAAGATACTGAACCCCAAATTGCTCCTGATGTTGTTCCATGTGTTTAAAAAAAAAACAACCAAAAAACTGAGTAGCAGATGACATCTTGTATGGCCACCAGTGTATGAATGTGTGTGAATGGGTGAGTGTGACTTGTAGTGTAAAAAAATGCTTTGAGTGGTCAGATGACTAGAAAGGTGCTATACAAATGCAAATGCAGGTCCCCCGCCTCTATTATTACAGCTTCAGTAGGGGGTGAGCGGACTGTGTCACATAGGAACTTCCCTGCTCCTGGGCCCTCTGCTGGGTTGGATAGGAGCCCCTCCTCCGCTTCGTTGGAAGAGGAGACCTATGGCCTATGGCCCTAAGAGAATGATGAGTTAGCCTCAGAGGGGCAGCAGGTGCCTGTAAAAGAGCATGACCAGCAGTCACCTCTCCTTCAGAAAATTATTTGCCGGGCTGCTTTGCCTCTGGGGATTGACCTGCCAGCTGGTCAGGGTCCTCTTCTTGTTTCAATGATGAAACAGGGGGGCAACCTACACAGTTCCTTGTGCCACTCCTTTCTGATTTCGAGGAGGTGGTCAGGAGTCAGTTTACTACATCGACGGCAGGGGCATGCTGGTCTGGGCTCTGTCATCGTATGGCTGCGGTTGACAATAGGGGGAGGATAGGCTGTGGGCCATTGCTCCCCATGGATCAGGCTCTGACTGCCTTGGTGGCTCTGTCAAAGTCCCTCCTGGCCAAGGCGAACTGCCCGGGTAGAAACTGCAAGGTAATAGATGGCTAGCAGTGCTATGGCAAGTTTTTGGGTGGCCAGGCGCCATCTTTGGCTGTCACAGTCCGTGCTGCAGCCAGAGGATAGGGAGTGTCTGCTCAACTTGCCTGTTGAGCCATTTGCCTTGTTTGGGCCCAACACATGTATGATGATTCAGCAGGGCCAGGAAGCCTGTTGCTGTGCTAAGGAGGTGTCAGGCACGTTGAAGTGAGGTCAGGGCTGCAGCGGCCTCAGCCGGTTCTAAGTTTTTAGAGCAGGTAATTGAATGCATTGGGCCCAGTTTGCTTTCTGTTTTTAACAGTTCCCTGACTACTGGTTGTGTCCCTGACTATTTTAAACTGCTTGTGTGTCTCCACTATTGAAAAAACCTGGGCTGGATCCTTCCGTCCTTCACAATTACAGACCAGTTTCCAAGTTACCTTTTTTATCAAAAATTTTAGAAAAAATCGTGTCCTCACAGTTTCAGCTCTGGAGGATAATTGTATTTTTGAAAAATTTCAATCTGGTTTTAGGAAGTATCACAGCACTGAAACGGCACTTCTCAAAGTGACCAATGATGTTTTAATGGCAGCTCACGATGGTATGCGCTCAGTTTTAGTACTTCTGGACCTCAGTGCTGCCTTGACACGATTGACCACAGCATTCTTTTAAATAGACTAAGGCACTGGGTGGGGTTCTCAGGTACAGTTTTAGAGTGGTTTTTAACTTACCTTACAAACAGAAGGCTTTGTGTTGCAGGAAACAACCACATGTCCTCATTTGTTCCACTTAAGTACGGTGTACCCCAGGGGTCAGTCCTGGGACCGATTTTACTTTCTATATACATGCTTCCCCTGGGGCACATAATACAAAGACGTGGAGTTCAGTTCCATTTTTATGCAGACAATACACAGCTGTATCTACCAGTTAAAACCACTGATCCTGGGATGTTGGGTGCTATGAAAAATTATATTGTGGATATAAAAAACTGGATGTCGGAGAATTTCCTCCAGTTGAATGGGGCAAAAACTGAAGTTTTGTTCATTGGATTGCAGCACAGTCAGGATCAACTGATGCTGTCTATTGGATCCCTAGCGGAATACGTCAAGCCCACTGCAAGGAACCTCGGCATCTGGTTTGACAGTAATCTTACCTTCGAATATCACACCACAAAATTAGTGCAATCATGTTTTTATCAGCTCAGGAGTATTTCAAAGATCCATTCCTTTTTAACTGTTAAAGACACTGAGACCATTTTGCATGCTTTTATTTCTTCACGGCTTGATTTTTGTAACAGCCTTTTTACCTGTCTAAGTCAGAAATCCCTGGACAGACTACAAATGGTGCAGAACTCTGCAGTGAGGCTTTTAACCAGAACTAAAAAACTTGATCACATCACATCTATTTTAGCATCTCTACATTTGCTGCCAGTACGTTTTAGAATTGATAGATTTTATTGATCACTTTGAAATGTCTCAACGGTCTCGGTCCTAGTTATATCACCGACCTTTTAACATCATATGCTCCTACTTGCACTTCCTCAGGCAAAGGCCTTTTATGCGTCCCAGAGTCCAGACTGAAAACCAAGGGGGACAGAGCATTTTCAGTCCAGGCACCAAAGCTATGGAACAAATTGCCTGAGGAAATAAAGTCGGCTGATTCAGTAATCTCTTTTAAATCTCTTCTAAAAACACATTTTTACCGAAAGGCCTTTTTTGATTTTATCTTTGTGTCATTTATTGTTTTCATGCATTGGAATTGTGTACTTTATGTTTTAGTTGTTCTGTTAAGCACTGTGTGTGTTTTGAAAAGTGCTATATAAATAAAGGTTATTATTATTTTTATTTCAAAGTGGGACGGGATGCCTAGGCCTGTCTTAGACCTCAGAGGGCTGAACAACTTCCACAGGCCCCTGAAGTGCAAAATGTTGACCATGTGCAAGGTCAAGCAGGCTGTCCAGGTGACTGGTTTGCAACTGTCGACCTCAAAGATGCCTATTTTCAAATCCAATCTGGGAGGGGCACAGGAGGTTTCTCAGGTTTGCCTTCGAGGGAAAAACCTTCGAATTCTGTATCCTCCCCTTCAGCATCTCACCGGCAACCTGCACCTTTACCGGGAACATGGATGCAGGGTCTCAGGGTACTGAACTGGCTAATATGTGCACAGAGGAGCTGTGCCACCATCATGTGTCTGTGCTGTTGGATCACATTCAGGGTCTGGGGCTGCGCATCAACAAGAAAAATTGCAGTCTCCAGCCTGCACAGGCTACCCAGTTTCTAGGCATGTGGCTGGATGCCAGAGCTTGGTTGGTGATGCTGTGACAGAAGATGCAGGTTTCAATCAGGACCTGCCTCTCTCATTTTAGGCTGGGTGCCAGGGTCACATGGTGGCTGTGTCTCTGCCTCTTGGGTCTTATGGCAGCCTCAGTACAAGTGGTGCCATTGGCTCTTCTACACACGCATCCAATCCAGAAGACTCTCTTCAGCCTGGAGCTCTGTCCGCGGAGACAGCTGCAGGCAGTGGTGCTCGTCATCATGCAGCCTTGTGCGGACCTCAGGTGGTGGCAGGACCCAGCCACCATCTTGAAGGGAAGTATGCTTGGTCCTGTGCTGCATTGTCAGGTATTCTCTATGAAGTGTCCTTGGAGGGGTGGGGCATACTCCACAAGGGGCAGGGGTACCAGTGGGGTCTGGAGCGCCCGCTGGAAGGGCCAGCATATCAATGCTCTAGAACTGAAAGCCACTCACCTGGCCTCCAGCATTTTCTCCCAAGTCTGCAAGACTGTCATGTGCTAGTAAGAACCGACAGCAGCATATGTCAACAGGCAAGGAGGCTTGGGCTCCCCAAACCTCTACAGAATAGCACAGAGGCTGTAGACCTGGACACAGTTCCTGTCCCTCAGGGGAGGCCCAAGTCCAGGGGACTGGAGGCTGCACCCGGAGGTGGTCGGGGAAATCTGGCACCGCTTTGGCAGAGTAGTGGCCAACCTGTTCACAACCATTGACAATGCCCATTACCCACTGTTCTCTTCCATTGGGTGGGGCTCTCCCCTGGTGTCAAAGCCATGGCACACCAGTGGCTCAAGGGCTGCTGTATGTGTTTCCCACGTTCACTCTTCTTCCAAATCTGCTGCAGAGAGTTCAGAGGGAGGAGGTGCAGCTGATCCTGGTGGCCCCGAACTGGCCCCACATGACATGAGGCCCGTTTCCACCGAAGAAGTTCCTGGTACTATTTGGGGGCAGGAACTACTACAGGAACGTCCACTCGCTCGGCCCTCTCAACCGCTGTGTCTCCATCGAGAGAGCGGAGTAGGAGGAAGATTCCAGGCTCTGGATGTGATGTAATCATTACGCGACCATTTTGACCGGAGCAACGTAGCGGCGTAGGGACGCTGTTAGCGGTGTCTGTAATAACTCACTAAACTCACAAAGTGGCCCGTGAAATTTTTTTTTTCCAGCGGATGTCTTAGTTACAACACGATTGAACTAACTGGAGTAGTTTCATGTCGTATCCGACAACAGGAGGCTTTTAACAAATGACGTCCTGATGTTAGCTTTGCTGCTGCTGTTAGCTGTCCCTGTCAGCTGCAGCCACTGATGCTTTCTAGACATCGTGATTTCCCAAACTGAATAAATACCACACATAGCAACACAAAACTGCTTTGCTAGCTCAATCATGTTGTAACTAAGATATCCGCCGGAAAAAATATGTTTTTCACGGACCGGTTATTGAGTTTGTTTACATGGCGGTGGAAGCTATGAACGAGCAAACCCTCGTCTGCTGAGTTTTTAAAAATGCCGGCTATTTTGTTGCTTTCGGTTAACGTCACATCCCGCCTTGAGTAAATCCAATCAGCGCCAAGTAACCCCCAAGCCCCACCCAGGAGTCTTTTGGGGCCGTTCTGAGTACCTACCCCGAAGCAGGGACTTGTTTAGCCCCTGTAAAAGTTCCGGAACTCTGTCCTTCGGGGCTGGTTCCTGCGGTGGAGACACGCACCAACGGCCCCGGCCCCGTAAATCTCCCCCGAAGTTCCTGCGGTGGAAACGGGCCTGGTTGTCAGAGGTGGAGGCCATGGGAGCTCCCTGTCCAGCAGAATCTTCTAGGTCAGGCGCAGGGTGCCCTGCCCCATCCCTTTCCACAGGGGCTCAAACCTTGGGCATGGTGCACAACTAACCAGATCAATGCACTGACAACGCACACATCTGAAGGTTGCGCAGAGGCTTGCACTGCGCACCAGGAGGCCGGCCATTCCACTAAGGGACCTGGGTCAGAACCTTTAGTTCTCTGGAGTCAGTCAGCATTAGGTGACTGCCTCAGTCGGTGGAGTTGCAACCCTACAGTCCCTAACAACCATAGTTATTATATAACTACTGGGTGGGGAGATGATCTCCTCAGTCAGAGAACCAAGGTTACAATGTAACTGAGCACTATTTTTCCTTGAGTCTTCCTGAATGACTGGCTGAAAATGCACAACCCTCCTTTTAACATAAATTAGATATTAGATTTTTAAAATTTACCCTTTGATGTTTGAAAGTTACAAGTTAAAAGTTAAAGATAGATTTGACAAATCCTCGTTTTTCACTCGCTTTTTTTTTTAAAAAAAATTAGACGTTGGATAAAGTGATTTTGATGAAATATCACTATTTTAAACTCAGATTTTTTTTTCTTTTTTTTTGCCTGACAGAAGCATTCATTGCACATGATGACTGGCCATCGGACACTTGAAAAAAAGTTAATGTTTGTTGGTAGGCTACTGTTTCTGACTATGATAAATGGTGTAAATTTGTCAATTTTTGATTTCTTAGTTAAAAAAAAAATAGAGCTGTGAAATAAATGCAAAATGCAACTATTTAAATGTGTATGCCCCTCCCCTATTGGAACCCCCCACACATAAGTCCTTCCCCAGTACTTAAAACATTATTTGACATGTCTCCCCCTTTTTGTAGCCCCACCCCCAGAGCACAGCGTTATTATTATATATCTCTGGAGCAGAGCCGTCCGGAGAGGAGGAGAGGTTACTGGATGTCACACACGCACACACACACACACACACACACAGAATAAACTCCTATTAGAGAGCCAGCTAACGTCAAGTTGCCGCCCGTAAACTAAGTTGGCTACCAGCGAGGAGCTGACAGAATAGTTTGACGGTAAGTGAGCTGACGTAACATTAGACAGCATTAGCCACATGGTTTGCTGTGTTTCTCTTCTGACAGCTTGTTTTTCTCACAATGCTAACTTAGCTAGCTAATGTTAGCACTGTTCAGTTTCTGTTTCTGTTCAGTTTGCTCTTTGTATGCGACGTGATCTCCAAAATTACGTTACCGCTCTTGAAATGCGACTTATAGCACTGAGTTTCATGACCAGCTCGGCATACGAATATAAAAAACTATATAGCGTTAACGTAAGTGCTGCAAGAGATGGCTAATAATTCGTTGATAAGGTTAGCAAAGAGCAAAGGTATCATTGCAACAGTGGATTCCCCTGTGACACACTGTAACGATACATGCCTGATGATGACATAATCTTTCTGTTGTCTTTCATAACTCTTCATTTGTAACGTCAAGCAATGCAAACAAGCGCCCAACCAACTGTGTGATCATAATTAGGTAGATCAATGAGGAATTACCCAGTAAACAAGCTTTGTGTCAACACACTGAAAATATGTTGGCTTTATAGGAGAGAAAGTGACTGTATATGGCCAGGCGTTTTAACATTTAATGGCTAGATTGAATATATATTGCAAATATCCGTACTTCAGTTATTCCTTGTCACAGTGAACATTCCAGATATCTACAGTGACATTCTTCCTGTACATTAACTGGTATTTCAGATAACCACAACATCATTCTTTCTTGGAAAAATGACATCCCTTTTGCCTTTCATGCCTAATGGGCTTTCAATTTTGGATATCCACAATGTCATTTTTGATATCCAGAATGTACATTGTAGATATCTGCTACAGAATCATTACAAGGAAAAACCTACCATTCACTTGTTACTAGTCATGATTTTAATGTTAGATATGCAAATTAGAAAACTGTGGGTTAGCTGTAATGTAATGAGAATATCCAAAATACATGTGACTACTAAAAATGTCATCGTGCATTTTCGCAATTGGCATTTAAAAAAGTGGAAATACAATTTCATATATCTACAGTTAGAATTATGATTAGGAAGAATGCAATTGCAGATATCCAGAAATGTATTGTGAATATCTGTTGACGAGAAGATGGTACGCCTTTTAACGTACAGGTTCATTGACTATACACAGCTATGTTTCAGATATAAATATAATAGCATTTCACCTAGTTAAAATCATATTCTCACAGTCAATTAGAGTCTGCAATGACATTTTCACTGATAGAAATTGTATTTCAAAATATCTAAAACTTAATTTCTCCAAGTCAAAATTCAAATTAAGCTATTTTTAAATCCTCTAAAATTATAGGTGGCCATTTTGACATTTAATAGCTAGACTTGATATGTACTGGAGGTATCCGTAATTCAACTCCATAGTCAAAATGAACATTTAAGATATCCACAATGACAATCTTCCTGTCAAGAATTGACCTTTTGCCAAGCCCTGTTCCTTTGCGATGGTCTGTCAAGCCATCTGAGCATGCATGGAGCCCACACTATGACCAACTGCACTATCACTTTTGGAAAAAAAAAACAAAAAATGATTCCAGAGAGAAGTACATGGAAGGGTCTACAATATGCGTTTAAGGATATATTCAGAATGTCAAACACACTCAACTGCAAAAAAAGGTTTAAAAGATAAAGGTATTTAGAAGCTAGAGCCAAACGATAGGCTACACATCATAATGAAAATGAACCAATTCAATTCAGTTTCAGATATCCACAACGTCATTTTAGATATCCAGAATAAACATTCAGGATTTCTGTAGTAGAATTCTTATTAGGAAAAACTCCCATTTCAGATATCTGACAATCCAGTTGTATAATTAATAATTGAATTTAAATCATTTTGATATCATATATCCAAAACGGAAACCATTCCAGGTATCTGTAATGCAATTTTAATAGATTTCCACAATATATTGGTGGGTAGCACAAATGTATTGTGCCTAGTCATGATTCTAGCTGTAGATAAATGAAATTGCATTTTTACCAGTCATAATGTCAGGTGTGGATATCTATAATGACATTTTTAATAGTCAGAATGTATTTTGGATATTCAAATGACATCATGGATATCTGGATTGTTAATTTTCTTTATTTTGGAAATCTTAAATTAAGTAAGACCAGCAACAGTTGGATTGTATTTATCTGAAATGGGTGTTTTTGCCAATACGAATTCTGTTATCTAAAATGCAGTTGTGGATTTCTGAAAATGACAGTCTAATACACATGGCAAAAGTGACGTAATTTGTTTTTGGAAAAATGATGTTTGGATAACTGAACTGGCACTTGTGAGTGGAAGCAATGTCATTCTGGATGTCTGAAATTTTCATTTCAACTAGGAAGAATTGAATTACTGAGATTACAGTATACATCCACTATAAAAATGACATTGCCACTTATACATTTTAGGGATTTTAAGATATTTTAAATTCAGTTTTGACTTGTAAAGTCAAAGTTGTAGACATCTTGATATACCATGTCTACTACTAAGAATATATTGTGGATATCTCTAATTACCATTCTGACTGCTTTAACTATGAGAAATGCTGTTATGTATTTCTAAAATGTAATTACAGAAAGGAGTGTGATTCAATTAAATGTTAAAATCACCTGCATTAAACATTTTAGTTTATGTTTTAACTGCTAATTATTAAGTCTACAAAAAGTCAAAAAAGAAGTTAATCATAATTAGGTTATTGTTTAAAATGCAAAACAAAAAAAGACTAGTTTGATGGTTGAAAAAATGCAAAACATAGAGTAGTTTCCCCCTATAATTTCCTCAGCACTGTCACTTGTGTGTACCTGTCTTTGACTAGTAAATGAGTATTATGTTATGTCCTAGTGTAGCACACTACTCTTTTTAGTTACTTTTCTTTATACTTAAGTGGCAGCTGAAATTTCCAGTTTTGATTGTGAAGTAAAGTAATGTTTCGTTCACAGAGGCCAGGGGTTGGACCTGTTGAGTCCAGTCAGTGTGAGCGGTACTCAAGTGTCCGTGCTTTATCCTAGTAAAAAAAATAGCTTTTGCTCAGCTGGTATCCTGCAGTCTAAGCTGACAGTTGGTCTGCTATCTGACGATTTTTTCTGCTGGGTGTTTCTGCTTAATGTTATGTAATGGGGCTAGATCACAAGAGGCCTGTTCAGAAAACACTGAGCACAGCGATTGGTGCCACAGAGATGATTGGATGATGTGTGGGGGGGTCTATCAGTATACCGGAAATTCTGTGTTTGTGTGTTACATTGGGAGCATTCTAGTGTGTTTATGATAGAGGTGAGTAGCAGGAAATGTGATGACTGAGTGGCTGATGGTCATTTGTAGACTGTACATTGTGATAATTATATTGTCACTAGATCCCTCAAACCCATTTTGGTCCTTTTAAAGTTTCATGTCTTTATTTCATGTCATCCAGGGCCACCTCCTGCTGATTTCCAATGGAATTTCTGCAGAGGGGTTTTTATGAAAAATAACCCCAATTCGTAAAACAGTACAAAGCGACGCTGTGTAAAACATAAATGAAAACAGAATATGATCTACAAATCCTTTTTATACTGTACTATGCTACACTATATCAAGTTTAATACTGTATAAAAAGAAGATATTTAATGTTCAAACTGATAGACTTTATTGTTTTTTATTAATACACAATCATTCTGAATTTGATGCCTGCAGCATGTTCCAAAAAAGTTGGGGCAGGAGCATTTTAATCACTGTGTTACATCACCTTTTCTTTAAACAACACTCAGTGAGTGTTAAAGCAACACAATGGAGTTTTTGAGCCCTCAAAATATATATCCAAGATCCTTGTGATGGTACATCAACTCACAATAGGTTGGATGACACCTCCGTCATTGCTTGAGAGCGTCTGTTTCACTAAAATTAATGTTAACTTAAAGGGTCATCTGATTCACTTATAGCTTGCTAGATGACTCTTGACATACCAAGGCTGCAGACGTAATCTAGTACATTTTATGTGTGGAAGTTGGCTTTGTGTGAATATCGTTAAAATTACACACAAAATGCCCCACCCCTCTTAAGCACCTCAGTGTTGACAGTTTAAGGCAAGATTCATTTCTGAGGTAGAACAAACTGTGATAGTGTCAGGCATGTTTTGACACTAGTCACTATAACACTGTCACTGTAGGGAATTTAAACACAACTTCATGACATTATCATTGTAGAATCATAGTGAAAATTGTGTGCGGGCGTGTGTGTGTGCGTGTGTGTGTGTGTGTGTGTGTGGATTGAGTGAATGCCAGGTAAATCCTGAGGTCATGCTTGCTATTTGTTTGCTCGTTGTGTCATCACTGTGTCTGTCTGTGTGTGTGTTGGTAAAGGGCATGGCACAAGGCAGGGCGTTGTGTCTTTACCAGCAGCCCCAGTTACTTGGAACAAAAGCTCTGTTGTTGCAAGATCATGTGACTGTGTGTGTGTGTGTGTGTGTGTGTGTGTGTGTGTGTGTGTGTGTGTGTGTGTGTGTGTGTGTGTGTGTGTGTGTGAGTTCCACCCTTGTCATGTGATCTGAGCTCAGGGCAGGGTCTGAGAAGTGCTGACTCGCTCTGAGACGTTCCTTCTACACAGGGAACAGACAGTGAGCATGCAGCCAGAGAGTGGAGATGAACGGCCAGATGGGTGGATGGATGGAAGGAAGGATGGATGTCAGACAGAGAGGATTTGTGGGAGAAAGTCAGAGACAAGGGGAGAGAGAGGTGCAGAAAAAGACCTGTAGCTTTCCTTCATTCTTCTCATCTCTGGATTTTTAAGCTGCAGCCAAGTAAAGATGCAATCCTGTGTTCTGAGTCACATCGCCTTTTCTGTGGCAAGGCAAGTTTGGAGTTTTTGTTTAAGTTTTGATGCCGTTTGTTGGGATTCCATAGTGGGAAAGTTGACCTGTAAGAATGACTCTGCTGTATTTTGTGAAGTCTTGACTGCAGACTGCAATTCACTCTCCATGAATCAGAACATTTGTGTAAGAAACAAGCTACTCACATGCTTCCACTCTGCTTATCAAAGGTCAAAAGTGAACTAAATTTGGTGCATTTACAGTGAGACGTAGCTGTAGCTCTTATCTAAAATGACTTTAATTGTAGCAGTGATATTTTTAATTCCTAGAATACCAGCAACAAGACTAATAGCTAACTGTAGGAAGTGAAAAGGTCACACTGACTGCTTTTGACCTTTTAAAACAATTACATTTATTTCCTTGTAACGTGACAGGTATCTGCTATCTGCTAGTTTCTGAATGAATTAGGCTGTTGCGGTAGTAATAATAATGCAGCCTTGACTCATTTATGTTTGAGCTCAGAAGTAAAAAAAAAAAGAAAAAGGCAGCCACGTGTTTGCAGCCGTCCAGCAGGTCCTGTAATACTTGTTTAAATCAATTCAACCTGCAAGTCCTTCTTGGAGGGACTCAGCCCCTAACAAGTCTTGGATGTTTGTGTTGAAGAGAGAAAGAATATATATGCAGTGCCACAATGAGAGGTTATTGCCACACTGACATATACGGTCATTTCAGTGCCGGATCATTCCGTTGACCAAGTGAAAACACCACATACCACACCACATACAGGACTCTGCACTGTAGCCATCTCTTCACTCAGCTTCTGTCTGACTTAGATGGGCTGAATAGATTACAAAAACTTAGTGTGTTACAATCTCTCACTCTTCCATTAGGTTACACAATAATGTCTGTCAGTTTAACAGCAATATAATGGCACATAGTGCAGTGCACGTACACACCTTTCTTTGGTTAGCCTGTTTCTGTGCCAGACAGCAAAGGCATGAAACTACAGGGGAAGAATGAAATATTCAGACACATCATGATGGAAGGATGAGAAGAAATTGAGACTGAAGGGAATTGATTCACTTTAACATCAGAATGCAATTTCTGATGATATTGCGGGTGTCAATGCTGCATGTTGAAAAAGCTGAAACTACACTGCAATGCTGGCTTTGAATGCTGAATAATACCATAAATGTATGAATGCTGCTAAATATTTTAAGATTTCTGGTCTCAGTCACACTGAGTTTATTCCAGTTAGTGGAATTTCTTTTACTTTCAGTCTGACTGTGCCAAATATGTAAGTATGTTTGCTTCCACAGCAACATTGTTTGAAAGAGCACAAGTTTTGACCAAAAATGATGTATGTAGAGTGAAAATTGTTGGTGTGACAGTGAGTTACAGAGAATTGTATTAGAAGCTCTCTGACAGTTGAGACCACCACTTTAGCTCTGAGCATTCTGTCCAGTAGAAACCAATGTAAAAACCTGAGAAGGGCATTTTTTTTAAATGCTTGAGAAACCATGAATTTATGTAAAATTTCAACATTCCTCCATTTGTTTGAATGAATGTTTCCTGGAAAATGGTGAATATTTTGGACAATTTGAAAGATACAAATAATCAAAATATAAGCAGGCATGTCCTAATTGAGCTACATATTTTGATGTTTGAAAGACGTTTCTATGTTGAAATATGTGGAGGGAGTAGCACGACAAAAAAGTGGGCAGAAGTTTTTGCGAAGAGTAACATAGATAGTTACTTTGTAGCATTCCCACCCAGTTAAGTGTGCAACTGTTTGCCAGCTAATTTGCCTCGCTATTATGGACGGGGGCTGCCCAGGGGTTTAGCATTAGGAACATAATTGCACATGGATTTATGGTAAACTTTTATTCTGTCATCAGTGTTGTGTACTGTAAATTCTTTTTTTTAATAAATAAATATATATATATATATATATATATACATATATATATATATATATATATATACATATATATATATATATATACATATACATATGTATATGTATATATATATATACATATACTGCTTTATATATATATACATATACTGCTTTTACTGCTTTGCACACTCTTGGCATTCTCTCGATGAGCTTCAAGAGGTAGTCACCTGAAATGGTTTTCCAACAGTCTTGAAGGAGTTCCCAGAGGTGTTTAGCACTTGTTGGCCCCTTTGCCTTCACTCTGCGGTCCAGCTCACCCCAAACCATCTCGTTTGGGTTCAGGTCCGGTGACTGTGGAGGCCAGGTCATCTGCCGCAGCACTCCATCACTCTCCTCCTTGGTCAAATAGCCCTTACACAGCCTGGAGGTGTGTGTGGGGTCATTGTCCTGTTGAAAAATAAACGATCGTCCAACTAAATGCAAACCGGATGGGATGGCATGTCGCTGCAGGATGCTGTGGTAGCCATGCTGGTTCAGTGTGCCTTCAATTTTGAATAAATCCCTAACAATGTCACCAGCAAAACACCCCCACACCATCACACCTCCTCCTCCATGCTTCACAGTGGGAACCAGGCATGTGGAATCCATCCGTTCACCTTTTCTGCGTCTCACAAAGACACGGCGGTTGGAACCAAAGATCTCAAATTTGGACTCATCAGACCAAAGCACAGATTTCCACTGGTCTAATGTCCATTCCTTGTGTTTCTTGGCCCAAACAAATCTCTTCTGCTTGTTGCCTCTCCTTAGCAGTGGTTTCCTAGCAGCTATTTGACCATGAAGGCCTGATTCGCGCAGTCTCCTCTTAACAGTTGTTCTAGAGATGGGTCTGCTGCTTGAACTCTGTGTGGCATTCACCTGGTCTCTGATCTGGGCTGCTGTTAACTTGCGATTTCTGAGGCTGGTGACTCGGATGAACTTATCCTCAGAAGCAGAGGTGACTCTTGGTCTTCCTTTCCTGGGTCGGTCCTCATGTGTGCCAGTTTCGTTGTAGCGCTTGATGGTTTTTGCGACTCCACTTGGGGACACATGTAAAGTTTTTGCAATTTTCCGGACTGACTGACCTTCATTTCTTAAAGTAATGATGGCCACTCGTTTTTCTTTAGTTAGCTGATTGGTTCTTGCCATAATATGAATTTTAACAGTTGTCCAATAGGGCTGTCGGCTGTGTATTAACCTGACTTCTGCACAACACAACTGATGGTCCCAACCCCATTGATAAAGCAAGAAATTCCACTAATTAACCCTGATAAGGCACACCTGTGAAGTGGAAACCATTTCAGGTGACTACCTCTTGAAGCTCATCGAGAGAATGCCAAGAGTGTGCAAAGCAGTAATCAGAGCAAAGGGTGGCTATTTTGAAGAAACTAGAATATAAAACATGTTTTCAGTTATTTCACCTTTTTTTGTTAAGTACATAACTCCACATGTGTTCATTCATAGTTTTGATGCCTTCAGTGAGAATCTACAATGTAAATAGTCATGAAAATAAAGAAAACGCATTGAATGAGAAGGTGTGTCCAAACTTTTGGCCTGTACTGTATGTGTATATATATATATGTGTGTGTATATGTATATATATATGTGTGTGTATATGTATATATATATATATATATATATATATATATATATATATATATATGTGTGTGTGTGTGTGTGTGTGTGTGTGTGTGTATATGTATGTGTGTATATATATATATGTGTGTATATGTGTATATATATATATATCTATATATCTATCTATATATATATATATATGTGTGTGTGTGTATATGTATATATATATATATATATATGTGTGTGTGTATATGTATGTATGTATGTATGTATATATGTGTATGTATATATGTGTGTATATATATGTGTGTATATGTATGTATGTATGTATGTATGTATGTATATATGTGTATATATATATGTGTGTGTATATATATATATATGTATATATATATACATATATATATATATATATATATATATATATATATATAGACACACACACACTGTATACATGTACACGTGTGTATATATATATATGTATATATATCCAAATTCTGATATAGTGGCATCAAAGATGAGCTCCCAGACAGTGGATGTGCTAATCATGCCCAGGCTTTTTTTTTTAACATAACCCAATAGTTACCTGGATATGCAAATGTTTGCAGCTTTCTGTACGTATGAGCAGACAAACACAATATTGCCATGGTGTTTTTGGTTTCAAAAAGACCAAAACAAAGACAGCACCCTCTACACCACATGGAATATCTGCCATAATACAGTGCCAGAGGAAGCTGTTCCAAGGAGGGATCTAGTGACAGGTCAGCTCTGATCATGTAAAGATTCACCAGTGTAAAAACATGAAATCCCAGTAGGTCATTGGCCAAGTACGTCCTTTAAAAACAGAGTGAAGTCAGAGTAGGTGGAGCATTGGTTTTAATGGCATCATGCAGTTTGTGTATAACTGTCTGCCTCTCCATGCTTCTGCAGTCCCTTTGTCTTATATCCTGTTGCCCCCCACAATGCAGTACAGAACAGGAACTGAGGGCCTGTGGTTCTGTTACCATGACTTGGCTTCCTGTCACTGCATTTCTTCCTGTAATAGCAGGCAGGCACTTCCTGCAGATCAAAGTGAGAAGGAAAGAGATGGAGGAGCTTCAAGAGATCCTGGCCTTTTTTCTAACCTGGGTCTATAGCTGGGATAGGTGGAGGAAGGTGTAGTTGATAGACAGGTTTTTATTTTGTGAAGAATAGCTCAGGGTGTTGAGCATAAGCAGAGAAGATTTGCCAATATTCTAGTAAAACATTCTTTTTTTGTCAAGCACCTGGACAATCAGAATTATGCCAGTTGAATCAGGTTTGGCTGTTTAATACAAATATTTGACTAATGGTTCCTTTTTTTGAAAGTTTGGGTGGGGTTTGACGGGATGTTCAGTGACAGCGACATTCAGGTAATATAGCTGATCAGCTAATTCTGCCAATGACAGATCAGAAATGTGCAACAACATTTTTGCTGACACTAGATCTTGAACAAAACCAGAGACTATGTTATATTAAGTTGCTGGGAGATGTTAATTCCCCACTTACAAGCAGTTGGCAGCGGATAATATTATTTAAGAGCCTTGCATTGCAAAGTCTCTCCTCAACCGGGCAGCTGCCTCAGTGTTCACAGCAGCCTGTACCAAAAAGTAGCATGAAAGTGAAGAGCACTCACTCTGCAGCAAAGTCTGGGGACCAAAATGTTGAATCAGGGGGCAGCCCTAATGGACTTCATGATACTTAAAAAAAAATGTTTGACATTGTGGGAAATATGCTTAGTTTTGTTTACCAAGTGTGTATTCTCTCTCTAGGTACCTTTATTCACCACACTGGTGGAGTCCACCAGACAGAGGTGCTGCGTGGCTAATCACTGGCTGTGATCACCGGTCCATGAGGAGCATGAGTCATGACCTCAGTGGTGCTGTTTGACACTGGTGGGACGGTGGTGGAATATGTCGCAGCTGAGGAGGACCCCCAGCAGGTGAGTCAGACACAAGCCTAGTCCACATGTACACAGGATTTCTTTCTTCATTTAAATAATCCTGTCCACACAAGCACTGTTATAAAAAAAATTCTGTACAAATGAAAATGAATGATTTCCCTGTTCCAGGGCTCTGTTTCCACTGGTTTTAAAACAGACAAACTTCTGACAAGGTGGTGGTTTACAACATTGAACACATGGTTTTTGCAGTATTTAACTTTTGCAAATTTATTTTAGTGTGCAGTGATAGTGTTGCTATTTTTACACCCTAATTCCATCACTGCAGCTCAAAATAACACGAGGCACCTGTGTGATTAGAAGTAGAAAAAATAAGGTTATTTTTCATTATAAAAAATAGTCCACACATGGGGCGGCACTGGTGGTTTGGTGGTTAGCACTGTCGCCTCACAGCAAGAGGGTTGTGGGAGCCCCTCCGTGCGGAGTTTGCATGTTCCCCCCGTGTCAACGTGGGCTCTCTCTCCGGGCACCCCGGCTTCCTCCCACAGTCCAAAGACATGCAGTTTGGGGACTAGGTTAATTGATAACTCTAAATTGTCCGTAGGTGTGAATGTGAGCGTGAATGGTTGTTTCATGTGTCAGCTCTGCGATAGTCTGGCGACCTGTCCAGGGTGTACCCTGCCTCTTGCCCAATGTCAGCTGGGATAGGCTCCAGCATAAGAAAACCTAGAGTTGGGGGGTCCGTACCGTAGTGGATAGTGCCGGTGCCCCATATACAGAGGCAATGCCTCGCCACATCGGTCACTGGCTCGACTCCGGCTCGCAACCATCTACTGCATGTCATCCCCCCCACTCTCACCCAGAGTTGACTGAACTGGTTGATAACCAGCTTGATGATTTCTGTTATCTAGATAGACAATGTTAGGGTTAATCAAGCCAGATAACCAAAAGATAACCTGGGTAAGTCACACAAAAAAGTCAAGTGCTCTGAAAAAGATGCTGGGCGTGACGCTTTTTCTCTAGGCAGCAGTATGTACTCTCTCCTCATTTGGAACAATTGAAAAAAGATGCCAATTCTAGGAAAAAAAAACGCTATTTGGACACAGGTCCTTATCCTCACATTGAAAACTTTTCTGACTATCTTGCTCTTTTTTGTCGCCCAATCCCTTTTCTCTGCAGGATGGAGAGTGTGAGGTGGACCGGGAGTTTGAAGGAGAGGAAAAGAGTGAATGTGAAGCTGAGGAGATCTGTGAAGAAGTACGGGACAGAGAGGAGGCTGAGGATCACCCAGCAGTAATAGTGGAGGAGGTACCCGGTGCCTGTCTGGCTGAGGAGCAAGGTTACTCAGCCCAGGTGTTGGTGTATGATGACGAGGCCTACCTGATGCAGGAAGTGGGCGATGAGCAGGAGGTAGAGACAGAAGGGGAGGCAGGTGAGACAGAAATACTTCTGTATTTATGAGAAATTGAATGTAATGTTACGTCATAATCTTTCTTTTGGTGTTACAGATAAGTGCATCAGATGACTATCATGTGGTCTATTTACAAGACATTTCACATACACCCCACTACTACTCACTGTGCATCCTGTTATATCCTTTTACCCAACCTGCTGATAACATTGACCCATGTTTCTTTTCTACATACACAGTTCCCATTCTCTCTTGGTCACCAAGGTTTTGTATTAATAAAGAAAGGCTGAAATTCCCAAAAAGTTGGGAAGCTGCATAAAATGTAAATAAAAACATAATGCAATGATTTGCAAATCCTTTCCAAACTATATCCAATTTAATACAATTGATAAACTTTATTTTCTTTGTAAATATACACTTATTCTAAATTCCTGCAACATTTTTAAAAAAAGTTGGGACAGAAGAGCAACAAAAGACTGGGAAATTTGTGGAATTTTCCAAAAACACCTGTTTGGAAAATGACCTTCAACCTCTCAGATGGCCCTGCATTACAAACACACATGAAAATCTTTACTGATGTACATTGCATAATTTGTCAAACAAATTTGAGAACAAAATGATGTAACAACAATCAGTGGAAACCAAAATAATCAACGCACTGAGGTCTGGATTCAAAATCACATCGAAAATCAGAGTGAAAATTGAAATCACAGGCTGATCCAACTTGCGTGAATTTTATCACAGCAACTCATAATGTGATTCAAAAAACAATCACCCAGATGGCGTGTTTATAATAGCAGGGGACTTAAATCACGCTAATCTGAAGACTGTGATGCCAAATTTTTATCAGTTTATTGATTTCCTGTCTAGAAGGAATAATATTTTTGGACCAGGTCTACTGTAACATTGCGAAGGGTTACAAAGCATCCCCCTCCCCCTACCTCGGTCGGTCCGACCACATCAGTCTGCACCTAACCCCCTGCATACACACCCCTCATTGCAAGGACAAAGCCTACAGTTCGCACCATCACGGTCTAGCCAGAGGGAACCATGAGCCCCTTTTCCACCAACATTTCCAGGAACTTTTGTTACCAGGAATTTATTTACCTGGGTAAAAGAATTCCTGGTAATTTGTGTGGTTTGCGTTTCAACGTTCTGATAGATATTTCCTACCTGACAGAATGAGCTACTCTACTTATAATTACATTTATAGAGGTAATAGTCCATTCTGATAGATATTTCCTACCTGCGAAGATTCCGGGTAGTTTAAAATTTTGTGCGTGTCCTCTGGAATTTTTTTTTTTCGCTCTGCACATGCGCACATCGTGTTGGTACGTCATTCTGAGCGGTAGGTCTATTTGTCAGGACACCGGCACAGAGCGCAGAGGAGAACCGATACCGTTAGTGCTTATCAATACTAAAGTCTGGGGTTAGGGGAAAGTTTTTTACCCGGGTAATTTCAGTGGAAACGTGCCAAGGTTTTTCAAAATCCCGGGTAAATGAGAAAAAGTCCTGCGGTGGAAGAGGGTCTATGGATAGTCTACAGAACTGCTTTGAGGAAACTGACTGGGACATTTTTAAACAGACTGCTACCCATAGCAACCAGATAGACCTCAACACTTACACCACATCCGTATTGGATTACGTCACCTTCTGCATGGACAGTGTCACCACACGGATGACAGTACAGACACTCCCCAACTATAAGCCCTGGATGAACTGTGCTGTGATTAGTCTGCTGAGGGCCAGAGATGCTGCTTTCCACTCAGGTGACGCAGAGGCCTATAGAACAGCAAGGTGTTGTGCCTCTTCTCCCTTTACACACTCGACTGCAAACCCACCCATGAGGCCAACACCATCATAAAGTTTGCAGATGGTATGGCATCGTGGTAGGCAGGATCACATCAAACGACGAGGCTGCCTAGAGGACAGAGGTTGAGAACCTGGTGAACTGGAGCCGGGAAAACAACTTGATCCTCAACACAGCAAAGATGAAGAAGATGATCATGGATTGCAGGAGGAATCAGTCCAAGTCCTTCACCCACTGCCCCATTAACATCAATGGCGAGGCAGTGGAGGTCACGCAGAACTTCAAGTACCTCGGAGTCAACATCAACCTGATCTAACCTGGACCGTCAACACCACGGTGACGGTCAAGAAAGGACACCAGAGGCTTTACTTCCTGAGGTGCTTGAAGATGGCACGACTCCCAAAACAGCTGCTGGTGAGCTTCTACAGGTCAGCCATCAAGTTAGTCCTTACATACTGGATCTTAGCATGGTACTCTGGCTGCATTGTCAGAGAACAAGAATACCAATTCTGGTATTCTCTTGTGGCGAATGCCTAGCAAGCTGCACAGTGCTGGGCTGTGAGCACAAGTCCCACTCATTGAGTCTGTTTCTGGCAGTTTACCTTTTTGGGGGTTGTCTTGCTTTTTCCTCTCCACTGCACATGTGTGCTTTCATTTGCCCCAAAGCAGGTGTAATTGATTCACAATCACTCGTGTTTCCTAAATGGACAGATTGATATCCCTTAAGTTTAACTGTCTAGGTGTTATACTGTAACAATTCAGTGTTCCCTTATTTTTTTGAGCAGAAAAGGATATTACTGCATGGGCTCAGGAACACTTTGGAAAACCACTGTCAGTAAACACATTTCATCGCTGCATCTACAAATGCAAGTTAAGACTCTACCATGTAAAGTGAAAGCCACATATCAACAACATCCAAAAACACCACTGACTTATCTGGACCTGAGCTCATCTCAGATGGACTGACACTAAGAGGAAAAGTGTGCTACCAGCTCAAAGTTCAAAGCCAGCATCTTTGATGGTATGGGGGTGTGTTCGTGCCCATGGCATCATGGGTAACTCTCACATCTGTGAAGGCACCATGAATGCTGGAAGCTACATACAGGTTTTGGAGCAACATATGCTGCCATCCAGACGACATCTTTTTCAGGGATGTCCCTGCTAAATCCAGCAAGACAATGAGACACATTCTACATGTGTTATAACAACTTGGCTTTGTAGTAAAAGAGTGCAGGTACTAGACTGGCTGCCTGCAGTCCAGACCTGTCTCCCATTGAATATGTGTGGAGCATTATGAATTGAAAAAAAAATTGACAATGAAGACCCTGGACTGTTGAGCAACTGAAGTCATATTTCAAGCAAGAATGGGAAAGAATGTCACTTTCAGTAATTGGTGTTCCCAGTTTCCCAACACTTTGGCAGTGTTAAAAGAAAATGTGGTGTGATACAGTGATAAAAATTGCCCCTGTCCCAACTTTTTCAAAATGTGTTACAGGCATTACATTCAGAATGATTGTATATTCACACAAAACAAAGTTGATCAGTTTGAACATTAAATATCTTGTCTTTGCACTGTATTCAATTGAATGTAGGTCAGAAAGATTTGCAAATGATTGGATTCTGTTTTTATAGAAGTTTTGCAGTGTCTCAACTTTTTGGAATTGGGTTTGGAGGCCTAGCTAACCCTGAAGAGCCATGCCATGTTCACATTCACACAATTGTAAAGATATTGTATTTACATATTTTCAGCTGATGCCACGGCCAGAGCTCTGTCAGAGTGGCAAATCAATTAAAACAAGCAGTTGATTTTGCCCTGGCTGCCTCCTCAAGCAAGCCAAAAGCCACTCAGGCCTACACTTTCAACATCATCTTTAAAATATGCCTGTGGCTATTCTCATTTATCCAGGTCATAGTTATCTCAAGGCAGTTGAATTGAACGTGGAATTGTGGGGTGTGTCAATAGTCTGTAGTACAGTTTTCCAAATGTCTTGGGTATATTAAGGAGGTTACAGGATGTAATGAAAATGTAACGAGTTGGCATGAATCTAAATCCAAGATCCATACATAAGTTTCATAAATTCAGGCTTACAAAATGCTGCTTTTGTTTGTTGTGGATGGGCTGAAATGAAGCATATTTGTCATAAGATTGAGCAGTCAGAATCTGATGATGCAGGCTGTGAGGGTTTACTGTCCTCTGTGTTCAAACACTGCCACCTTGTGGGTATTTTTTGGACAGTAACTATTTTGTGAATAGCGAAGGTATCCAGTATGGATAGTTTAACCATTTGTTAATCCTGTAGTAATGATGATTGGTGTCCAGTCCAGTACAGTGTTCATCAGTATGAAAGAGAATGAAAGTCTGAGACTATATTTTCATAAAAGCTGCATTTATTCACACTGTCCCAAATTACGTCTCTAAACACCATTTCCCATAATCTGTCTGTCTGTCTCTATCTGCCTATCTATATAATTTTATTATATTATATATGTATAATTTTATTTTTTACACTATTTTTGTGTGTAATTTATTGCGCTGTGTTTGCTTCATCTCATTGTGACAAAAGGACAATTAAATCTAAAAAAGAGAACAGATGTGCGGATTGAAACAAAAAGCTGTAGATGTAGATATCACACTTCCTCAGAAAGCATTTCCACTATAAAAGTGCTAACTGCATGTGAAGCTGATCAGTACATAAACATTCTGTATACTGTAGTTGTCAACTAAACCTTAAGAGTTTACTTGTAACATTTATGATTAAGTTTGGAAAACACACTGATGTTTCCTCAGACCTTAAATCATATTTCACACAAAGCTATCCACCTTTTTTCCTAGCCCCCATGATACCTTGCGGTGTTTAACCGAAACTGGCTTTTTTCCAGTGGTAACAGTTTGTTTACAGTACTCAATTCTTCTTTCCAAGAGCAATTGGGAAATAAAACGTGGAACACACCACCTGTTAAAGCTTGAAACGGGATTATTTGATCATACCTACCATCTCTGACAGCCAGCTCAAAGCATTGTTTTTCATTTTCAACTGAGCACGCTTGCAATTAGCTTGCCTTACTCCGTTAAAATATTGTTAACTTTATCATGGCCCGAGCTAGCTTAAGGTAAACATCTGCTCCTTATAAGGATGTAAAGCTTTCTGGTTTCTGGTGACTTCTCAAGAGATACTAACACATTCGGCAAACATTTAACATAATAATTCAGTATTAATAGTAGCTCCATGTAAAGTGAATACATGTGATGTTTCCCAGCTAATCCTCCGCTTGTCTGCGTTACAGACGCAGTTAACATGTTTGTTTTTTTAAATTCTGATTTATTAAAAACTGTGTTCTGATGCTGAATTTAGCAGCAGACTTCAGTAATAGTAAGATAAAGTAGTAGTAAAAGAAATAACTTTTGGCATTCATTTTTTTCTATGATATAAAGGAAGTACGGTAAATCAGTAACACATTCTCAGCCCTGATTACTAAATACATATTTCAAGGTATGTTACTGAGTTTATTTTATAACAAGCAATTTTCTACTGTAGGTTGAGAATGAAGTCAGATGAGGAAAAACAGGGATATCATGTACTGACGTTAAGTGACGGACCTGTCAATCTATGTGCATTTTCTTCTGCAAATTCTGATTTCTTGATTTCTGACATTTTCGCCATGTCTCGTGAAACTCGTGTGGTTTTATTTCTCATATCAATGGTACCTTTGGCAACAGGAACAATCCTTTTTGGTTCTGGTTAAATGTTTGACACGCAGTTGCTGAAGACAACATTTAGCTTAGACTGGTTGTTAGTCGTTAGAGCCACAGACAGTCTAACAGGTACCAGAGCTCCGCAAAGACATTTTAGAAAATGCTAAGTTAACATTAGTTAAATATTTGTTAAAAAAATAAATCAGTATTTGCTAAAGTGAAGGCAAATTACTAGGGTAGCCACTGGGACTAATCAGAGACAGTCTATGGGACTAACTAGCTTACTGCTACTTCCGCTATCTCACTGGAAGTTGCGCCCATAATCATTTCGACAGTAGTGCCCTCAGGAATAAGGTAGATAGCAAACCTAAAGACTGTTCTTTAAAAATGGAATAATTATTTGCACTATAGCAGTTATTTAGTTAGGGTTCACCAATAATGTTTTAAAGGAATACAAAATGCCGCCACAGAAAACGGCAAACAAAAACTGTATCAAGACATCCGTTTACAAACTCTCACACAACTTGTGTAGTATAATTCAATACCCCTTTTCCACCAAAATGAGTTCATGTATGTGTGTGAAAAACTGCTAAAAATAGGTGATAGACTCCTTTCACATTGCTAGTGGACTTGAGTCATGTTCATGGCTCTGCAGCAGTATGCCTGCCTGTTGTCTGTCACATTGTCTGTCACGAACAGGCCGGAAAACAGGTTAGTAAACACTAGAAAGCAGCATGAAGGCCTGTGAAAACCTTATGCTTCTTTTTATACATCTCCTACTTCAGTGTCTTTCAAACTCAGTGCCGACTCATTTGGAACAATGTTTGAGTGCTGCTTGGGAAGATGGACAGTATTTTGTGGTGGCGTTGCATCATTGCATCTTGCCAATAAAGGAGCTAAAAATAGCACATTCACCTGGGTATTTTATTATTACCATCACTGCCAATCAGAGCTGGAGCAGATAAATAAATAAATACATGTGACTACTGCAGAGTCTTTTGACCCGAATGTAAATGTCGATGTAATGGGAATGTCTCCTTTCCCATTACATACAAAAACCTGATGTTAGTGGGTGTTAGTGGGTTTATTGTGCAGTGATAAAGCAGCTCAAGCCTAATTTATCCAGTCATATGCTCAGTACTCCCCAAAGTACTTTTTTTTTGTATTGTGGAGTACTGAGCATATGACTGGATAAATGAGACTTGGATTATACTGTACAAGTTGTGTGAGAGTTTGTAAACGGGTGTTTTAATATAGTTTTGCTGTCATTACACATGGTCCCCAATCAATCAATAAATCAATCTGTTTGCCATTTTCCACGGCAGATGTGAGAACAACACTTTCCCCTGATGAATTCAAGGTAACATGATTAATTAGTTTACAAATGTCATTCTGGTGGTGTTCCTTTAATTCACAGTTCGGTTAATTTCTCACAGGCAATAAAGACTTGCAAAAGAAGCCATTTTAATTATGGAATGACCTACACTGTGATAGATTGATTAATTATTTTGTTTGATAGCATTTGGCTTGTACCTAGTTGAAACCCTAGTTACATCAGTTTAAAGACAACAACAACAAAAACGCATGCTGTGATGTCTGTAGTTTAAACAGCAACTTATGTATGCAATCTCAGTCACTGAAACGTGGTGTTCATTGTTTTGAACTGTAGTCGGTTAGGTGCTCTGCTGAAGTGCATTATTCTAACATGTCAATTCATTGTGCAGACAACTTTGTAAAAATTCGGGTTTTTTTATGTTAAGTGGGGTTATTGAATAACTGTTATCGCAGTACGTCTTTATTTGACGTAGTCACTACGCAAGTGAGGGAGGGCGAAGGAAGGATTTCCTGTGCTCTGCTGCGGAGTGATACCTTTTTGCCGCCGTAGTGTGTCTCGTTGAATTCGAGGAGATTTCCCATTAGCGGCGGAGTGATCTGAGGTAGTAGCTTCCTATACAATTCAGTGAAAAGTCAATGTGAATCTGCAGCAAGGGGAAAACATGGCGACTTCGCAGCATGAGGGGCACGCAAACCTCGATCTACTCATCAGAGCCGGTAACGTACCTTTCTGAACTTACAACCTCGATCCAGGAACTAAGCTCAACGCACGGGTTGTGTATTTAACCTCGACTCCTGCGCCTCAGTCCGCTCAGTAGTGTGGTGAAGTAATGGAGGGCAACCAGGAAGTGATCACCTTGGACGCAACCTGCATGGCGTTGCTACACGATTTACCGAACCCGGTTTAAGAGGTGAAAAACTTTCGCAGGGCCTGCCAGTCTGCACAGATAGATCGGTATCTGCACGAAGTGTGTTTTGCATGGTGGAGCAGATTTTTCCCATCGCAGTGTGAGTTAGAATAACGGTTTGCAGATCGGCTCTGCACAACCAGGAAGTGTAAAGATGTTGTCTTTCCTACGTATTTGCCACGCTGTCTGAGTCGGAAGGACATGTGGGTTTATTTTTACTAGCATGTATTAGGTACGCACCGTCAGATATCACCTCTGGTATTACTGTTTCTGACGTATGCTGTAGTATTGAACTGTGGCTATCTTAAGTTTCTTCCGTTTGAAGGAATTATGTGCAGTAACAGTCCTCACATGCAAGTCCTGAATAACAGTCCGTGGGATCTAAAAAGTAATGACCACACTATTGTGTTTTTATGGATTTTAGATGTGGCGGGCATATTTTACACATTTCCAGTGTCGGAGCTTGTGATATATTTGTGTGATGGTTTCCGTTATGGTGTTGTGCAGCCGCTGACTAAAGCGTGGGATGGCCTAACGTTAGCGCACTCGCTTTCTTCCCTCTAGTTGTTTCCAGTGAGGCTTCAGCCCTCGACTACACTGACCTGCACATTTACTTTCTGTGTGAATTCACTCGCGTTTTAACACTTTCTGTTGATGAACTATGTTTTGTGAAAACAACGCGTCGTTTCCACCTCTGTTTCCAAATTTCAAAGTATTTAGTCCCGTTTCGATGGCGGAAGCATTGTGTATGGAGAGGGCGTGTCGTATTGTTGATTGACTTCACCGTTAGTCGAAACAGCGCGCGCGCTAGATTCTAATTCCAGCAGCGGTCCAACCAGATTTAACCGAGGGCGGGCTGTTATTGGAGAATGAGCCAATAGGAGGCGAGGCGGGTGTTGAGTGACAAGAGGACTTGAGAGCTTCCTCGAAGAGAACTGGAGGGAAAGGATGAGAACTGTAAACACGGAAGTCATCAGAAGCAGCACTACTTTTTGTCGGACTTGCTGCTATTCTTGGCGCCGTAACACAGTAGGATAGATTCATAATGGACATTTTTCCAACTTGTGAAAATATATGAATACTTTTATATATGCTACCCACATGTAGTACATATATGTTACATAATTCCTAATGCTCGTCCTTTTTTTATTTTATAAATGAGAATGAGGGTCGAACATCTTAATGTTTTGCACAGACTAGAAATGTCCAACGTGTTTATATGTGGTTATGTAGGTCAAGCCAAGCTGCAGCTCTCTGACCTCACACCTTTTGGTGGTCTTATTACAGCACTGCAGCCTGGTTTCAAGGGCAGCTCATGAAGCTATACAGTCTCTGCTGTGATGTCTAGCAGCATGTCCTGTGTGTTTCTGAGAGGGATTGAATGGATGGGACAATCTAAAGATAGCCCATTTCTCCCCTATGCCTGCCTGTTGACTCAGTGAGATAGCCAAACATGGACAACACAGGGTGTAACGGGATCCTGTGATTCCCACCAGTGATTGACACCGACAGCAGGTGCCTTGGGTTCCTTCTCAGGGTCCCACATGGGGCAGCACACCATTTCCTTCAGGCTGAATCCCATCTTTTATTTAAACAGTGTTGTGTCTTTTTGTGCAGTTCCTTGCTGTATTTGACATAATAAATAAGGGGGACATTTCTCATGTCAGTCTTTAGTATCCTGAACCAATTCTGGCACATTGTAGCTTCAAACAATATCCAGTGAAGTGCAGAGTAAAACCTGTCCTGATAACTGGTTTAACAGAGACAAGATCATAGAGACATTTCCCACTGTGAATGTTGTACTTAATGACAAGTCATACTATGTGTGGTTTTTTTTGTTTTGTTTTGTTTTTACTGAAATTGCCATATCGTTCTTGCAATTTGTCTTTTCACAAGGGGGCACCACATAATTTTTGGAGTTGCACTCTGTTAATAGTGTGAGAGGTGACAAACAGTTGGTAGTAGTATTTTACTGTTTTTCCATTGGATAATATTTAAGTTGACTATTAATATGTAGTGTTTTCTTAGCGTAGACATGGGAAAGCAAGGTGGTATAGTGTTGTAGTGTCCTTGAGCAGCACACCAGTTTTCCCTGTGGGGATTAATTAAGCTTAACTCATGTATTTTGGTAAGACAGGCTCCACTGGGTTCAAATCCAGTGACTTATTTTTCTTTTATTATTTGCGTATTGATTCTCTGTGTACATATGTGTCTGTCTGTGTGTGTGTGTGTTTCAGTGGAGGCTTCTGTTCATGGCACGAGTGTTCACTGCTCTGACAAGACCATTGAGGCCGCAGAGGCTCTGCTACGCATGGACTCCCCCTCCAGCCTCAAAGAAGACCGTAGCCCAGGTAACACACACTAACCAATAATACCTCAGAACAGGTAGAAGTAGCTCAGCATGATTGTTTTCATCTGTATGGTGGAGTGTGATGTGTTTGGGCTGTTGTTTTTGCTGTAGTATGAACATGCATAAAGTAACAAGCTTAAATATTTCTTAAAGCTCCAAGCTGTTATGTTGTACCAGTTCTCCTCTTTCTTTTATTAGTAATCTGTCGTTTTGTGCACGACAGGTTCAGCAGAGTGGGCTGCGCCCCTCGGTGCGTCTAGTGTGCACGGTGGTCTATAGCAATGTGGCACATTATCACTGCTAGTTGGTATTTACATTTACCACATCTGTCCCACTGCTGGGGAGCCAAAGGCAAATGCTCTTTTCTGTCCATCTCTCTCTCTCTCTCTCTCCCTCTCACCCTCCCCTGGTTGCTCCGCTGTTCTGTTACTTTCCTTCTTTCAGTTGCAGTCCTCCCCTTTTTTCTCTCTTTCCCTCTTGATTCAGTCCATTAAAATTTCTGCCACTTTGCATAAGAACTGCCAGCTTCAAAAAGAGGAAAAAAAACATAAGTAAATTGGCGAGATTCAAGTCCGGAGGAATAATGAGAAATAACAACCTGACCAGACCCGGGCACAGAATCAGAGCTCTAAAGCATTAGCTAACCATGTAGAATCTTCTTCCTTTACACTAGGTGTAAAGGACCAAAAGTATAAAATAACTTTCTGACAGGGAGCCTTACTCATTAATCTCTGATGTGATAGTGACTTACAACAAAACTGTTATTCAGACTTCAAAATGCAGCTTTAAAGCACAATTCTAACTCTTCCCTCTCTAATTCTTCCCTCCAGAATCATTTGTCCCGCCTTGCATAGTGACACCAGATTTCCTTCATGCGGCCATGCGTCCTGACATGATTACAGAGACAGAGGTGGAGATTTCGACGGAGGAGTGCTGTGAGGAAGAAGATGAGGAGATGGTCACACTGCTTGAAGAACCAGATCCAGGCCAAGAGCCTGTCAGGAAGAGGAGAGGTAAGCAGCTGTCATCAGGAGAGTGACCCCCTCACTAGTCCAAAGCTGGGGAAAAGCACACAAAATTGTTCAAGACTTTCATGCAGTTGTATACCCACTCTAAGTATAGTGCAGTGTGGGGATCTAAACTTTGGGAAACAGGCTGAACTGTGTTTTAAACAAAGTTTTAAAAGGAAAACATCTGGCAGCTCTGTGATTAACCTTACCTCGCAAGTTAGGCCACAAACCTCAAACCAAAACCTTGACTTTCACTGTGAAATGACTGTAGCTGAGTTTATCCAAGAGCACCATCTAGTGGTAGACTTGTACTTTTGGGTCTACATTCAACCTTACAAGTCATTGATCAAAGCAAATGAATAAGTTCTATTGGAAATGTTTCTTTGTCATAGCTGGACGGAAGCCAAAGACTCATCAGTCAGCTATTTCCAATGGATCATTGGACCTTGGCATCAAGAAGAAACCAAGAGAAGGGAAAGGTACCTAACAGTGCTAATGTTACTGGCTGTGGTAGACATAGATATACATTTGTTGCTGTTATAATGTTTAAAGTTCTGATAGGAGTTGCATTTTAGCAGTGCATAAAATTGTCTTGTTTTCCAGCAGGCAGCACCACCTACCTGTGGGAGTTCCTGTTAGACCTCCTCCAGGACAAGAACACCTGTCCCAGGTACATAAAGTGGACCCAGAGGGAGAAGGGCATCTTTAAACTGGTGGACTCAAAGGCTGTGTCCAAGCTGTGGGGCAAACACAAAAACAAGCCAGACATGAACTACGAGACCATGGGACGAGCACTTAGGTAAGCAGTCTGCGTGTGTGAGGGAGATTCCTGTTTATCTGTATGCCTCCACACCAGTGACAGCTGTAGCCCGAGGCATTATGTTTTTAGGTGGTCCCTTTGGCTGTTCTAATGAATGTGATATCTTGAAACTTTGAAGGGATTTCTAAAAAATTCATCCACCAGCGATAAACAGATTAGATTTTTGTGGTCATAGGTCACTTTGACTTTGTCTGGCTCATTCTCGTGAGTACGATATCTCAAGAACACCTTGAGGGAATTATTTAAAATTTGACACAAATGTCCACCTGGTCTCAAAATTGACTTGATTGACCTGAATTTGTTATCAGGTCACTGTGACCTCACAAAGCATGTTTTTGGCCATAACTCAAGAATTCATTCATTTGCTAATTATGACAATACGTAACACAAACGTCTGACAGGATAACTTGATGAAGTGATGACCTTTTATAGCTGAAAGGTCAAAGGTCAACTTCACTGTGACATTATAATGTTCTGCAAAAAACACTTTTCTAGTCATTGCTCAGCAACATATCTCAGGAACAGAAGGGGAGACATTTGGTCAGATACTGAATTGATGACTCTAATCTTAAAAACTGTGCTGACTGTATAGATCTTCTGTGCTGCCGGGGGGAAGATTTGTGTGAAGCATTCTTTTCACAGACATGGATGTAAACTGTAACTGCAAGTTGACTAGTTCCAGAGCCCAACAACTGCGACACGGTAATTCTAGTTTCGTATTTGTGTTTTGTGACTTCTGTTAATCCTTTTTCCTCAGATATTACTATCAGCGTGGCATCCTCGCCAAGGTAGAGGGCCAGCGGCTGGTTTACCAGTTCAAAGAGATGCCCAAAAACATAGTCATCATCGACGACGACAAGGCAGACATGCCCTCTCCTGACGATCTGATTGGCTCTGAGACTGTATCCTATGAGCGTGTTCCACCTCCATCAGATATGTTGCTGCAGGCGACGGAGTTGCCAGCCTCCAAGAAGCCCAACATCCTACGGGGTGGAAACAGGGCCAATGTGGTCCATACTACTGTCGCTACAGGCAGCAAGCCAGTAGCAGGAGGTGGTGCAGCGATGGTGACAGGGGTGCCAAGAATAGTGTCTGTTTCAGGAGCATCGGATATGAGTCAGACCCAGCAGTCTCACACAGCTATCATCCCTACTGCCACTGGGCCCAGGTTAGACTCCTACAGAGAGAGGACCTCCAATTATTCTCCTTTTAGCAGTGCTAATGTAAATGGCAGAATCTTTTTTCAAACACTAAGTCTTGACCTTTGACTATGTCCTGTCTTATATCTTGTTGACAGGACGGTGCGGGTGGCAATGCAGGTGCCTGTTGTCATGACAACATCACTGGGTCAGAAGATCTCCACCGTTGCTGTGCAGCAGCCAACAGGAACAACAGGGGCAGCCAGCCACACCACCCTCCTCACAAACACTTCTGCTGGTAACGCCAGCTCACAACAGAAGGTGTGTACATGTGGAACCTCACTCACTGACATTGAGTGAGCATTTCTACACAGCACAGCAGGATGTACTACTAACTCCAGCAGCTACTGATGCAGCCACCTAGAATTTCCTCTCCCAGTTGACGGCCTTATGGCTGCCAGTCGGTTGTCAATCAGTTTCCAGTCAGTAGCCATTTTTCATAGTTGTGATAGTACCTTTTATGCCGCCTTTGCATTTTACGACACAACCAGTGAAAGACACTGAAACCCTGATTTTCAGTGGTGTAATGTAACTAATTGCATTTACCTACATTTAGCCTATATTATAAATGGTTAAGCCAGTCAGCAATATATAAAGTATTTAAAATGAGCTCCACTTTCACCAGCTTCAACATTAATGATCAACACACTAGCACATCAATATTTATAATTCAGTAATATAGATTAATATAAAGAGGGCCATCCTGCACATTTTTGGTACTTTATTTTGACAGTTGTACTTTTGTACTTTAATTGAAAGTAATAATGAATGCTGGACTGTTACTTGTAACACAGTATTTTTAAACTATAGTATCACTATTTTTACTGAAGTAAAAGATGTCAATACTTGTTCCATCACTGCTGATTTTACATTTTACAGTGAAGTTCTCAAAAAAAAACCCACTCAGACAGTATCATGTTATGTATCAGCATGTTCCAGCTCTTCACTGAAGCTAAGATGTATTGTATGTTAACATTGAGTGAAATATTCCTACCAAATACTACATGTTTATATGGCTACACCATCACATCAAATGGAAATTTTCTTGATGTCTTTCTCCCTCTCTCTCCCTCTCCTGTTAAGAACTTCATAGTCCATGGTTATGACCCATTTTCCATGACAGATTAGACCTCTTAGTGTTTAAAAAATGTTCATGAATTTCAGCCAGATTATGTGAATGGTATATATTTCCTCACTTGGAGGAAAAAAATGGGCAGGGCATCATTCTGTATGCTCCAGCAGCACTAGACCCCTGCATCTTGCTCAACTCAATGCACAAACCACTATTTTTAAATAACCCATGAAGAGGGACTCCAAATCCAGCATGTTCAGAAAATGTCTGTGTGCAGCCTGATATTTCTCTGCATCAACAGGGAAGAAAGGAGCGCCATTGACTTTTGGAAAACAACAAAGATGTCGGCAGCAGATGTAGAACTTCCCGTTGAAGTACTATTTTCAAATTCTGATGTCAAATATGGCAACACTCATTCACAGACATAATTATGCTCCACAATCACAGCTCAGCTGGAATCTGTTTCTATTTATCCGTCACTTAGCACTGTGCCACGTTTCATTGCTCTGGTTGGTTGTATGGTTGCTGATAACTTCCCTTGAAACTTTAAATTGAAACAAGAGGTTTCCACCTTAATCCATATTTGTGAATTGGTCTGGCCATGCCAGGCTAGTATGATTGTGAAACCAGTATTGAACTTGAAAAGGTCTTAACATTAGTCTTACAGTGAACTGATGATGATGAACTTGGTGAACTCCTGTACAGGTCTATAGATCAAACAAGGAAACTGTTTACATGTAACATTGCTGGTTTGTAGTCCTGCTTTGTTAACTTAGATTGACTTTTTCAATGTGTGTTACTGGGTAGGTTGTGATCCAGACCATCCCCACCATGGTCCCAGCCACAGCAGAGAACGGAGACAAGATCACTGTCCAGCTGGCCAAGATCATCACAATCCCGGCCCACCAGCTAGCTCAGTGTCAGCTCCAGACCTCCACAGGCTCAAACAAGTCCAGCGTTGGGGGCTCCCCAGCGGGCATCAGCCTCCTCGGGAGCCCCCTGACGGTCCGGGCCCTGGCACCTGTCAACGTCGCCCCGGGAACGCAAGTAATGAGACTCACTGTGCCAACGCAGACGCAACAACAGACTCTGGTGGTGTCTCAGTCAGGTAGTGGGGCGGGGGTAGTAACGGTATCAACAGCCAATCAGACAGTGACGGCACAGCCTCGGATCATAAGTGGCATCATTAATGGTTCCGAGCTGGTGATAGGAACACCAGCAACTGGAGGAGTCACAGTGGAGAAGCTGAAGGCTGCAGGAGTCCCGGCCCAACTGCCGATTGCAGTCCAGCAGAACCAAGTGAACCCCAAAACTATCCACAACGTCCAATCAGAGGCTGTGGACGCTGAGGTGGTTATCAAACTGGAAACACCTGGCGTGACAATAAAGACTGAAGAGCCTGAGTGTTAAAATGCACACATCTACCCGTATCCATCTTTTCCTTCTCTGCCAGAGAGGGTTAGTTTGTACATGTGTGACATAATTTTTACTCTTGTAATAACCAGCAGCAGTCTGTGAGACTTTAAAGACTCCTGAAGGCCTGTTTTTAGTCCTGAACCTGTCTTCACATCTTCCCTGTTGCTACCCAGAACTTAACTGATCGAAGCCGGTCCTCAGAACCACACTGAAACCTCTCAGAGTGTCGTGTATGGAGTTCAGACTACTCCGCAATGTAGAAATACACACAGACTTTAAAGGGACTTGTTGGGGAAAAGTAAAGGGACCAACTTTGATCACTACAATTTATGCCTTGTTAAAGGATTGCTATACTCACTGACTAAAATTGGGGGAAAAGGAACGATTCCTGGGGAATAAAACAAGTTAAAAAAAATGCTGAAACACTACAAAACAAGGCAAATAATTACAACTACCCAAATTTTGAACTATCAAAAAAAAACCAAGGGATGTAATGAAGCTTTTGTAGAGACCATTTGTTTATAATTTTTCTTCTACAGATGTGAAAACCAGCGACTTCTTTTTTTTTTTTCATACTTATATCACTGTGCAGATCAAGTGTGGGTGGTGCTACCTGAGTGCTGAAAGAGTGAGAGAAAGATGGAGAATGTGGAGCTGGAAGAAGCTCCAAGAAGGAACGATATCAGACAGAAAATGGTCATGTATGTACATATATATAAATATATCAACTATATACAGTTTATGGAGCTAAAGTTAACAGAACAGCCCTAGATTTTAATTTTGACTTTTTTTTCATGTATCGTCTGAACAGTAAGCTGATATTTGTTTGTGTTTTGATACCTTGTACCAGGCACAGTATTATTGAAACTAGGTAAACTAATATTTGTATTATTATTAGTTCCTCTGTCTCTTATCAGGCTGTTAAATGCTCCTATAGATTCAAACAGACACATGGTGTAGATCAGTGGCCAGATTGCTTGCAGTGTGTCCTCCAGCATCTAGGAAAACCTCTAGGTTTGAATACCAGACTTATTTGACTAAGGAATCTTGGCTTTTTCTCAATTTTTTTTTTTATTTTTTATTTTTTTGACATACAGAAGTGTGAGTCAGAGATGATGCATGCTGCCATGATTTAAAAAATATAATCCAAATAGGAATTTATGTAAAGTCAGAGATGAAGAACACATTGAAACTATTATTTTAATAATTAAAACAAAAGCATTGGAAGCCACAAACGTATGCAAAATAGTTGCGAAAAACAAACAAAAAAAACAAAACAAATTTTGGATCCCAGGTCACTTTACTTAAAACAGAGGGTCAATTTGCCAGCATACATATTTTTTACTGCCTTTTTGGCCCTGCCCCTACATTTCATTCTTATTTCTATCTCAAGAGGAAAGATAGAAAGAAAGATGTTTGTGTTCAGACTGAACTGTTTGTATATTCAACATTTGAACTATATTCTATTTTGTTGTACTCTTGTTTCAAAGTGTATTAAAGTAGATTTTACTGAAATATAAACAGACATTTGAAACAAGATGTTTGTTGTCGTTTTCTTCATGTTTTTTGGATTTATTCTTGTTTTTACTTTTGTGCGTGTGAGTGGGTGTGTTGATTTGTTTTAGCATAATTTGGCCATCTCGGTAATGTGATTTAGTTACTTCCAACGATTTCCATAAAGTTTTGTGTGTTATTTTATCCAAACCCTATAAATGTAAAATGAAACCAGGAGGGTGGCCTAGTTACCTAGGTAACTTCTAAAATACGATTACATTTTTTCAGTCTATCAGAAATGCATTGAATACACACTGTTTCTGTGGTTACTTTGCACGTTCCGCTATTCAGTTGGTTTAGTTAAACAATGTATTGTTCCACTGATAAGGTAGACAAAGATAAGTCAGAGTGATACTCAGGTGTGCTGCAGCTGAAAAGATGCTCATGAACACAGATGATTGAAAAAATATAGGGTTGCACAATCCTCAAAATGTCTTTGGTATCAGAAATGTTTTCAGAAGTTGTGGACAAAATCCTTTTTGTTACGTATCTGCCCCAGGAAGGCCTCTGGACTGGACAGTATCTCCAGGTGTCTACTAAACTCTTGGAGCGAAGAGTTGGCAGAAGCCTGATGCCCCATCTCTCTAAGTCTAGAGATACACACTCCATTCCCTCCGTCTGGAAAAACTTTTTATTATTTCTGTTCCCAAAAAAGCATGCTGTTAGGAGATTATGGACTACCGTCCGGTTGCACTTGACTTCACTTGTAATGAAGTGTTTTGAAAAACTTGATCAACCTTGTAAAAACAGGTGAATTATTCTTTAGATCCCTTTCAGTTTGCTTATTGGAGTAACAGAAGTACAGGTGACACTGACATGGTCATGACACATTTCATTAACAGGCACTTAGAGGATCCTACCTCATATGCATGCCTTTTATTTGTTGAATTTAGCTCGGCTTTTAATATGCTGCAGCTGCATCTTTTAATTAAGAGGCTGAATGACTTTAAAGTTCACCCTCTTAATATTTAATGGTATCATTCATTTTTTATAAATCACAAATAGCAGGTCAGTGTCAGTGGATCTCTATCTGAACCTAGAACTTTGAGCACGGGAGCCCCCTAGGGCTGTGTCGGTTCACCGGTCCTGTTCACTTTATACACTGATGAGCACAGTTTTTATCCCGGCAATTATATCATTAAATTCTCACAAGACACTGCAATCTTAGCTTTATTGAAAAAGAACTGCAACCTATCTGACTACTTCTTGGAGATTCAAAGGTTTGTGAAATGGTGTAAGGACAACCACCTTGTGTTAAATGTTGACAAGACAGAAGAGATGGTGTTTGACCCAAGGGCAGTCGGTGACCACACGCAAGTGGTCATCCACAACCAATCCATCGCACAGGTCTAATCATATAAATATCACGGTGTTTTTTGACAACTCACTACCCTGGAATACTAGTTGACAGTCTCTGTAGCAGATTACAATGGTTGCATTTCTTACGTCGTCTGAAAGTTGGTGGTGTTTAAAAAATGTATGAAAATTTTTTATCAGGTAGTCTTAGAGAGCCTAATCAGGTACAGTATCACAGCTTGATTTGGTAACCTCTCTGTGCAGTTAAAAAACACGCTGTTTGGTTTGATAGTCTATTTTTGAACTGGCTACTCTAAGTCAAGCCAACAAGATCATCAATGACTCCTCTCATGTTCTGCGTACACAGTACGAACTGCTGCCCCCTGCTAGGAGATTCAGAGTGCCTTGTTGCAGACTGAACAGATATAAAAGTTCATCTATACCTCTGTCTATAAAACTTTTAAACAATGGCAGATAAAGCCAGATCTAGAATTGGATTATGATGATTTGCTTATATGCATTTTTATAGAGGTATTTTTAGCATATGATGTTATTTATTTGTCTTTTTGTTTTTCTTATTGCTACGTTGGGCATAATGCTGATTTGTCTATGTACTATGTTGTATTTTTATGGCTGCAGTATGGGTGTAGGGCCCAAGACAAAGTTTCTGCTCTGTGGGACTTTAAAGTTCATCTTGAATCTTGAATCTAAAGTAGCCTTTGAGCCTAGTGTGTTTCTGTGTCACATAGTGGAAGTTGAGCACATACTTTGTAATGTTAGACAGTTAATGAAAACAGGAACATGATCAGTGCCCATGATCTGATGCTATATAGGGACAGTAGTACCTAGCCATCTTAACGGCAACATTGCTGCCAGTCTTGGAGCCTTGCATTGGCGCAGTATATCCAATTAAATACACCTCTTCAGATGACAGCTTTCACAGGTAATAAGCAGCAATTTTTAATCTGTGTCGCTAGCATGAGGACAAACATGATTATTGCACATTTACAAAATGTCTGGTTGCATATCTGTCACAGCACAGGTACTGTTGCAGATTTGATTGTCATATTAATACCAGTGTTCAGACCGCAGTTGATTACATTTAACACTAAATCAAATATTTGAGCTGTTAGCTGTCCCTGAGAGGATAACGAAGTGCAATGTAACTCCTGGCAAAAGGATATAGCATTATGCCTTATGGCAAGAGGGTTCATGGTTTGAATCCTGGGTGGTGGAGCCCTTCTATGTGGAATTTGCATGTTCTCCCCATGTCAGTGTGGGTTTTCTGTGGGTTCTCTGGCTTCCTCCCACAGTCCAGACACATGCAGGTTAGGTTCATTAGTGACTCTAAATTTTCTGTAGGTGTGAATGTGAGCATGAATGGTTGTCTGTCTCTATCTGTCAGCCCTGTGGTAATCTGACATGTCCAGGGTGTACCCTGCCTCTTATCCAGTGTCAGCTGGGATAGCCTCCAAACCCCTTGCGACCCCCAACAGGATAAGCTGTTACGGAAAATGACTAAATAGTTTTTACTCATTAGGCATTTAGAGGACCCTGGTATATGGTATGAGTGGCTTAAGTAAGCTATAACCCTTTGAAACCCAAGCAAAATTGCATGATTTTGTTCAAAAACATGGGAAGAAGGCAATGAGCAACAAAAGAAGAAATTACCAAAAAAAATTGCAAGAAATTAGTGAGAAAATTAGAAACAAAAAAATAAAATAAAAAATGAACAAGGAAATGACGTGAAAACAGTGCTTAAAAAATACGATTATTCTAAACCTTAATTTTTAATATGTAATAATAATTCTAAATATAATATTTCCCTGTCTAGTTATTATAAAAACAACAATTTTCTAAATCTATATTTTATTTTTTTTTGCAATTTGTGACAAAACATGTGACATTTTTTACCAAAGTTGCTCATTGCCTTTTTTTCCCCATGTTTTTGACAGAAATCACACCAATTTGCTCAGGGTTCAGAGGTTTAAATACTTGCAAAAGGCATCTGAAAGCAGCACAAGAAAAGATATCTCACTCCAGGTTTCACAAGGTTAAAGGGTCAATTCAGCCAAATCACAAAACACATTACTAGGATGAGTGGAATTTTTAAAAAATGCATTTGAACAATTCAGCAGCAGGGTGCCTTCAGAAATAATTAAATAACAGTCTCTAGGCTCTTTTAAGAATCCAATACTGAAGGTGACTTTAATCATTTTAAAACCTATGTGTAGGTAATATTATAGATTCCCTTTACACTTATTCACCTGCATCTGGGCTGTTCATGGTATTTTTGTGGAAGAGTTAAGCTTGCCAAACAATCACCTAATGCCCACAGGCTTTATATAGTGATTTATTTTATTGTTTTATAGAGGCATTTGATTAATACTATTGTTATGCAGGCTTCTCTATTGTAAAGGCTCTTGTGAGACTTGTTTTCTATGATGTGGTTAGAAACTGCTTCGCACACTTCTTTCCAACCTGCCGAAGTCTGGGAAATCAGTACTGCCACAATACACTCACCTCTATTAGACCATTAAAATCTCAAAACCTGGATTAAAAAATAAAACAAAATATGTATATACAGCTAGAAACTGCTGGGTAATTTGTAGGGATGCAAGATATTGGATTTTTTGCCGATATCTGATATGCTGATATGTAACAACTCATTTGTCCGAGAACCGATCCATTTTTTCCCCCCACCTAATTTTTGTGATCATGTCTCTTCTGTAGTGGAATAAATATCATATTATGCATGCATACTCCTATTGTGATGGCCCACCAGCAGATGGAGACATGAAATAGAACACTTTTCAGTGTATGTAATATGAATTCATTGTGCAAAATAAGAAAAAACATGTTGGCCAGTTCAAATAGATCATTTTAAAACTGCTATTGGCTGATACTGAGCCAATATTATTGTGCATCCCTAGTAACTTATGTGAACAACTCTTTAATTCCCAAACCACCAAGTAATTAGCAAACTAACAAGAGAGTAGTTAAAGAGATTAAAGAGTAATTATGCATAAAACTGTACTTCAGAAATCGCAGTCATCAAATATAAGCCACACATGTACAGCAAAAACACTTTATTCTTGCATATATTTATATATATGTATATATTTAGACAAAAAAGTTTCCACTCCATTCCTTAGTTTGACTGTACGGTTTGTGTTTGAGTACAGATAAAGGTACAGATCAGTAAAATTGTGCAGGAAACAAATGCATAATGTTAGACTTTGGGGAGGTAGACGATGCTGTTGCTCTGCACCTTCATCGTAAGTTATCTGACTTTTCCATCCAGTCAGAAGCCAGCTTCCATCTCTTGGCATCTCATCTGCAGGCCTTCTCCTTGAGTGAAGCCAACTAGCCGATGTCGACTCTGTCTCTTCTTAGCTCAGCCTGTTCCTCTGCACTGGATTACACATTATTTCCCTCTCACTTATCCTACTTAAAGCTGAAGTCACAAACCAGAGACAAATGATCAGATGGATAGCCAAAGGATGGAAGCCTGTTTGGCCCAATCTGTTCCTCAGTGGGCATGTCCAAAACTGCGTCCACTCTAAGTGTGTCCTGACTGTACCAGATGTAGTCCAGAGTGGCACAACATTCTCCTGTTGGCCGAATCTTCCATGTTGTGTATTGTGGTTCAGTCAAACCATCCGGACTCAGTTTCTTATAGGCTGAGTCCAAACCCAGAGGCGATGCACTGAAACGTCGGTACACATCCTCAGTTGGGATTGCGTTGAAATCTCCACATATTAGCAAAGGAATGTCAGAGCTGGGGGCAGCCCCAGGATCACTGGAGTGTTTCTGGACCAGATTCTGGAGGTGTCGCAGGAGGTCGGAGCCCTGGGTGCTGCGGAGCCACTCCCACCCAGAACGAGCCTTCAGGTGTGTCACTGCCACACACACGAATCTCTGTGTGCTCCGACAACGCAGCACCATCACGACAGCAACCTTTTGCAAGAAAGCAGCCTGTTAGAGATGTTTTTGAATTGCTTTTTGTGTGTGTCCAAGTGTGGCTTTACACAGATTCTACCCACCTGATTGGTTGGAAACCTCATTGCAGAGAGCCGTATGTTCACGCTATCCTGGAGCTCGAACCGTGACTGATCGAAGAACAGAGCGCAGCCATCAGGGCCGTTGTTGCCCTCCACATCCAGGCATGGTGACCAGGGTTTAGGGCAAAAGTTGCTACTGTAACCCAGGCCTGCCAGAACTGGCTGGAAAGTGTCATAGTAGTGGTCAACTTCCTGCAGACACAGGATATGAGGTTGGTAGGTGAGGATCTCCTCTAAGATAAGGTATTTCCTGCGGGACCAGCTGAGGGCCTCTGCGGGACACTGGACAAAATTGTCAAGTCCTTCGCCGAGAGCTGAAGGACAGAAGAAAGAGGGACATCTGATTTTAGTAGACAGTTAACCTTGTGTCACTGAACAAACAGTGTGGGCCATACAACCCCAACAGAGAGGCTAACAAAAGCTTATGAGTCTGGGAGACATGTATAGCTGCAGATACATTCCATGTGTAGCTTACATTACACACACCTACAGACCACGCCCGCCATTAGTACAAGACAAACACAACGCGATGGTTATCTGAACCCTGCTACAACATGGCGTAATAAACAAATAGGGCAAAATTTAGCAATAACATATTTTATAATTTATTGTACATGAATACCTGATTCACCTTGTAAGAAACAAGATGTTGCCCTTACCATTAGCCTTCCCCTAATCTTAACCACCTCTCTTTTAACCTGAAGGCCCTGACACACCAAACCAACTTCACAGAACTAGCCGTGAGGAAGGCCCCCTGCTGCGTTGGCTGACGTCGCTGTCTCAGCCAAAAAGTTGCACATGAACACACCGCAAAGAAAGATGTTCTGCACCTGCATGAGAGGAAATAACTCTCCACACCAGGAGAAAGTGGTTGTCTGTATTCTTCATTCAAAACGGGAAACTGGAAGACCTTCATGAGGTTAGTTAGCACATTAACAACCCAATCCAATGTTGAAAGAACAGCTTACTGTGCGCTGGTGATCAGTAACACAAACCTTCAGGAAACGTTTCTGCTAAAGAGGTCAATGGCTAAAAACATATAATCTGACCTTACGCAACTAGTTTGTTTTTCGGTCTCACTCCCAACATTGAGGGACGGTCAGTGTTCGACTAGCTTCTGCTGCCCTGTTTTGTGAGGTGTGTCTCGCGCTTTTGCCCCTCATCGGATACTGTCAGGTTTTTTTTTGGCTGATTCATCATGCTGTATCAGCAACTATGATGGCAGAACCTGTCAATGAATTAAATCACTGTGATTGCCAGTTCAGCTCAGCACATGAGAAGAGCAACAGAGGTGAGGAAAGTAAACAAAGAGCTTAAGTCAAGAGGGAGTGAGAACAAAACAAACTTATTCCATAAGGTAAGATTATTTTTCTTTATCTATTGAGCTCTTCAATAGAAATGTTTTCTGATGGTTAGTGTTATTGATCACTGGGGTATGGTAAATATGCTCTGTTCTTGTGCTAACTGGCTAACTCCATCAACATGGTTTTTCCGTTTACCTCTTCGAATGACGATAACAGACAACTGCTGTTTGAGTGAAGTCTTTGCAGTATGTTTATGTGCAACTTTTGTGTTCATGTGCAATGAAGTCAGTTTGGTGTGTCTGGGTCCTAATACGTCACCGTTAGCGAAACACTAATTTAGCATTTTCTTCAGGGGCTCCGCTTCTTGACCAAAAAGCAAAGGGCGCTGATTACGGGCTGACTTGTAGGTTATGGTTGGCATGTCACGGAGCTGCTCCAGCTGCAGCTATACTTAGATAGAGTCTGTAGATAATTATTTGTGGGTTTGTCAATACAGGCGATCTCTTTCAGGTTACACATATCAATTTTATCGGTTTGATTAATTTGATTAGTTTAGCTTTGACTTGCACAAACATAAAAGAAAGCAGGGAAGTTTGAGACCTGATATCAATTGAACTATTTATTTAAACACTAGGAATAAGGATCAGCACAGAGTTTGAAAGCCACTTGTGTCATCATATCTCATCGTATCCCGAATAAACTTTTTTTATACAACTGTTTGGAAGCTAATGTGTTATTTGATATATCAAGACCTACAATCCACTGTGATGTGATATTAGAAGGGCTAGAAGTAGCCTACCTTGGGCCAGAATGTTCCACTGCATCACCCTGATGGGGCTGCTTGGGGCGCTGTCTCCATCACTGATGTGAGTGAACTTTCTGTGGAAGCGAGGCTGTCGGTCCCTGAGGGCCTCCTCACACTGTCGAAGCAGCTCCACTGGATCAGGGGCACATACAGGGGACACCTTCTGCTCCTGTTAGACAGACATGACACCCTTTATTTTACCTCAGGACGTAAATGACTATACATATCTGCTGCATTTTTGAATTGATTGAAGTGAACAGATGAGGGGGGGTCACCTGACAGAAAGCTGGATCCAGGTTTGTGACTGCAAGCTGGTGAGATGGAGGGAGAGGGAGAGGAGAGCTGCTGCTGAGGGTCTGAGTCAGGGTGCCATACAGCCTGGTGGCCCCACCACCCATCGGACACACTAATTGGAAAAAGATACAAAGATGGTGATGTGAAGGTGGAGAAAAATAAAACATTAATATTTTTATTTTCATTTTAACAACATCTGTGGTGCAGTAACTGGAGCTGAGAGTTATTTTCAGACACATCTGTAAATGAATGGTGGTGCTGTTTTCTATTTACTGTGTTTGTTGACCTTCAGCTCAAATTATGAGATGAGGGAGTGAGCACCTCTAACAGACTCCACTGTCTCAGCAGCCAGGTCATGTGGATAAGCCTGACAAATCCCTGTTTTTTTAATCCACATGGTGGCTGAAGTGCTTCTGCTTTGTGGGTACAGCTCACTATTAGTTCCCTTCAACATCTGTCCACTCACATGTGAACTAAATCATTACTGAGACCTGGGATTAAGACTGATACTTCCCAATGACTACCACAGACCGACACTGGGTATTAAAAGATAATGAGCCTAAAATAAATTTGCCACCGCTGGAAACATAGTTTACACTTGCTTTTACATTTTTTTTTTTGGCCATTTGGGAGCAGCACATATTGTCACCATATATAGTGGCATGCACAAGTTTGGGCACCCCTGGTCAAAATTTCCTTTACTGAGAATAGTTTAGTGAGTAGAGGATGAGCTGATTTGGAAAAGGCATGAAAATTAAAATGAAACATGGTTTTCAACATCTTAAGCAAGATCAGTGTATTATTTTTGTTGTGTACAGTTTGAGAATAAAAAAATAAAAATAAAGGAGCATCGTGCAAAAGTTTGGGCACCCCAAGACATTTGAGCTCTCAGACAACTTTTACCAGGGTCGCAGACCATAATTAGCTTGTTGGGCTATTACGTGTTCAAAATCATTGTTAGGAAAGGCCAGGTAATGCAAATTTCAAAGCTTGATAAATACTCCTGAAACCTTGTCCCAACAATCAGCAGCTATGGGCTCTTCTTAACAGCTGCCTAGCACTCTGAAAACTAAAATAACTGATGCCCACAAAACAGGAGAAGGCTATAAGATGGTAGCAAAGTGTTTTCAGGTACTTTCCTCAGTTTGTAATGTTATTAAGAAATGGCAGTTAACAGGAACTGTGGAGGTCAAGTTGAGGTCTGGAAGACCAAGAAAACGTTCCTTTGTGAGAGAGCTGCTCATAGGATTGTTAGAAAGGCAAATCAAAACCCCCTTTGACTACAAAAGACCTGCAGGAAGATTTAGCAAACTCTGGAGTGGTGGAGCACTGCTCTACAGTGCAGCGACACCTGTACAAATATGACCTTCATGGAAGAGTCATCAAAAGAAAACCTTTCCTGTGTCCTCACCACTGAAGGTTTTGCCATGGCCATCACTGTCCCATGACAGTAACATCCTTAAATATCTGTGGAAAGACCTCAAAAGAGAAGCGCATGCAAGAAGGCCCAAGAATCTCACAGATCTAGAAGGCTTTGCAAGGAAGAATGGCGCCAATCAAGAACTGAAAGACTCTTTGCTGGTTACAAAAAACTATCTGTTCATGCAATTTATGCCTGCATTAGTATTTAACTCTGTGCTGTTTGTGAGAACTCTGAACTGCAGCAAATTAAGGCAAAGTGCAAATTGACCTGTAGTTAGGCTTGTTAACTTCCAGCTGTAGCAGACCATAAACAATAGTATTAAAAACACTTGAGCTGTAGATCTTCACGTTTTTTAATCTTTCATTTTCAGCAAGAACACTTCAATAACAAAAGCAAGTATTTGTGTAATCTCATTCAGGTTGGTCCTCACATTTTCTAGAAACAGGTATATTTCACCCAATCAATTTTTTTGCATAGACATCAGTCATTTCTCAAACAAAGTAATGCATACTTCCCCGTAACAGTATGCCAAAATCTGTTTCAACAATATGTGTTCTGCAAATGTGAAAAAACTGCATAATATACATAAAACTGAGACTGACCTCTGCTTTGTCAAACAAATTCTGGTGACTAACTTCTCCCAGGCTCCTGTAGACCAGAACTATATGACTATAAAAGGAGAAAACAGATATTGTTCCTACCACTGATATTTAGGATCTGTCTAGTTTTGTGTGACTGAGTGATAACAGGACTTCAGTGCCAAGGGTCACTTAACATACACCCTGGTGCATTCAGATAAACATGGACAGACCCTTGTGCTCCGTCAAACAGTAATGTTAATAATGACACAAGTCCATGTCTATCCATATTCATGCCAGCACCAGCCTGACTGAATATGGTTATTAAACCCACGCTCTCTGCTCCACAGCACCATCAGATACAGAACATCACTGTTGCCCTGATCTTTAATTCTATATATTCAAAATGACACCACTCCTATCTGTACAGTAGATACTATAAACATGGCCTCATCTACAGAAAAATCAAAAATAGCTGACTCTTACCCATAGTGTCCATCACTGTCCACAGCTATGTCCACTCCACACTTGAGTAAAATGTCCTTAACACCTCCCTTTAACAGATACTGTATATTGCTGTCAGCTGATTAAGCTTCCTAGCTGAACTGAAAGTGTGTTCAGTGCAACAGGAGACAGTGACAGGTGTGTTTTTGTCAAAGTGAAGGCACAAATCTGACTTCTCGCTGAGCACTGCTGCCTGTAAAGCCTTAGCGAGGTAGAGAGAGACAGGGAGACAGAGATTAGGAAGTACAGACGTCAGCGGGCCATATGGGGTATTACAGGTCACGTGGTGGTGAGGGAGAGAGGAATACACTATGCTCTCTCACAGTCACATACACACAAGCTTGACTTTGGCTGATATATTTCTGATACGTAATTGTAGGGACTTGTGTAGAGGTTGTCACACCCTCATCTCAAACACTGGCAAAAACATAACACCAGAGTCACCAGGGTAACAATAAGTCAGGCTCAGAACAGAGAATAAGTACATTTTAATGGTTTATAGTTTAACTGTAACAACTGCACAACAATGACAGCATGACTATGCGCTGAGCTGAGCGAGTGTGTGGGTCTGTGTGTTTTGCAACAATAACTTCCTCAGTTTGCATGTTGTAACAGCACCCAGGTCAGTTTGATAACATTTGTGACGGTAAATTGTGATGTCAGTGTTATTTTCCATGTGCAGTAGTACACTGTACTTTTCCAAACTATATTTTGGGCTTGTATCAAAATTATTCACTGAGACGGTATAACTACAGTAAGAAGCTGCAGTTCCCAACCTGTGGTTTGTGGCTTGAACGATTCACAGGGTTCGCACACATTTTCATAAAAACTTTTCCATGACTTTTTTAAGGACCTATAATCGACCGTTCACGGCATATAACATGAACATAACTGTATAGTATACTTTAATCCAAATCGTAATTATTGTGTGAAAATGAATCAGCAACCTTTTCAAATCTCTAATAGTTGATTATGTTCATATTAACGTAAAAAAAACTCCAAACTATGGGCACAGTCATACAAGCTCTTACGAATATGAGTCTGGCACTGGCTTTCCGGGAAAATGGAACAGATTATACTGTGAGTGATTCTTTATTCATTTGATTACAAACTCATTTCAGGATGCAAGTCTGAAAACAATGCAGCAACATACAGTTTTGGTCAAAATTATTAGCCCCCTTTATGAAATCAAACAAAACCCTTAACCTTTCCATGGAAATGAACATAACCATAAGTGTTTATAGTTTAACTGCTTCCAAAAGAACAAAGAGAAAATCTTCACTCACAGAGGCGTTGCTTTAGACTCAGTCTTGTTCGTAGTCACAGCTGTGTCTACAGGTTGTGATCCATCAAACAAAAAGTATTTTTCTTCTTGTTTTGTGAGGAAGTAAATTCCACTAATCACATGAAAAAATGCAGAGATAAGTTTTTTTTTCTGTTTATCATTTCAGGATCCCCTCAACATGTTGATTAAAAATGCAAAAGTTGCAGCAAACAGTGTGAGTCTAAATCAGCATTCTGATTCTGGCCCCTTCCCTACTTTCTACCCCTCCATTTCATTTTTTGTGTCTCTGTATGTGACGTGTATGTTTGTATGTATGTATTCTTGTTGGTATTTTAATCCTGTGAAGCACTTTGTGAGTTCTCTCTGCGAGAAGTGCTATACAAATAAAATTTACTTACTTACTTACTTACTTCTAGCTACTTGCTCAGATCACAGCCATCTCTGAACTCTGTAAAGTTTTGTGACCTCATCTTGCATGGTTGCAACATTATCACATTGACAAATTCTGTCCACAGACAGACAGACATGTAAACACCTGGTAAAATACTTAGAACGGCTTCTGTGGTAGGCCTAGTTCCCGATACAACAAATGACACAAGGACCACATTTTGCCATGATGACACACATACAGACGAACAAAGTGAAAATGATACCAGCATTCACAACATATTCGCAGCTGGTAATTATTCCTCTCTATCTGGATCCCTTAATCCAACAGAATGGAGTGAAGGTGCAAATGTTTTCATATTCCACTGCACTGCTTTGACGTCGCTGTGTCAGCACACAGCCGAGCACACAGCACTGTGATAAAGTACTGAGAGCTCTGTTGACTTATGAGCGGTGACTAATGTCTATAGATGTGCGTAGTCTCTAAACAGTTATCACAAGTCACAACACATCATGACAGCTGCCAGTCTGAGGCTGGTATACATGATTTCTACAAACAGGTTGGTTTTAAGCAGCAGAAAAATAAAATTCTATTTCTTAAGCTAACTCTGAGTGGGCCCCTTTCCTGCAGCATGGAGCAGAACAATTTGAACATCTTTTATGGTGAGGATACGCATCATTTCAAATGCACAAGGACATTAAACAGACCACATTACACATAGCTCTCCCTCACCTGATGCTGAAGCTGCCAGGTGCACAGTGGTCTCTGTCTGATGCTAACAGAATTGGGGTGTCTGCCTCATCTATAATGTATTCTTTCTGTTGATCAGTGTCCTTACAATCAGGTAAGCCTGTTTGATCCTCATCGACCTCGTTGTTGTCCTCTATATCTTCCTGACTGGCTCTGACTTATATCAGAAAGAAAACTTTGCACCAGCAAAGAATTTTCAGTCGGCTACTTGTTTGATAATACCCCAATATTGGCTCTGAAAATGCTCCCTGTTTGGAGCCAGCCTTAAGTGGCCATTAGAGAAACTGCAGTTTTTGGCCATGCGGTATTGGCTTCATTTTTCGGTGTGCATGTGTGCGTAGGGCTGTGCAAAATATCGATATTATATCGATACTGTGACATGAGACTGGATATTGTCTTAAATTTTGTGTTGTCTTTTCCTGGTTCTAAAGGCTGCATTACAGTAAGGTGATGTAATTTTCTGTATTTCCCAGACTGTTCTAGGTGTTTGAGTTTTGCCTTTACCCACTTGGTCATTATATCCACATCAGGTATGATTATTTATCAGAAATCTCAGTGTGTGAACATTTTGTGAAAGCGCCAATATTCGGGCTGCGCAATTAATTGAATATTATTCTTGATTATGATTATGGCTTCCTGCAATTTAGGGCTCAGGCTCTGCTTTTACACACACACGCAGGAGATCGGTGGAGTGAAGGAGAGTTGACAAAGGTCTGTGGATTATCTTGAGTAACTGGGTCATGATTTTTGTAAAGAGACATCACCATCGAGTTTTCTATATGTATTGTATTGGTGCTTTGAGCATCACAAGCCAAGCGCCATCTAATTCCATTATACTGGAGAGAAGGCAGACATCTCTACAGCCGAGATCCTCAACATAAAGCGATTCACAACAAAACTATCTGGATTAATTAATAGCACGACAGGTAAGAGGAAAAATGTGTATTTTTGATTTTGGAGAGAACTGTTTAAATTTGTTTTACACTGCAAGTCAAGACTGGGAGTGAAACCATAACCTGAATTATATATTAACAGTGCACTTTGAAATTTATTAAAGCCAATTTTAATTGTAAAGAACCTTCACTAAAAACAGTTCTCCAAAATTGACATTTCATTTCAATATTTCTTAAATCTTAAACTAAGGCATGTCCAGATGCATGTCTGAGTATATGTGTGTGATATCTTGCAGACCCTAAAGTTGGCATCATATACAGTATGTAATCTTGTCTGTAGCATGAAATTGCTCCTTTACTCTCTGACCTTTAGACAGGCAGCCTCCTCCACTGCAAAACTGAGTGAACACATACTACAACAGAGAGAGAGACCCTAAAACCACATACACACTTTGCAATAGAACAGATAGTGGCAGATTCTCATGGTACAATGTGAGATGTTACAGTGAGAGAATCATTTTAGCTAAAAGCATTCTGACTCCTTTGTCACATAATGCAAAGTACATGTCATTCTTTCATTGGAAACATACTTACCAAATATCAGAGCTGTAGACTTGAGACTTCTTAATCTCTGTTTCAAATACAAACAAAAGCGTCGCCCTGCAACCACAAACCAAAACACAAGATGTGAACCTGCTATAACTCCCATGGTGATATGCTTCAATGCCCTATTTCCAGTCACCTGATCACAAAACTGATGATGGTTTATTGTTATTATAACTATGATTTTAAGGGCATATTATAAGTGAAGACTGTCTTTAATGACTTTAACTTTGCTGACTCCTGAACATATAGACGTACTGCAAGCAACACCTTTAGCTCTGCTTTGGCCTGTCTGGCCTGTAAATATCAGTGTAAACAGTACTGTCTGTTCCCAGCAATTTCAGGACTTTTCAAGTACTTTAGAGAAAGTGCAGAGAAAGCTGTCACAAGCAACAGCTTCTCATTTCTCTGAGATATAACAACTACGAGCTACTGGGACACCCAACACACCCAAGCTTCAGACTGACATGAGATTCTTAGTCCTCACAGTAAGTCCCTAGTATGGCTAAAATTTTGGAAACATTGGATCCTATCATACAATTCAACAGCATCCTTTATTTGACCCCTCCTGTCCTGTAAACCCCAAATTTGTAATGTAGGCTATCTTTTTTACATTTGCAGCCCAGTCCAATTTAGCCTTGATGACATCACTGGAATCATTTTCTCAGATTATACAACTGTTTTCTCAGGCTGAGTAGAGCTCCTCATTACCAGTAAAATGATCCTTCAGGCTAATTTATACTCCTTTTATGGACAAAAAGAGATACGTCCATTTCAAACATTGTAACATGACTGCCCTTATACTTATGTGTCCTTTATGATGGCACAGATATAGCCAATAAATGAGGCAAGAGGGCGGAGTCAAAAGTTTCACACAACAAAAAAATACAGCGATGGTGGTGGAGGTCAAATAACATTGAGGAGAGTGGGGCACAACTGAACACAGGGTAAAGTGTAACAAACTTTTTAAGTTGTTGCACAGGATTGATCCTTTCGTGCTTCAGGTGACAACAATACTGCCAAACAGTGACAGAGTATTAAATAAATTTCTTTGTCATACTTGTTTTTCAATTACTGAGCAGTCTGTGCAAGTCATCAAATCCAACCATATATCATCATAATAACTGTCTTGTTGCCTAAAACAAAGCACCACTTTGAACTACGTAACCATCTCCCAGCAAGGGTCTGCTGGCCTTGATAAATTTCCAAAACACCGGGATTAGTTGCAATGCTGTGAAAACAACTGTTCATTTGTAGCGGAGATGTGCATATTGTTAAAATAAAACAGAAAAAATAATCTCAAACATTTTTGATAACATTTAGCCATAACTATAACATTATACCCCACTGTCCCCTACCTTTAAATGGAGGTAGCGCTGTAGACTGCAGTGGTCTGTGAGGCCATACCTAACTTTAAGCATACATTAGCCCTTACATTTAAAATCAGTGGGGTGCCCCTTTAAATATGAGGGCGTCCTGTTGTCTTTCAGTTGTGAGGGGTCAATGTTGGTCAGTGTTGGTGCCACTGTAATGGATAAAGTCATCTTTTGGAGACCAGAGAAGGTTTTGTGTCTCCAAAAATTACTGCAGAGGACAAAAAAACTTTTACATATGACTTAAGTCAATATAAAAACTGGTTCAGAAATAGTCATTGTCCAGTGAAAAGCTTGTGTCTTCAAAACGTTGACTTTTCAGATGAGTGTGCAAATGATAAAACATTATTACACAACTCAAAGCGCCTTTTCAGATTTACAGCAGCATGTGTTCTTCAACTTAAGGTAACAAGATAGTTGCAAAATGTACTGATAAACCACTGTTTGGGCACAAAATTTCCTCATCAGAAGAGTTGTGTTAAAGCATCTTTCCCACGCAGACACAATACCAGAGAGCTCATTAAAAGTTGCTTACAAGCAAAGGCCAGTATCAAATATATTGTAAGAAACAGACAGACCATACCACAGAGCTTGGATTCTGTAGCTGCCAGATCACACAGCACAAACGAGTCCAGAGGAAGTTTACTTTATCTGAAAACTTACCTTCTTTAGTGGAATTAGATGTTTATTTCCCTTCAGCTCCACTTGTGCAGCTGCTGCCTTGTTTTTCCCCACTGTTCTTATGCGGTCCTGATATGTGTTGCAGACGGTGAGAATGTACCTCTATGCATGCGTATGCTTGTTTTTGTTCAGTGGGAAGTGGGTGGTTGTTTGACCCTTTAGCTGCAAGGCAAGGTCACAGCGGAGAGAAACCGGTCCACTCTGCCATCTGCTGGTGGGAGCCAAACAGGAAGCAGGATTATTGTACTCATCGAACATAAATATGGCATCTGATGAATGTAACAGGCAGCAAAAAAGTGACTGTCCACATTTTGAATTTTAATATTTTTTTCTTCAAACTTGCCAATTAATTATTTCATTTAAAATTCACCATTTTATTTTGAAATGATCATTGATACGCTAAAAAAGTCCTTATCAAACAAATATATTCACAATAGGAAAAAGTAGGACCAAAAGACAGTGAGTGACATTTGGCTTACATAATTGGTGGAAATTTGGAGTGAACGGTGCACAAGAGAGAGAGAGATCGATATTTAGTCAAGATCCTTCTTGCCACTGGAAAGGAAGCAATTACAAAGAACTGGCTGAAGACGGACGCTCCAAATCACAAACAATGGCTGACCATCATAGATGGTATTCAGGAGAGGGAGAGTCTTACATACAGGGTACAGATGAATGAAGTACAATTTGAAAAAAAACCTGTGAAAATGGTTAAACTGTAAAACAAAAAGACAACAATATAGATAATAACTCTGTCTAGGTAGAAGTTGGACTTGTTTACTCTCGCAGGCTCTGCTCATCTTTTTATCTTTTGTTATGTTCTCAAAGTTTTTTGTTTTACGTATATGGTCAAGCATTTTCTTCTGAAAATCCTTTAGATTTCCCGCCTACTTGAGGTATTACTCAGAAACAACTTCAAAAAGCAATGAAGTAAAGGGAAGAAAGAAAATACAAACAATAGGATAAGGTAAACTACAACCAGGACAATTTATCTGTTTTAATTATTGAAAATTGCACTTGAATTCTATTTACCCTGCATTGTGACATCCTGGAGGAGAGGCAAAGCAGTTTGGTGGGTTGTTTGGGAATTCAGACCTGACTAGTTTTTACCTTTACTTGAGCCATACTATTGGAGTTTTGGTTTCAAAATGTATTGATTGAAGACTCTAGAGAGGAAATCCAGCAGGTGTGGCAAAAAAACAAAAAATTTGGAAATATCATGATGGACTAGATGGGATTTGTTTCATGTGAGAATGTACTTTATTCTGTGGACAAATCAATTAAAAGTATAAGTGAAAAACAAATGTCTACACTAAATCTTTGTACTAAAACTAATACTGCATCTACTTAACTGTTCATGACATCATTACTCAAATCACATCAATATGAATAGAAATTAAAAGGATGATTATGTCCCAGTTTGGATATCTTTTACTGAAGTCTACCCAGAAGAGTTGTGTTCAAACTGTATTGTATTTTTATGAACCTGCATTAAAAATAAACTCTTGAACTACGGAACATGCCCACTGGTAGGAGGCCCTTATTCGCATTCAAAGTACAAAAAAGTGTGAATTAATTTGTTTTCACTGTGATTAAGAAAATGGTCAGCATGCCACCTGGTACCCTACTTTGGGCCAGATTTGGCTTACGGGCTGTAAGCTGAGTATCACTGCACTAGATCTTTAATAGATATCACTTTATACCATCTTGTTGTTGCTGTGAGCTTTATTACTTTTTTGTTATTACAAATTCATATAAACTTCAAGTATTCCATGCATTACATTCCCATAGACACAACGGTTAAACTCAGCACTGCTGTTCTTTAGTTGTTTTATCCCCCAGTTGTTTGCTGAAGTTGAACATTTGTTGGAGAAGGAGTGTGCTGACTTTCCCTAATTGTAGTCTCCTGATCTGCAGGTCATTCATCATGGCCCTAAACGACACCAACAGAACACTATCTCTGCTCTTACAGGCCTGAGTTACCAATGAATCCTCTTTCCATGCTTCCTGTAAGCTCTCAAATAAGACCTTTATGTCCTTCCTGAACTGGTGAACCTCCTGCCAGTATCTGTCTTTGTTCCTCCTGGCTCTGCTAACATCCTCTGTCATCTGTGTGATATGTAGATGCAGCCTGCTGTTCTCCATGTTGACCTGCTCCGGTTTCATGCTATTGTCATAGATGCTTATCTCTACAGTTCTCAGCTCTGAGGCCTGTTTGTCTAGCAAGTCCATGTAGCATCCTCGCATGTCCTCCAGCTCAGCCTTCATTTCCTCTATGGGCTGAAGCAGAGAGACAGTTTTCTCCTTTAGCCCCTCAATCCGCAGCTCCAGATCCTCCCTCATCGTCCTCAGCTCGTAGGTCAGCGTTGTCAATCTCTGGTGCCTGGATTGCTCTTCATTCCACTTTGCTTCCACCTCCTTCAGCATCTCCTCTTTGTCCTCCACCTCCCTCTGCTTCACCTTGCAGCTCCTCATGATGCTCTCAGTCTCTGCAATGCACTGATCCATTTCCTCATGGTGTTTAGTCTCTCTTTGTCGGTACTCCACCTCACACTGGGTCACATGGCTCATCAGCAAGTCAGCACTTGTGCTCTTGGGCTGACGCTTGTGGAGTGCAGCTTCCTCTTGTCGAAGTTCCTCGTATCTCCTCCAGGTGATGCTGATTTCAGAGGTCATCTTTGCCACGTGCTCCTCCTGCTTCCTCTTCTCCTCCTCCAAAAGCCTTGTTAGCCACCTCTTCTCCTCCTCAAAATTGCTAATGTTCTTCTTCTCTTTATCCATGTTATCGCACAGCTCCTCCTGATTCCTCTGAAACACACGCTTTGTGATTGTGTCAACTTCCAGGAGTTCTTTATTCTGCTTGTCCATCTCTTTGATCTCCTTACTGTGTTTGACTATGGAGGAAACACACTCCTCCAGCTGCAGCTTGGATCGCTCCAGCTGCTGTGAGATGTGGGAATGCTCTGCCCTAACTTCATTCTCTTCATCTTGCTGATGCTTGAATATCTCATAGATCTGAGCCAGGGTGTCCAGACAGACCAGTCTTGATGTTCGACCCTCCTCTATTTTACCCTCCAGTGTTGCAATTTCCTCTTTAAGATGCTGGACAGCAACACTCAAGGCTTCCCCTAATTCACACAACTCCTTTTTCAGTGTTTCTCTCTGCTGATTCTCCCCTTGTAGCTGTTTCTCATACTGGCACCGAAATGCTGCCAGTTTTTGTATATTGCTCTCCAACTTAGTCATGACAATCATGAGCTCACCCAGATGGTCATTGGTTTCTCGTTTCTTGTCATTAAGCCTGTCTAACTCTTTTCTGCTCCTCCTGATCGCTTGCTTCTGCTGCGTAATTTTCTCCTTGGCCTGGTCCACCTCTCTGGACAGGTTGTCTTTTTTCACAGTGAGAGTCTCTCTCTCCAACACCATCTTTTGCTGCAGTGTCAATTTATCCTCTTTGACAGCAGCAATGCAGGACTTCAGGTCCTCTGTCTGATGCCGAAACTGATCCAGCTGCATCTGTAAGCCATACTTTAAGGTGATTTGCTCATTCTGAGCAGCAATGATCTCTTCATGTTCAGCCTTCATCTGTTCTCGCTCTGGATACAGTACTTTGTTCTGGCTCAAGAAGGCTTCCTGCCTCTTCTCAGTGGCTTCTTGAAGCTGAGAAACTGTGTTGAGGTTTTTGTGCAGCTGCTCTATCTCCTCAGCTTTAGATGCCCGGGCTGCTGCAACATCAGCCATGATATTCTGGCTCATTCTATCTCTTATATTGTTGATTTGGTGTCTTAGCTTGCTGTTTTCTATGGTTTCCACTTCTAAATGTTCATAAGCTGCACGACGGTCCGCCTCCAGTTCAGTGATAGCAGATGTTATCTCCGTCAGGTGGGGACTGGCTTCAGGTGAGAATGGTATCCCTTCCTCTTTGAGCTGCTTGTCCAGCTCCTTCAAATGCTCGAGGGCTACCGTAACGGCCGGGGAGTCGGGGACCAGGCAAGACGCCATTTTTCCCCGTGTTTTTTTTTTAGTCTATGTTGGTCTTGTGCTCCAAGGTGTGTCCTCAGTTTGAAGCTCAGTTAGCTGCGCCTACCGATAACTTGTACATGGAGTCACCATGGCAACAGCTGCCCCACCGGAAAGAAGACGGCGTGCTACGGCAAGTCCGCGAGGTCATAATGTTTTACGCAGCGGCTGTCCTTAATCTAATAGTCAGCAAGTGAAACCCAGAGTTGTAGCTCACCGCGAGAAACTGTGATAAAACAGACAAGTCGTGTGGCCTGCATAAAGAAGCATGAAAGATGTGTGGTCCTAAGAGGCAGCCCATCGCGACCTCTGTCCTATAAAACACCACGATAATAATGTTGGAATCTCATCAGTTCAGGATTAACTTTAGTGCTTACCTGAAATATGTACCAACACACGAGCAGACATTTGAAACAACCTCTGCTTCCAAGGACGTGTGTATGAGCTGAAAATACAAGTTAGGCTCACCCGGTATGATGACTAACACCTGCCTGTAGTGGCAGCAGCAGGAATAGCGAAGCCCCGCGTTGCCAGTTTGGGAGATTTCACGTAAGTAAAGTATGTAAAGTTTTAAAAAAAAGTGGGCGCGGGTATTGGTGAGGGTCGGACAGATTCTTTTCACTTTGTCAGTTCCTTCGAGTTAATATATGTAAATGCACTGAACCTTTTGAATTTTGATACATTTTGCAAAATATGTAGTTTCTCCCTGACAGTCCGTTATAGTGCAAGTTCGACAGCTCATGCTGCCCAGACCACAGAACTTGTCTTCAGTGCATTAAGTCATCATGTATAAGTTTACATTATTAAAAGTAAAATATTCATTTAACGCACTGCCTTAGTATCCCACTTGTAGGCTCTATGTAGGCAGACCAGTGATATTCATCAAATTTGGCCCTGCTATGGGCCAGAGGAGGTGTACTTTGAATGTAAATAAGATGCCAGAATGCATTAAAAACTCATCACAATAGAGCGTGGTTATCAAAAAAAGGCGCCAGAGAGTGAGAGAGGTCTGGGCTAAGCCCTGAATGTCTTCAAACCCTAGAGATGCCCCTGTGTACACTCGGCTTCTTCTCCGGAGCCTTTGTGCTCCACTGTCTCTCAGGTTAACTCGTATCACAGCGGTGCCTGGATAGTGTGACGTGTGTGGTTGTGCTGCTGCCGTGGTCCTGCCAGATGCCTCCTGCTGCTGCTGTTATCATTAGTCATACTTCTACTGTTATTATACACATATGATTATTGTCACATGTATACTATCAGATATTAATATATTCTTATTAATTATAATATTATTACTTTCATTAACGTTGTTGTAAGCTACTGTCATTACCGTCTGTCCTGCATCTCTCTCTCTCTCTCTCTCTCTGTCTCTCCCTCTCTCTCTCTCTCTCTCTTTCTGTCTCATTGTGTCATACGGATTACTGTTAATTTATTATGTTGATCTGTTCTGTACGACATCTATTGCACGTCTGTCCGTCCTGGAAGAGGGATCCCTCCTCAGTTGCTCCTCCTGAGTGTTAGAGCCATTTTGTATATTGCACATAATGTGATAAACAATTTAGATTTGTTGAATTTATGATATATATAAATTTGAGCTCATGAGAATGTTTGTTGGTTAACAGTAACTGCTCTCTTCTTATTGGTAGAGACGTGTGTAACGTGATGATGTATGAGTGTTTACGTTCAGTTATGACTATGGAGGCGAGGAGAGCACACCAGTTTTTGACCGTGCTCATTAGCTGTTATTGCCCAAGTTTTGGATTACTGCACAGTTTTTTGTTGTAACTTTAAGAAAGGTTCAATAAACCCTCGTGAGAAAGAAGAACTGTGAAGTTTTTGCGGCTGAAAACACGCGTCAACTACATTCTCGAGCTCCATAGTAGTTTGTGTTTACAAGTAAAAAGACACACTAACACTGAGGTTTCTACCGTTTTTTCCCCTGTTAAGGGTTTTTTTTTGGGGGGAGTTTTTCCTTATCCGCTGTGAGGGTCCAAAGGACAGAGGGATGTTGTATAGTGTAAAGCCCTGTGATATTGGGCTTTATAAATACAATTGATTGATTGATTGATTGATTTGCGCCTTGGCAAAAGTGAGCGAGGAAAGCAAACATTGAAAGGTTGAAAACAGGCAATTGAATGGATATTGGGCAGATAACTTTGCCTTTATCTTTTTATTGTAATCTGATAAATATTATGGTTTTACTCTTGTTTATTAACTGCTCTCCCGACCCTCTGTTATTTTGGAAATGCGCCCCTCCCTGGGCAAAGAAAGTTGAGTATCCCTGAGGTACACTATGTAAGCGCAATATGGTGTGACAAAACTGTCACTGACAAACAATCTGTTGTTCTTTCAGGGACAAGTAGCAGATGTCTTAGTTACCTTCCTAATATGGTGTAGGAATAATCTTAATAATCTTCATTATCAACACATCGCTTTAATGCTCTGAACGATAAAAAAACAACACCTTTTTTGTAGCATCCATCAAAGGAGCATAAGAATGCCTATTGGCCTTGGCTGGTGGAAGTCTTGACCCAAGTCTGATTTAATCAGCCTTGGCTCGTTCATGCAGTGCTTTTGCTGCACTAAATTATAAGACATTAGGGATTCATGAGCACCCAGACATTAGAAAGGCTTACCTGGTACATATTCAACACTAAAAAGAGTGATTCAGAAAGATTTGTTCATTCATTTCGCCCATCACCAGCTAGTGTGAGATTTGCTGTCACATAGTTTACTGAGTTGGCAGATTTAATGTGTATTTTTATATTGGAAAACCGCAAGAGCTAAATGAAAAGTTTTACTTGAGAGAGTGAGATAAAGTATCCTGACAATTTTAATTTCTCCTTAAGTTTCTATGAAAATGGTCCACTGTTTTGATAAAGCTTTTGTCCTTCCCCTCCTCTGGTTGTCTATTTTGAATCTCTTTGCTGTTTGTATGTACAGTGTTGTCTTTAAGTGACCATCAGGTACAGTGGAAGCAGACTAATGTATTCAAATGGCTGTACATTATATTTTGGTCAGAGTCCCAGGAACATGACCGACCAGTATTTTGAAATACAGCTACATGTGTCCCACGTTTGCTGTTTGTCAGTTTATGTCAATTTAATTAAACATAAATATATTCAGAGTCTAGCATGTAGGGACTTTATCCACTAAAATAATAAAAATATCCAAACTAAACTTTGACAAAGGGCCCCTGTGCAAGACGGTGCCTGAAGATTAGATAAAAATGCAGGAGCCACTTTAAAGTCTTTATCACTACAATTAACATTGAGGGCCATGGTGTGTAATTAATTACAGTACCAAAAGCAAATGGAAGTTGGACTTCAACTTTGTGCAGGTCTATTAACAACCAGACCTGGCAACCCTGACTCGTCGCAGGACATTTACGTTGGTCCACAAATAAAGACGTAAAAGCATAGAAATAGAGTGGGTAGAAGATGCACCACAAATTGAATGGCTGTTATCCTGTGTATTTTTTAACGATTGTTTCTATGAAGGCCCCTGAAAGTGTTTGCATTTTCTGTTACCGTTTCTATTAGTTTTGGTGCATCTCACAAAATATGATTCGAGGAAGAAATAGTTTTCTACTGTAATAGCACAGTTTTATTTAATGATGTTCACAACCATGCTGGTCATGGTGGTATGAATTTGAGCCTCATGTTTTTTCCCCACACAGAAAGTTCTCGTCAGCATAAACATACATCCACACTACATTTAAAATAGTGCATACAGTAATTAGCGCAGTTTTCCACGCGATGTCTATTCTATCCAGCCTAGCTCTTCCAGCAGTGCTGCAACCAGCGGACAGCTTGCAGAAAAGGCAGAAAGGCACCAGAGAAACATGGATCTTATCACTAAACCCAGAAGCAAATCAATCGTGTGGATGTATTTCGGCTTGAAAGCGGATGAAAAGGGACAACCTTTGAACTCTGGTGAGGCCGTTTGTCGCTTATGTCGAAAAATAGTACTTGCAAAAGGTGGAAATACCACGAATTTAAGAAGTCATCTGAGACGTCGACATCGTGCGGATTTTTTCGAGACCTCTTCTTCCACGACCTTTGGTGCTTCGGCTGAGACTCAAGGTAATTAACCACCAAATTCAGCGCTTTGACTGCAAGAAATATCAATCTTACGAATGCATCAAAGTCTTGTTGCACTGGCGGATGCATCCCCTTGAAACGGGCCGATTACATTCACAGTGGGGAACTGTCTGGGTTTTTACAAAGTTAGGTAGGAGCAGTTACAGGTGAAAAAATAGTCCCTGCCCCTCGTGGTGTTTTTGTTCATTTGTGCGCACTCTTTGCTAACGTATAATCCACGTGGGAGCACAGTGGGTGCTCATGGTAAGGTATAAGTTATTATAATGTTAGCAGAATATCCGGACGCAGCCATGTGGGTGTGTTTAGTGTGGCACGTCTTTGAATGCAATAGTTAATGTCAAACATGCATTAGGCAGTATCAAGACAATCGATTACACTCAAGTAACACCGACAAGACGTTTTTCGGTGAAACTGTGTATTATTCTCTAATGTCAGCTCCTTATTTACGTAACATTATTTCCACATCACATTTATGGAAACTAGAGTTACTTTATGCCATGAAACAGTGCTTTTGCTAAATCTCCAGACCACCTAGGGTGCTTTTACGCATGCGCAGAAATAATACGACAAACGCGCTGCAGGGGCTGCAAGTGTGTTTTACGGCAGTCTTATAGCGTTGTTGTTGCCATGGTACCACCTAAACAGTATTTCATGTAGCTCATTATAAGGAGTTTGTAACACCGCTGATAACATGCAGGGATATTTTGTCATATAAATTATAATTTGGTAGGGGATATGTTGCTGTTGTCCCGTTGTCATGATATGTTGTAATAAATAACAGTTGTGCGGATGCTGCAATGATAGGACAGCCGGAGCCGCCATCTTTAGCGTTTACAATCCTTTTGCCAAATCGACTGACCCCGTCTCTTCAATACAGGATGATAATGACTGTGGTATAATCGCCGTATAGCACTGGAACCTGACTACTTGAGCGGTATCACTCCGCTTTGTTTACAAGGCCAAATCCTAACGCCTGTGCACGCCTCATTTTACATTTGATACCACACTGACAGCTGATAGAGCTAACAGCTAACATTATGAACGCAGAGCTAAAGGATTCTCATGACCAACTGGATTTGTTTGAACCTGATGTGAAAACTAAAGAGGAGATCATTCTGAAAGAAGAGGATGAGTCACCAGAAGATAATACCACTGACATTTCTAGACATGCAATGGTATCAGACTTGGAGCTGGATGAACTTGAAGACAGCAGAAGCGGAATAAGTAAGGTTACAAAGAAGCAGACCACATGGGCTGTTAATTGCTTCATTGGCTGGTTGGAGGCCCAGAGGCTCCAGGTGGACTTGACTACAGTGGAGAAGGCTGAGCTGAATGGGGTGCTGAGACACTTTTATGGATCAGTACGAAACAGCAAAGGAGAGCTCTATGGGATTGCTAGTTACATTGCGCTGAGAGCAGGACTTAACCGTTTCTTCAAAGAACCTCCTGTCTGCCGTCCTGTGTGCCTAATGAGAGATGTTGAGTTCACCTCAGCCAACAAGGTCTTCTTGGGAGTGCTTAAGAAAATTAGGAAGTCTGGTCGAGACATAACATCACACCATCCGGCGTTGTCCCCTGATGATATCCGCATCCTCAGACACTCCCGTGTGATGGACACCAGTACTCCAAGGGGGCTTCTGAACAAAGTCTGGTTTGATATTCAGGTATATTTCGGCCGCAGAGGGAAGCAGGCCAACAGGAATCTAAAACCAGATTCATTTGTAATCAGAAAAAAGGATAGAGGACTGAGATATTGCACTTTATCCTTTGGCGATGAGAAGGAGCGATGCTCTATGCTTGAGAAGCCAGGCAGTGAATTTTGTCCCATTACTTCTCTTTTAAAGTATCTGCGCAAGCTCCCATCCAATGCCACCGCCCTTTACTTGCAGCCTAAGAAGGATCTTACAGATGAAATGTGGTACAGCCAAGTCCCCCTAGGAGTCAATTATCTGGGATCAATGCTGTCTCGCATGTGTAAAGAAGCCCGCACATCAATCATCTATACCAATCACTGCATCAGAAGCACACCCTTTCACCAACTGTGTGACGCAGGACTGGAAGGAAGAGAAGTTTTTCCTGTTAGCATGCACAGGTAGGAGTTTAATAACATGTTGCCATCTTAAAGGGGTAGTTTATGTTTTTTTTAAGTGTGTTTGTATGGGACACTTATCCATAGTCCATGTATAACCTACAGTAGATGTCAGTCAGCACGCCCCTAGTCTGGAGAAGCAGGCTGGAGTCCAACGTGGAAGCTGTGGAGGAGTCGGCAACAAAATGTATTTTAGCTACCTAAAAAAAAGTCCCACCTGAAAAAAATCAATATTAGTTTAAGTGTACACTGTGTATAGAATATTTTCACTGCTTTACCTTAACGTTAGACAGTCAGTTCTGACAGCAAAATAAAGGTGTTGTATCGCTCTCTTCAAAGCCAGACTCCATTGAGAAAAATGCATTTTAACATTGCTGAACACAGGAGCTTCTGGTCTACCACTGCTTTGATCAGTTAGTTTGTGTTACTGTGTGATTTTGGCATTTAAAAGGTTAGTTCAGATTCACTGAAGTCACCCAATAACACAAAGTAACTAACTGAGTGAAGCAGTGGTAGACCATCAGCTGTTCAGCAAACTAAAATGACTGTTTCTGTCAATGGACTCTGGTGGCTTTGACGAGAGCAGAGATGGACAACTGTATCTGCCAACAGCTTCCCCGCCAGAATGGGCTGTCTGATGGGAAGGTAAAACATTGAAACTGCTCTCAATATAGCATACACTTACACTGATATTGATTTTTTTTTTTTTTTTTTTTTTTAACAGATAAAATAGGTTTTGTTGCTGCCACCTCCACAGCAGTACATTGTTTAGCTTCCATGTTGGACTTGAGCCTTGTTCTTCAAACTTGGGGCGCACTGATTGACTGATATCTACTGTATGTTATAAATGGTCTATGAATAAGTACCCCATTCGACCCCACTTCAAAAAATCCAAACTATCCCTTCAATTTACATTTATCCTATTACACCCTCTGAAATGATTTAAATATCATTTTTATAACAGGTCTGAAAGCTCTCTCCAAAGTCACCAGACGCCTTCTCTTGGGAGCCGGAAGCTTCGTAGCGATATATTGCCAGAGAATGATTCAGCTGGCCCAGCAGGTCTGCGAACCATACAAGTGGGCACCCCTAACAGAAGTTCATTAAAGCACACATATGCTGCACCACTGCTGCTATGGGTTCATTAACACACAGTCTGCGTGAAATGTTCAGATAAATGTCTTCAGGAAGCCTGAAAGATTGAACATGATGTTGGATACAAGACATTACAGAAACAGACATTTTTGCTTGGTAGGGGAACAAAATAAAATGAATCAAAACAAACTCAAAGCTTCTGCCTTTGCTCTAAATAAAGTGTCAAATGTTGTTTGCTTACTGTGATGGAATCTGTGGAATGTAGTATAGTAACAATCACATTCTAATGCTGTAACATCCTTTAAAGGTTTTGTCTCTGTTTTCTGTGTTGCTTAACTCCATCATCACTATTTTTTTTTAAACCCAAAACAACAACAGAACAGTAAATGTGCCCCATGAAAGGACAGCCCTCCTCCGCATTATCAGTAATCTCACCTTAATTCCATATATGACTAATTATTTTTTGCATTTGCAGGGTTGGATTTAAATCATGAAGAATTCTTTGAGGATTTTCCATTTCTCCAGACTGCATCAAACCAAAACTACATCCCAGATGCTGTGCTGCCACCTGGAGAGCCTTGGCTCCACGGCGGCCCCTCCCGGGCAGTGCTGTCCCTGCCCTCCTGCCTGTGCCTGTGTGCAGACATTGGGTCTGGGATTTCTGGTCATGGATCTTCTGGTGAAGAGCAGATGAAAGTGTATGCTAAGTGTCAGCTTCAGAAAGGTGTCATGTTTGGGCCATACTTAGGAGAAATGTGCAGAGGACAAATGCCGACCAACCTCAGATACTCCTGGGCTGTAAGTAGACAGGTTTGAGTTGATGTAATTAGGGGGTTTAAAATCAAGATCATGCTTTTTGTGCTTCTCCTACTTTTAAAATCCCTTTATAATCCAGGATGTAATTTGTGACTTGTGTTGATAACCAGCAGGAATTCCATATACAGTTGATACTAAAAATAGATGACATACACATTGCTCCCACCTCCAGATCAGGGATGATGCTGCTTTTGTCTACGTGGATGCTTCTGATGAAAACAAATCTAACTGGATGAGGTGGGCACATTGATTCAAGTTGTGTGTCTTCCTTGTGTGCTTCCTTTCTCCCTTCAATATAATATTTTTTATAATACAGTCACTCAGTATGTTTACAATGACATTAGAGAAAATTAATTTATTGTGTTAGTCCGACTAAAACCAGACTTTTAAAATACATGTAAACATGTTAGTCTGACTAAAATCGTACTAAATCCAATTTCTCAAAGTCGAGTTAACACACCCAGATAATATGATTGGGAGTCAAATCACTCCTGCATGTAAACAGTCTGTCAGACTGAGCATGCTCCACAGTTTTTGGCCTGGGCTTTGACCCGGAAGTCAAATAGCATTAAATGCATAACAGAAGAAGCAGCCCATAACAACATGGCAAAATCTACATCCAGAGGACGGATGTGAAGACACAGTTGATGCTGTGTCAGCTGAAACAGTTATATATTTCAAAATACATGAATAGGAGGAAAACACAAACTATCAATTGTTTGGTTTGTGACATAATAGGTCAACCAGAAAAAGGTCCAATACTAACAAGCTGAAAGGGGGTATATCGCCATCTATCGTAGCAGAGTCGGACATACTTCAGTCAATAAATCGATTCCCCTCACGTGCTGTATTCTGGGACAAAGACAGTGGTGCCAAATAAATGGCCCAGTTGAACTATAACCGTAGCTCCACTTCACTGTGCATGTAAACATACTGAGTCAGAGTGACTGTCTGACAGAGACTCGCTCTAACTTAGCTGGTCACAATCATGTTACATGCTTGCTCTGTGTTACAGGTATGTAACATATACCAACAGCGAGGAGGAACACAACCTTGTCATCTTCCAGTTTTACCGCCACATCTACTACAGGGTTTCCCAGCCCATCCCAGAGGGAGCAGAGCTCAGGGTCTGGATCGGCAGGGATTATGCCACCTTGCTGGGCCTCGGGATGGGTGAGTTCACTCACTGGAGCATGGAATGACGTGGTTGAAGCAGACTTGCACATCTTTATTGGTTTATCATATTAATTTTCAGCTGACAGTGGACTTTCATAGTATCTCTTATTCTGAGAGTCTTTAAACGGCCAACATTCTGTGCATTTGATACAGGTGACAATGTTAAATGTGAATTTGGAGACAAAGAGACAGTTCTGCGCCTTCTGCAAGACATCCAGTTGGTCACCCTCCCAGAGCCCAGCAGCTCTTCCCTTTGGTCAGACCACAGCCAATCACAGAGCCCCATGCCAGTCATCAGTGATGTGACAACGGTGTCAAACCCAGACGCAGCTAGTGATTCAGGCATGATTTCTGGCTCCACCTTCCCCTCTCCCTCCCTGATCTCCTTCCCATCCCCCAGCTCTCATCCAATGGAAAAGTATGATTTTATGCCTGGAACTGAGAAACTGCTGAGTCACCCCAATGCCACACAGAACAGCCCGTGGTACTTTTTTGGTTTCGAGCCGGACCCGACTGGTCGGCCTCTGGACCGGAGCACTCTGGTGTGTAAGCTGTGTGGGGAACATGTGAGCTGTGGAGGAGCAGCGGATCTCCAAAACCACCTGACCAACAAGCACCACATCAGGATCCGTGACGGTAACAAGGATCGGAGTCTTCTGACAATAGGTAACTATTGCTGCCTATTAGGGGTGTCACGATTTCTATTCTAAATCAAAAATCAATGGAAATGAGCTTTTGCTTTCATCATTCAAAAGCAGCATTGACTGCAAGTATTTTTTTTCCTCCATCCACACCTACTTGAATGCGTGCGAAGGGGAAAAACAACATTTCAAAGCTGACACAGTGTAGCTTACTGATGTACAAGACTAACTGGTGGTTTGCATTTACTGGGGATATTTACGCATATGTGAGACAGATGTGTCGTAGGAAAGGCCTTTGAGGACCCATTGTCAACTAACTTAGGAAAATATAAAAGAAGGAAAGGTCATGACGTCAGTGACAATATTTGAGGAGCCAGAATTGGTGTTAGATCTATTGGTCAATGGCAAGTCACACTGTAATCCATCATATCTTTGTTGTTTTACCTTTGACCTTGTTTTTGATCTCCAAACAGATCATGGCTTTGTCCGTCAGCTGTATCAGCTCCTGTTTGGTCCAAAATAGCTAACGTTACATCATGATGCATAAACAAACGGGGAAGGGCCAACTTGTTACCGCTGAGCAGAATACAGTGATAACCACATCGTTTTTAACGGCTCTGATTATTATTCTTGCTGAACTTAATGATTTGGCCTGACAATTAGGGAAATATCTGCCAAAGTAGGACTTGACTGTATGCAATAATGCCTTGCAGTTTGCCTCAGTGATTTACATTTGTACTAACGTTAGTCATCTAATATTAAATAGCCAGCACACATATAAGTCATGACAATGATTAAGCTAGAGAGGCTGTAACATTTGCTGTCACTCACTGACATCACAGCTCCCTGTCTTTTTCTTTACACCTTCACCAGGATTATTGCCAGTGTTGGGCATGTTACTCTCGAAATTATCGCTTACTGACATTTACAGTCCAGATTAATGTAGGTCCACTCAACTGAGATATAGCTGGCTAGCACTGAGTAAACAAAGTACAAATGCTAACTTAATTCATTGAGAAACAAAGTAACAAGTAACGGTAAGTGATGAAAGTCCAGATTTATAATAATTTGGTCACCAGCACCCCCGCTTAACAATTATAGGAAACATTATCCAACATTAACCCTCCTAAATATTATTAAATATCATTAAAAGTTTAGTTTGGTTAGTAATTGAAAACCAAACACACGTACTCACTAACAGCACTTTCCTGGACCTAACGGGCTGAGATGCAGCTGATGGACAGAGCCATGATCTGTTTGGAGACCAAAAACAAGAAAAACAAATGTGCACATATAGATAAAAATCACCAGTAAGCATCACATAATGTGTGTTTTCTAATCTGAAGGAAAGATTTTTCAGTCAAAGGTAAAACAAAAAAGATATGATGGGTCATAGTGTGATTTGCCATGCCCGCCACATTAACTACAGTAGAACTGACACCGAGATCTAGCTCCTCAAATGCTGTCACTGATGTCATGACCTTTACTTCTTCACGATTTTCCTTGCCTCTAACGAGGAAATTAACATTTTAATTTGCCTTGCAATCACATTTTTTGTTGGTGTCTTTTGAAACATTACAATAGGAAAGGTTTGCTGGGACACTCATTTTGGTCTTGACAGAAATGCATGAAAATATTATCTGTATTCATTTTGAAAATATCAGTAATTGTCTAGCCATATAAAAAATAACCAAAACTCCCCAAGCTGGAGTCAAACTGCTGAACCCCACAATGAGTCCCTGTTGTGTTCCATACTGGTGCCTTTTAAATCCATAGAGACATGAAGCCGAGACGAGAGCCAGGAAAGCGCAATTTCCTAGCGCTAATCTTGTGCCATTGACGTTGGTAAACACTTCACAATAATAAAACCTGAAAGCTCTTAAATGTGAGCAAACTGTGGTATTACATATTATATTCTTTAGGGTTTCCAAATTATAAGCACTATGCTCAATCAGTCATTGGTAACATTAACAAACAATTAATCAGTTAATCGTAATTTAAAAAAAAACAAACATAAAAACTTTGCTTATACCAAACAGTGCCTTTTCCCCCCATTTTAAGCTCACAACAACATATTGCATATTCTCTGACTGCATCGTATAACTTATGAAACACAACACACCCCGACGTCACAGTCTAGTGGCCAAACATGTAACTGGCGATCAAAGCGGAAAGATGCAAGTAGTCCATGGGAACAAGTAACACAGTCTCTTTCTACCATTTAAAAAGTTAGTGGTAGTTTGTATTAACAGTTTGTTTGTACTGTCCTTCAAAGGATAGCACCTGCTTTGTTTGTGCGTGCGCACAGTGGAGCCTGACTGATTTATTGGCTGGCTGATGCTATTGGCCAATATGGGGCCTATCACAGATATATTGGTATCGGCGCACATGTTTTATGATATATGCCAATATTAAAAACATTTTTTGGCAGAACATATAATGAAGAAAACAAAGCTTGGGCAGATTAATGGTTGCAGTTGCGTAGTTTGTCCAGCAGAAAGTGCTCTGACTCCATTGTCTACAATGCTCTTTGTCTCCTCACGGTTAGTTGACAACTAGTTTGTGAAGTGCATACTGGACAGTAGGGATGGGTACCAAAAACTGGTATTAAATGAACGCACGGCTAAATGATTAGAGTCTCAGCGAAACAGAAGTAAGAGCGTCTTTAGCCTCTTTACTGTGAAGTTTATCCCAGCGAAACTTAATATATTATCAGGGTACAGTTGCCGTAGGGATTTAAATCAAATCCTTCGTGTTTGATTAGACAGTTCAATGGAGCTACAGCAGAGTGCTGGTTGAGAGGCACTGGTTCTTCTTTGAGTGAGCTGCTAACTGCTGCCAGCTACTTTTAAATCTCCTGCAGTGGGTCACACGCTTCACACATTGTCAAAATGTCACACACCTGGCGCCAATGATCCTGTCCTGTCGTCTGTCCCCTTTGTACAGGCATTGTTTCAGTGCTTTTACCATCTCCATTCCAACTCAGAGATGAGACAACTCTGTCCCCCCATTCCGCGATCGTACCTTTTACACAGAACAGCGGAGCGGCAAAATGGAGCAATATTCCCACATTGAACAGGCGGTGTAAAATAGGCTCTTGATTACAACAGCTGTGTGAAAACTAAAAGAAATGCAGGCTGTTATGTTAGACAGCAAAAGGTTCCAAGAATCCTGAATAGAACTGGTTCAAGAACCAGAGCTAATTTGGTGAAAAATTTGAATCAGTGAATAAATTCTAGCCCACGGCCTGCAACGGTATTTTGGGGAAACAAAAGCCCCTTTTACACTGCCAGATTTTCCGCCAATGTTGGGTCGATTTGCCGGCCAGCTGCAAGCGTTTATACACTCAGAGGTGGAAAGGGAAGTTGATCCGAGGTGGAAAATTTTCCATTTTCATAAGCCCTTTTTAGATAGGAATTGTGCAAATTTGCAGAAAAGCCCAATCTTTTTTCAGCATTGGCAGTATAAAAACAAAATCGGGGAGTGCGGCAAATTGCCGCCTTCCTACTTTTGTTTATACAGAATGGCTTGCACATGGGGCATCATCCACAGCTCCTTCCACAAGTCTTCAACAGCCCCTCCCGTTGTAGAAGGCCGCCTTGGTCTGTTTAAACTTAATGGGTTCCGCCAATATGACTACCTTGCGGAAAATCTGGCAGTGTAACAGGGGCTATATTGGCGGAACCCTTTAAGTTTAAACAGACCAAGGCGGCCCTCCGCAACGGGAGGGGCTGTTGATGACAGCTAACAGCTGATAGCAGGAATTAGCGAGCAGCTAGTAGCAAAAGGGAAACGCAAACCTGACAGACACTGTAAAGATGAGGAAATGTGGAGACAAGGAATAGCGCGCTCTCCTTGCACTCACAAACGAAGAGGCCATTAACCTCCAGATGATGGGAACGGTAAGGAACGGGCCGATTTACGAGAGAATCACTGCCTGACTACCCGCTGCTTCCCTCCCACGTCACTGCTTACGTCACGCGCTGAGCTACACGTTTTGTTACTTGCTCACGCCCCCCATTGCCCAAAAAAAAGGCACATTCTGTATAAACAAAAGTAGGAAGGCAGCAATTTTCCGTCCTCCCTGATTTTGTTTTTATACTGCCAATGCTGAAAAAAGGCTGATTGGGCTTTCCTGCAAATTTGCACAATTCCTATCTAAAAAGAGCTAAAGTCACACTGACGTAGCATGTTGTTGCTAACTTTGATAGATGGAGATACATATATATATACATATGTATGTATATAATATATATATATATATAATGTTAGTTGAAATTGGTTGTAATGGCTTACGTAAGCACACGTCATATTTTGTTTTATAGAAAGAAGATATAATTGGATTTTGATTTTAAAAAGATATGAAGAAAAAATGATTTGAAAATGAAACAAATGGTTAATTTCTAATGCCACCTTTTGGTTTTTCTATTTCTATTCTTATTCATGTGCCACAATAATGATGTTTTTGAGTTCAAATTTGAGTCCATTTAAGGGCTTTTCCAAACAAATGTTGAAGTATATGATTGTGTGCGATTAAATCAGCATATATATATTTCTGCCACCCCTTAAAGTGTCCATGCAACCCTCTTGCCACCCCATGAATATTTCTCTAGATCCGCCCCTGGTTGGAGATGATGGAGAAACAACAGAACTGGAAAATCCTCCTGCTTCCCTGAGGTCACCTGTGTGGGAATATTTTGCCTTCCCCGTGAGTTATGTAAACAACAAACGCGTCGTTGACAGAAAAACTACAGTTTGTAGGCTATGCTACACGCAGATACCATACGCCACCTCAGGCAACACGACGAATATGGCGGGACATATTCGCAGGCATCATAAACAAATAGATTTGACTGGGAAAAGACCGACAGACACCGGGATCTGGTGGCCTTTGACAGGTGAGGAAAGTCAAGCTGTTGATTTAAAGTACCCTTCTGCCATCTAGTGGCTCTCCGTTTTCTTTTGGTGTTTTTGTTTAACAATTTCTTCCCAATTGAATGGGTAAATGAGTTCTTGATTTTACATTTTAAATCAGTGATTTAAATTTGACCATATGGCCTTGGTGTGGCACAAAAAAAGTATGGTTATATCACACTTGGTGACATGTAGCCTTTCTTTTTAAGGAAGCATGTGATGATGTAAATTACAGTTATCAGGGCACAAAACCAATGATGGGTTAATCTTTACAAATCAAGATTTGATAGTCTAACAATAACATAGCCGTCAGTGCTGGAAAAAATCAATCATCAAGTCAAATCAATTTTTTTTTAAATGCTTGAAGTTACATAAATCAAATGCGGAGGTGTAAAGAAGTCACCGCTTTCATTGTGGTAATCTAGGTGTACTGTGACGTCATATCAGTTTTCAAGAAAAACAAAGCCAAAGAGAGAAAGCGTTGAGCAGTGGATGGTCCAAGGACACGGGCCTTCAGCTGCTTGAAGAGCAACTCGAATTTATCCAGCTCAGTGCAAACTCCTGGCAGGAAACTTTCTGCTGCTGGTGTTACACAGGTTAGACCCAGCCCACTGCGACCCCCGGTGAGGGGTTTTTGCTCGCTGAACTCAATTTGCTACAGCAGCTACGGATAGTCTGTCTCAGGAGTTTCTGCCCGCTCTCCTCCCGGCGAATTGTCTCCTAGCAACATGAAGTAAGGCAGAGGGACTGAGGGGTGTGCTTAAGTTAGCCAGCTAATTCTTTTCTAATGCCGAGTTCTCTTTTGCTGAGCTGATCAATTTGCTACGTGCGGCTCTACAATAAAATACGATTTTACCAATTTTTAATATAAAAAAACGATACAAATTCAATATGTGGCAACCAATGTTGATATTGAGATAGACAGAGAGACAGAGAGAGTGTATGATGCTTTGGTTTAGTGTTAAAAAGGTAAATAGAAATCACACTGAATTTTAATATCCAATTGCAATATTTTTTGAATTTCAAAACATATCAAATCGTCACCTAAATCGTTACAATATCAAACTGTGAGATAAGCATATTGTCCCAGCCCTAAACCGTGACCCCAAAATCAAATCAAATTGTGAATCTGAAGAATCTTGACACCCCTGCACACAAAAAGGACATGGCTACATGAGGCTGATGGGAATGTCATTTGTCTCCAAAGTATTTGGCCTTATGGCATGATAATTGGACTTCATGTAAAGTCCGAGGATCACCAAAGTTAAAAGGATTCGTCCCGTGAGAGATGTGAATGTGTGTACCAAATTTCATCATGGCACTAGAGGAAAAGTCAGAAGATCACCAATATCATGAGGGTACATCACCTTGGAACCATGAATGTGTAAATGAAATTTCCTGACATTCCATTGTATAATTGAAATTTATGGTTTTTAGTGACATGTCTTTTCAACCTTTTGGTGATTCTGCAGAAAATGTCAGGATTATCAAAGTCACTGGGATACAATAACCATAAATGTCAATGTCAATGTCAATCCATCATCCAGATGCAAAAATATTTCACCAGATAATGCTGGTGGCGCTAGAGGAACGCTAGGAGATCATCAAAGCCAGTAGAGCTCATCACCTGGGGAGCGTGAATCTTTTTAATAAACGTCTTCGCAATTCATTCAATAGTTGTTGACATTTTTCAGTCTGGACCAACCAACTAACTGACCAGTGCTGCTGTAGAGAGTGCTACTGAGCCATGTTGCCAGCATGGATAAAAGTAATCAGAATTTTCCTTTTCCTGCCCCTTTTGCTGTTATTATGTCTGGTCAAAAAGTAACTCAATCGATATGGGGGCTCATCATGTATCACAGGTTCAGGCTCTGATAAGACAGAGTGAGTTTTAGCACCGTTGAGCATTTTGTTTGAAGCGTTTTGCTTGCTGTTTTTTGTGTAGCTGAGTGCCTCGATTTTTCAGCTCTATGCCACTTACATTTTTATAGCAGTTCCCTTAACACTTAAAGTTGAAAAAAACATCAACTTAGAGTGGAAAAGCACCAATGTCCCTGGCGTTTTTTTCCCATTGTCCAGTCAAATGAATTGAAAGCTAGGCCTTGTGTAGTGATGATGACAAATAGTAGCCTACGTCGCTAAGCTCATTTTTACCACCATCAGAGGAAAGCTTAAAAAATAGCTGAATAAATTGTAGCCTGAACTACTTTCTACATTACAATTATTAGGCCTGAGAATTGTCAGCAGACAAGTCAAACTCACCCTGATTCATCCTACAATAAGCCTTGTACCAACCATCATCCAGGCAAAGCACCCAAACCAGCTAGTGGTACTCCCTGTGATTTCTCCTCGTCCGGAGGGTCTCATATACCCACACAGGTCTCTGTTTACTGGTGTCCAGTCCCCAAGTGCCCTCTGTTTGTCTATTTTTCATGCAGATTTGAAGACACAGATTTGTGAGTCCAGTTCACAGTAATAAAGTGGTTAAGCGAAGGACAAGTGATGAAGTGGTTGCCTTGAACACTTTTTTTTTTTTTAAAAAAGGAAAAGCGCTCTGTCTGATCAATGCCTTAACCTGTAAACTGGGATCTGGTGTATTTCATGATTTATCTGCTGCTTGAAAAGGCTTTGTAAAAATGTGTTGTCAAACTGTTAAAGCTTATTTTCTGATTGAAGATTTGTTCTTTTTCACAAAAGGTCAACAACGCTCACAGCCAGTGATGGTTAACAGTGGTCTGGTCAGTACACTCCCCATGATTCTGTCTTCTCATGTGACTGATGCTATCACCAACTTTCTCATCATGGATCTTCAGCCTCCAGCTCTGGTAGAAGGGCGTGGCTTCAAACACCTGATCCAAACCCTCCTGCCCTCCCACAAGGAGCTGCCTTCACCTAGTCAGCTAGAGAACCTCCTGAAAGAACATCACACCAGAGGCAAGATGAGCCTTGCGCAGCTGCTGAGGAGGAAAGTGGGAAGCAGTGAGAACGAGGAGATATCTGACCACACTGCTCCCCTTGAGTTTGAGCCAAGAAGACGTGGGCGACCTCCCAGCCATCTGAAGGAGGTTCCACACTTTGTCACTTTAAGTGTGGATGTATGGTTCCACAACTGGCAGGGCAACACTGAGAGGTACCTCACCCTCTGGGCACATTACATAGACTGTAATTTTAGATTTCAGAATGTGGCTTTGGCAGCCCAAAGACTGATGGAGAGTGGAGTGAAAGACTACAGCCTTCGAGCAATGGAGGCTCAAGTGAAAGTGATGGCCCAGGAGTGGGGAATCTCCCAACCTAATCTGGTCCTGCTGGGAGGGGAGGGAAGGAACAAAATGAGGCTGGGGCCAACAAGGAGCGAGAAAGGTGGAGAGGCTGCAGGAAGCGTACCTCACCCAAACTCAACAACATTTCTTGAGAGGGAGGACTGTGTGTCTCCAGAGGAACCACATGGCTTGGAGCACGGCCATACTAGCGAAGGACCACCATCTGTGCCATGTTTCTTCAGTGCTGTGCAAGGCTGCATTGAGGAAGTGATGTCACACTCTGTCATCTTCAAGACTCTTAGCCAATTCCAGGGTATTCTCACAACCCTGTTCCTGCCACCTGCTCAAAACAAAGGCTCGTATCAGCACCACGCCCACAGTCTGTTGCAGACCCTGACGAAACAAGAACAGGCAGAGCTGAAGTCATGGGCTCACAGCTGCCCAACATGGAATAAGCTGTACCCTCAACTGAGCATACTCATTAAATATAAAAGCCTTTTCTGTGAGCTTATAAAAGAGATTAAAGGTGAGGGCTTGTCTAAAGAAGACATTACTTCAGAATCCAGTTCATCTGGCAGCTGCCACGCAAACTCCACCTCCAACGCATCCTCAGCAAGTGTCACAACATTGCGATCAGAATGGAAGGTTCTGGAGGAGCTGTGTTTGGTCCTCAAACCTCTGGACGTGGCATGTCGAACTCTTGCCAAGGAGGCATTCCCTCGTCTGTCTCTCATCAAGCCAATTCTCACCGGCCTGCTCTCCCGCCATCTCATGACGCGACCAGGAGATTCGTCATCCATCATGAAGGAAGTGAAGAGGATGATGAGGCGGAAGTTGGCGAGCTGTTACGACAACCCTGTTGTCAACAGGGCTCTAAGTGTGGCTTGTTCCCTCGATCCCCAGTTCCATGGGCTGGGGTTCATGGAGGATAAGGTGAGTCGTAAAGTAAAGATGCATTGACTTTTCACTAAACACTGCACTTCTTGGTTATTGCGACCCCTGTCAAACTTTCTGTTCTTGCAAGGCTCATATGCAGTTTACAATAATAACAAGGGCAGACTAGATGTTCAAAAGCTTTTTTTGTCATATGCACAACAGTTATGGTGATGTGGTCATTGGTGACGAAAAAATCATGCAATTAAAATGAGAAACTAGGACTTAAGATAGTGTTGTCACGATACCAAAATCTTTGTTTCGGTACCCATACCAATATGAATTTCGATACTTTTCGATACAGGTGTTGTCATACACACCACTTGTGCAATCTGTGCTCCAATAGGAACAAGAAAGGCGTTTGTGTGCATAAATGAGTAAAATAAATTAACTAAATTAATGAATTGAATCAATTTCAAAGTACTGGTATTTTCCAAATGCAGTATAGTACCATTTGGAATACTCTAGTACTGTGGTACTATTTTAGTACCGGTAAACCGGGCAACACTAACTTAAGACAAAGTTGATTTAGGCATATGAAATAAAATATAATATATAGTGATGTGGTAGACTGGTGTACAGCAGTTACAATGAATGAACTGCAAGGTAGTGCAGTAATTAGGGCTGTCCCGAATGCCATTTTTTAACATTCGGACCTTCGGCATAAGGCAGAAGGAGACTGTTGTGCCACCACAAAAAGTACATTATTCTATGCTTTCTTTCGATTTTCACATTGGCCAGTCATTCTGTTTAATTTGTCTTCTGATTAAATCGGAACTGTTGAAACAAGTTGTAGGAAGCCTCTGCAGGTAATTGGTTGCTGGCAGACACTCTGTGCTGCAATAAAATGGTTAATCAGCAGTGCTGTGCACTGTAGAGCCGATGCGCTGCTGGTTCTGCCGCCCGGAATAGAATATAATGTCTACAGCCTCACTGTTATGTACAGCCTTTATAGACTGAGCTGAGTAGTGATGCGCGGGTTGACCTGTAACCCACGGGACCCGCAAATGGACCTGTGGGTCGGGCAGCAGTGATCGTCTGTTAAATTGGTCTGTAAATGATATTTTGATATTATTATTATAATCTATTAATCTATAATCTATTACTGTCATGGCATCCGAAGGTACTGATGCGTTGAGCAGGTGACAGTCCGCGGCCGTTTTCAAAACACACTTGTGTCACGCACTCCAAAAGAAACTTGTTGAAACTTTAAACAATAATTTATTGTACAAAACGGGGGAAACAAATGTGAACAAAAACCATAACTCATATTAAATTCAAAAGATAATGAAAATACAGCTACAAGTTAGAGGGAATAGTGATAACGTGGTAAAACTTGGCATTGATCCACAGCCTCAGACGGATGCGCTCCACCCTGCTGTGCGCACAAGCTCCTTTGGTAGGCGATACTATATTTTCACATTTGTAACAATGTAATTTAAAAGTTTTGATTTTTATTGATAACCTACATTTACCAACGACAAAAGACTACATTTAGCACCAAAAAATATTAAAAAAAAATAAAATAAATAATAATTTTAAAAAAAATCCAAAAAATAAGTAAATAAAAAAATGAATATTGAATACTAAATTTTCATAACAAATACCTACCCATAGAAACGAATATCTGAATATCTGGGTACAGCCCTAGCAGTAATATAGTAAATGTATGTGTAATAACAACCAGTTATGGACATATATATACTTAGATGTATGTGTGTGTGTGTATCAGGCCTGGAATTTCGTCATTTTAGGGGCAAGGCCACATGGCCTTTCATGTTGTCAATTTTTTGAGGGCACACAGGCAGCAAGAGCATAAAACAAAACAATGATTTTAAGTCCACGTCCATAATGAATTTAATTTAAGGACTAAGGAAGTATAACTATCTGTGAAATGAATAAATAAAACAAGCTCAAGCAAACAAGAAATTTTTAACTTTTAATTCATTCATGCATTTAATTATTTGCACAAAGGCCCAATCCTATGCCAGATTGTCTCTGGCTGCAAACACAAGCCAATAGGCCTGATGGTGGCCCTACAGCAAGCATCTAAAGTTTAAAACCTTGAAAATTCATAACAAATCAACCATATGTGGTACAGCTTCAAAACTTGAACCAAAATGTAGCCCCAATACTGACGAAACGTTTGTACATTTAAACCTATTGCAAATTATGAAGTTCATCACTCTGTTGTTTGTTGTTTTGTTTTTTGTTTTTTTCCAAAATCTGTAAAATTATTAAACCTATCTCCTCCCACAATTTTTGCTCAATTGACACCAAACTTGCTAAAGAGCATCTTCAGACTGTACTCCACAAAAGTACCACACAGATTTTTGATTGATCAAAAATTGAGCCTACAGTGCATCAAGGTGTTTGAATGTAAACCGGGGTAAATGAATAAAAGTAAATGTTATTGTTGTAATGAAGCCATCCGCCAGTGTTCACCTACCTGGCTTAAAAACTTGACAGCAAGTTAGCAAGTATTTGTTGATGTTAATGTTACAGGCTATGGTCAGCACGTTAAACATTGGGTCAGCGTTGTAGCGATATACTGTACAAGCAATGCATATTAAATAAATTTAACATTAACTCTATGTTAAAATTCCAATCTTATTCGTTCATTAATTTATCACACTGTCATACCTCAGCTCCAGCGACTTTTTCCCTCTCTTCAGTCTCAGACCCAACGTCACAGCCTCGCAGACGTGGACACACAGGGGTGGGGGTGGGGGTGGGGGAGGCGTTTGATGAAGTCTCCTGGTTGGCCAGTGATAAATTTGTGTCAGACTGTTGTTATAGCCCGTCCGAGCGTTTCATGCCAGGCTCGAATCAAACCCACCACTGGTGATGTACACATCGTCTCATTTGATGTTGCCCAATAAGAATCCAGAATGTCATCAAAAGAGGCAGGTGTCAAAGCTGTGTTGACAGGAATGAGGCAGAGGCCATGGCCCTCGTGGCCCTTTCGAAATTCCTGCCCTTGTGTGTGTGTGTGTCTGTGTCTGTGTCTATATACTGTATATATATACATATATATATATATATGTTAGGGGTGTCCCCGACTAAGAATTTTCATAGTCGAATCTGATTTGACAGATTTTTCCTTTAGCCGACTAATCGTCGAATCATGTTGTTTTCTCCCTCATTAATTAATGAGCTCATTTGCGTCAGTTTCCGCTCCAGAGAAAAGAGCTAAAACACCCAAATAAACAAATTTAATTCTTCAGTCGGCATAATAAGATAATATTAAAAGGGTTATCATTTTATCTTTATCTTTATTCCTTTCACTTCATCAAGGTATGATGCTCTGATGCAGCCTCATCCATGTCTTTAACAGGAGTTGTTTCTGACTCGTCAGAACTTGCCATTTCATTCACAATAAACATCCAAAAACATCATCACAAGGTTTAGAAACAGTTTTCCTTCTTCCCGACTTCCAGTTACTCATTAGTAATTAATCAACTCAGGTTCATACAAGTTCATCCACACGGACCGTGCGTCACCGCTCTCAATTGTTTTGCCACGTCGGACAAAAAATAGCCAAATAAATAACCAGAGTCTATCAAGAAAACAATCAGCGGTGAAATTCGTTTCAAGACACTTCAGGTAAACGAATAATCCTTCTCCAAAGTGTGTGTTTATTCTCTCCGCCACCGTAAATCACCGTGGCACCGTTGCTGCGCACCGCTCCCTCAGGGAATGGGTCAAATGCGGAGAACAAATTTCACACTCAGGTGTGTGACAATCAGGTGGACTTTAACTTTAACTTTAAATCACCGTAGGCCTCGATGCTGCTCTGATGGTCCTGCAGCGCACTCACTCACCTCAGCTATTTTTGGATCGAGCAACTAGGTGATTTATTCATGCGTAGTAATGATTATGCCTGCTGATTAAACGCACATGTCATTTTCAATTTTTTTATTAACAGAAATTAGGCTGATGTTTGTATCAAAATAGACTATATATCATGAATTACTAGAAAACATTCTATGTCAAATCAAGATATTCAGCAGCAGTGAGCACCCCCATATAGTCAGAATGGCACGGTCTTGTTTCATAACCACATTTTGCGACGATTCGACGGCGAGACTGGCAGTCAAATCAGACTTCTCCGAATCGAATCATCAAATTATCGACTATTCGGGGTCACCCCTAATATATATATATATATATATATATATATATATATATATATATATATATACAGTATATATATATATGTGTGTGTGTGTGTACGTGTATATGTGTGTGTACAGTAATGATCACGTGTAAAGCAAAGGATACTCTGGATACTCAAATTAAATCTTTTTGTTGTGATCCTCTTTAAGGAGCAGACAGCCACTTTTGATTGGCTGAAGAAAGAGGCCGTCAGGATTGTAAAGGAGGACACAAGGAGAAGCCAAGCGAAGAAGCAAGGCCAAATCAAGAGAAGCCCCTCACCTGGGTCACCTGAGTCAGACAGTGAGTTCCTACGGAGGAGTAAGCGCCTCAAGGAATCCCGCCCAATCAACTTCAGAGAGATAGAATGTGAAGATGATGATGAAGAGAGTGATGCAGGGGATGCTGATGAGAGTGATGCTGCAGATCCAGGCGCTCAGGGGGGACTCTCAGGTATGGAGTTCCTCCTGGGAGACCTGTTTTGCTCTGCCCCCAAGAGCAGACAGAGCTCTGTGGAGGAGTCTATAGACATGGAGATGTCTGTCTTCAGAGCCGACAAGGGGGCTTCACTGGGAGTGGAGCCCCTGCAGTGGTGGAGGACGAAGGCAGTGCAGTTTCCACTGTTGGCCACAGTGGCACGGGCCTACCTGGCTGCCCCGGCAGTGGCAGGTAGCGCTGCACAGGACTTTGTGCAGGAAGGGGCAGGAACCACACACAGGAAGAGAGCCAGCATTCCACCAGAGAGTTTGGACTCAATCTTGTTTCTACATCACAACCACATGTCCACCACTGAGAGTGTGCAGACCACTGTTAGAAACGACGAAAAGAACAGTGGGATTGAAAAGGTCCCATAAACATGCTGAAAACTCTGAATTTAACCCTCTGAGTAACTCTTACCCTCTTTGTTTGGCAAATTTAAGGTTTAAAATGTAACTTTAAAGTAGAGCTGGGTGATATAACAACTATGTGCAATCGATATATTTTCAAGCAAGATATACATTTAGTCAATACCGTTTATATTGTTGCATATATAAGTTGCATTACATAACACATACCATTTTGCATCTATCCTCTCTCACACTCTCCTCACAGCTCCAGCACAGTTCTCCAGCAACACAAGAGAGACACAGAGCTGCTCCTCTGTTAAATCTATCTGTTAATTAGTCTACAGTGCCACATCGGTCTATATGTAGCACGTGCTGTGCTAAATCAGTCTGTGAGATGGATGAAATAACCACAGTAGCACATGGTCAATACTGTGGGCCTTTTTCTCTGCCACTTTTGGCCACGCCGAATCAAGCCATGGAGCACTGCGTTGCATTCCATTAGTAGTTTAGACTGTGCCAGAGATGGCCCTTCTCCTCAGGAGCAGGTCCAAAAGCCGGGCCGCCTGCCCTCAAGCAGGTAGACAACCCCCGACAGCCCCCCATTCTCCTCTTCAAACAAGCCCTATGTGCTGTGAGATTCTACTCACCTCTGTCTGCAGGAGACAGCTTTTAAAAGTCTGTGTGTGTTCAGCTCTCAGAACTTCTGTAACTTGCAACTGAATCTCTGTGGTTTGGAGTTTAGTCTCTCTCCAGCATCCTGTTTTTACTTCAGATATCTGCTGTATTTTACTGTTTCATGTTCGCAATCAGCTGTATTAGAAGTGGTGTGAAGTTGCTGCTGTAAACTCAGCATTTCCTTATTTTGCCACTTCACAATAAAAGTTTTTATATGACAGAATAATGGGGGACTTTAATTGTGAAGAATCTAGAGGAAATGAGTTTATTAGCGAATTAGCAGAATGTTGTTAGCAGCTTTTCTTCAATAAAGGCAAGTCTAATAACACAGCAGGGAGGAAAGTCACACAGCCACAGAAACAGCCGCGCTGACAGTTCTATGAAGAGCTGCAGACAACAGGCTCTTACTGAGCCTCTGCAAACAGCTCACCTCCAACAGGTAAACTTCTTTTACCTGCCCTGTTGTGGAAAAACACATGCAGCAAAAATAACGGGGATCTTCAGCCGTGGATCATCTTGCAACTGAACATGTAGCCTATTTGGAGAAAACACTGAGACATATATATATCGCGTATCGCCATTCAGCCTGACAATACAGAGATGGGAATTTTTTGTCCATATCGCCCAGCTCTACTTTAAAGGGTCAGTGTGTAAGATTTATGGGGGTTTAGTGGAAACTAGTGGTGAGGGTTGTGGATTGCAACCAGCTGAATGTTTCTTGGTTAGAATTCCTTCAGTGTTCGGGAGGTTTTCAGTGGGAGCTGAATTATCCACAGAAGTCTCTTACTCTCCAAAACAAACAGAACAGTTATTAAAAGTGGTAAAAACACTGAATAAAGCAGTGTCATGTTACAGTTCAGTGTTTGTCCAGGGCTGTCTGCTAATGTATGCTCATACATTTGTCTTTTGATAACTTCAGAGCAAGACATTCAGGGGTTTTTTACTGGGATGCGAATTATCCCATAATATGATGGTGTAATATGGCGATCTCGATAAACAAGGACCTGCTCCCTTTGTATATGTTAACGGCTCATTCAAGGGTAACGGAAACACTACAGTTCTTATTTTGACACACTACAAAATACATACTTGTTATATTCCTTTTCTGCCAATATCCTCCTAGAACCTACACACTGGACCTCTAAGATGCCATTTTGTGCAAAAGTAACGGTGTTCATTTTATTTCCTGGAGGCTGAAGAGAAGAAAGACAGAGACGAAGAAAATCAGTTTAATACTGTGTATAGTTTGGACTGTTAATACTTCTAATTTACATTTAACTTGTATTAAGTACCTTGTAGCGCCTCGTGCCTTACCTCCTTTGGATACAATTATATCCTCAATGTTAATTTCTAAGATATATAACTGTGATTCTAAGTGTATAGATTGTCTGTCATAACATAGATTAAAGTCCTCCATTATGTAAAAGGGCGACCATGTGCCTTTAGTTATGCATTTATACTTATTTTTGGCTTTATGAATCAGTCAGGGTTTCCCACACATACATTTATTTGTGGCAGCCTGCCATGATGGAAACATCTGCCACCACATTTTCATTTTCCATTTTTGGAGCTGGACCGTTCATTAGGTGCGCTGTTGGAATATACTGCTTGGTTATTCATTGCACAGCATTCTCAGAGCAAAGCGTGTACTCTACGCAGCAGAACATCAGACACAGTGAAAGTGAATCTAATCTGTTAATTGCACTGAGTTTAAAGATTTGCTTTTATTCACAAACAGCTGCTCCCCAAATCCATGAACCTAATCTGATTTGGTCTGATCAGATTGACTTTAAACTCCACAAACTGTTGCTGAGGAAAAAAAAGGAAAGTTCTGCCTGCGCTGTGTTCACAGTCCCACAAAAAAAGAAAGTTAGTCATTGTCAGGTAATGCTGCACATAGATTCTAATTCTGTGGGAAACTTTATATCCGGATATAATGAATGATGACTCCAAAGACCTTTTTTTTTTTTTTTTAGTTTTTCAGTAAATTGGAAATAGAACTTAAATTATGGTTCAAGTGATCATGAAGGGGATTTGAAGAAAGAAAACCTGTCACGTATGTAGAACATTGTTAGCTATTAGTCTGAGTTTTAGAGAAACATTGTTACATTGTCTGTTACTGCTGTATTTCAAAATGTAATTTGTTTCATGTGTAGTGAAACTTTTTTTTTTTTTTTTTTTTTACAAAACATTAACATAGTATGATAACTTTTTTTTCAGCAATACATTGGACACTGTTAATAATGGATGAAGCTTTTAGCTAAATGTATGTCTTGTCTTAGAGTGATGTATGAACTCTTTGCATATTCACATACGTGCAGAATAACTGGGTTTTTTTTTGGTTTGTTTTAGGTGTCTCACTGTAATTTTTGAAAATAAATTCTACAACCATATAAGTCATGAATCATACACTATAAATATAACACACAGTTCAGTTGTATTACTTGTACAGTGTATAGTGTGCTGTGGTTAATACAAAGACCTGCCGTTTCGAATACTCAGTTCTGGTTGGTGAATTGTGGCATTCTACGGTGTATAACATCTGAGTAACATACTCACGTAGTTCTGGTCATACACACTTCAGAGGCAATAAAATCATCTTGAAATCAACAATCAATTTTAAATCAATATTTATTTTCAATTTTTTGTTTTCTTTAGCAAGTAACTGTGTGAAAAGTTGGATAATGTCCAGTGAGCACATCATTATTGCATGATAAACCCCTTCAGGATGATTCAAGACCCTTCTTCTTCATGCTGGGGTCCGGCATCACTGTGTCAGGGTTTATTTTGCAATAATGATCCACTCGCTGTGCACCCCTCCTAACCTGCTCACCTATACAGTATGTACTGTAAACCCCAAAGCGCTGACTCAACTTAAAATTGTTTTGGAAACAACTTGCACTCAAGTTGTAGTTTTGTACAATACAGTAACATAAAAGTTTTAAATACACTAGACACATAAGTGAATGTGTCACATGACCCTTGTCTGACAGGAATTTTATGTCAGTTTAACATAACTTTTTGTTGTCATTTGAGCATGTAAATCTATGTGATATGACTATAATAAGTACATATCACCGAAGATTTTTTTTAAAAACTTCATTGAACTTATAAATACATTGTGGCAAGCTTAGAATGATGGATTGGGGTTTACAGTGAGTCTGTTAAAGCCCAGAAATGTCAGTGAAGAACTCAAAATCTCACCCAGTCAATGAAACATTTACATTTAACACCATTTATTAATATAAACCTTTATTTTGTAGTGTACTATTAACACATTAAAAATGGTGTGTCTGTTGTAACAAGCATTAAAAACTATTTGCAATTATATAGTTAAGATTTAAAAAAGTTATACAAAATATTGTAATCTTTGAATTTTGCTTAAAAAGTCTGAGCATCTGAGATGTGAAAAATGTTTCTTTTTTTTTTGGTAAGAAAAGCATTTTACAACCTCAAAGTAAAACTTTTCGACAGACTAGAACATATAATCATCATAACTATAACAGCCTCAGCTGTTTTGTAGCCCTTAGTCTGGCTGTTGTCCTCTCTGTGGCAGACTGCTTTCCTGCAGTGGAAGAAGACATGGACAGGATGGGCCAACACCAGCAGACTGAGGAGTGCCAGAGCAGTGTCCACCTGTAACAGATCTAAACAATTGTCCAGTTGCCTGACGTCAGTTATAATATCACACTACTCTTTATTTCCACCAACATTGTTACATATTTATATTTGGTTGAATTTAGGGTTGTGACATCAGGTGACCACAATTTGATGTCAGGACGTCTAATGCCAGTATCAATTTAACGCAGGATACTGACAACAGATGATTTGACATTTTGTCTGTTTTAATTGTGTAGTCAAGTGACCAAATGTCTTCTAAATATGTTATATCATAATGTTAACATCCACACAATATGAAATCCGATCGGCATTAGACATGTAATATATTGTTAGCCTGATTTTCATCCTAACCAAAATTTAACGGCTGTCAAACATAAGGGCGATAACCTCTGAGGCTGACACTCAAGTGCCAAAAACTGCAGTTCACTGAACAACCACTTAAGGTTGACCCTGAGAGCGAGTCCGTCCCCATAGACTCACATGTTAAAACACCTAACTTTACAGCAGAAATAAACATGTTTACAGCCTGGTACAAAAACAGCTTTGGTCTCTATTTGTAATTCCAACATTCATGACAACTGTACAGAAGCTGTCGCCCATTTACATTTTATTAAGGCTTGAAGTTATGCGCAATTAAAGGCAGGCTGCTTTGAGTGACAGGCTGTCTGCCAATGGTTTCCTTGGCCTCTCACTCATATACATGTATGTATAGCTGCAGCCACATTCCATTTCAAGCGTACACGACATGCTCCTACAAACCCTGCCCACCATCAGCAAACAGACAAACCCACCCAAGGGCGACAATTATTGAACCCTGTTACAATGAAACTGTAATGAATAAATATGAAGCCAAAGACATTAATAATCACCTTTTTTCATTTATTCATCATACATAAGGATGTGATTCACTGTATAAGTAACAAGACACTAGAGGCGCCAAACATCACACAAATGATCACTGAGACCAGACAATAACACACACCTCCAATTTGTCAATTCCTATAATATCTGGGTATCTGGCTCAAAAGTTCAGTCTCCTTTGATGTGCAAATTAACACACTGCCCTCCAAAGTCAGATCTAGAATTGGTTTTCTGTTCCAAAACAAAGCATCTTTCACCCACTCTGCAAAGCACACTCTGGTTAAAATGACAGTCCTCCCAATCCTTGATTATGGTGACATAATATATAGGTCTGCCTCCAAAGCTCTTCTCAATAAACTGAACGTCATTTACCACACCGCCATCCGCTTTGTTACAGGTGCTCCTTTTAACACCCATCACTGTAACCTGTACTCACTTGTCAACTGGCCATCACTTCACTCCCGTAGACTGATCCACTGGTATCACTTCATCTACAAGACCTTCACTGGAAACACCCCTTCATATCTCGGCTCACTACTCCGTATCAGCAACATCAGCCTAACCTACGCTGCAGCATTTACATTAACCTGGTCATTCCAAAATCCCGCCTCCTTTGGCCATCAATCATTTCAATTTACTGTCGCTAGTGACTGGAATCACCTGCAGCAAAAGCTTAAACTTAACACATTCATTCCATTCTCCTCTTTCCAAAACACACTCCCAACAATAATCTGTGATCGTTGCACATGTTTTTAACTTCTCTGCACCAGCGCTACCACTTTTAGCTCATACTTTTGTTATGTGTTGCCCAGGTCGTCACTGTAAATGAGAAACTGTTCTCAACTGACTCACCTGGTTAAATAAAGGTAAAATAAATAAAAAATAAAATAAAACACCAAATTTGGTGGCTCTGAGTATTACCCTTTTCAAGATATGGGAGTGACGGGAGTTTTTAATCCCCATACCCCTTACCCTGCCCCGACCCCATTTTCTGACCCTCTTTGAGTGCCTGTTGTCCCTAATCTAACACACTAACCCTAACCCTAATAACTAAAGCTTTAAATAAATAAATGTCGCTAGTCAAAAGTACAATATGTGCCTCTGAAATGTAGTGGAATATGTTATGTTATATTATGTTGTGTTATGTTATGTTATGTTATGTTGTTACGTTAGACTTTATTACAGACTCAGGTCCATATTCGAGACATACAATACAAAGACAGATAACAAATAACGCATATTTGAAAATACACCAAACAATACATGTGCTAAAAGTGCATAAATTATTATCCATGATAAACTTTACAGTTCTAAAAAGAGGCATTTATACCAATGTCTCCAGCAGCGTGACTGGTATCTGACAGAGCTGTACTTGATATTCGTCATACTTAAAATAATTTATCTATACATCAAATTTCTCTAGACAGTTTGGAGAGTATTGACACGTACATCACTTGCACTGAGCCATCTAGGTCTCCTCAATAGAATTCGCAGAGCATCATTATATGCTACTTGTAGTTTCTGCATACTTGCTTTCTTCTAATTTGTCCACAAATGAGCTGTGTACAAGGGTGTACAGTATACTTTGAACAGAGCCAACTTCACAGCTCCTTCAGAGCGTAGCATTCTCTTTGATGGGAAAAAGGGACGCTTTTAAATTATATACTCACAGTACAGACACACAAATTGGAATAGACAATCACCAGTAGTACACCCTTATCTCCTTCCTCACATCAGTCTTTTTTTTTTTTTTTTACTATATTTGTTTATTGTTTTTCAGAAAGAACATTGACAGCAGGGTACACAACCATACAACTGACCCTGTAGTTTGCAATTCAAGTGACGTTATGTGACCAACCTTAATCAAACTTAACTGACATACACATATGTTGGCTTAGCTAAACAAAAACTGTACTTGCAGAACACACACACACACACACACACACACACACACACACACACACACACATACTCACACACACACACACACACACACACACACACACACACACACACACACACACACACACACACACACACACACAATACCCTCACTGTCTACATGGAGTTCTCAGTATGTCCAACAGATTGCAAGTGGCTTAACAAAGTAAAGTGATAGCTACAAGGCAAAACAATAGGCTTATTTCTAACCCTCTGGAATGAGAAACAAATTCATTGCAAACATAGGTGTAAACTAACACATAAGCACACAAACCAACAAACTCACTAACAAACAAATAAATAAAATTGCTAAAAATGCTTTGGGCTTTGGATGGCAGACATATCACATTGGCCATGTCTATGAGGCATCTAAAGGCAGTGTAGGCACACGAGGCACAAACAGACAGGAGGCTCATTTAAAAAACAAAGACATAGAGGGATTAATATGAGCAGGGCAGATTTGTATCAAGAAAACCAAAATAACTGGTGGATTTTAAGATTCTCATACATTACTACCGATAAAGATTTTAATTGGATTCCAAATTTTGCAAATTTTGCAGATGGAATACACTGCTCAGTTCCCTGAGCCACATCTCAAAAGTGGGCACCGACTCCTCTTTCCACATCTTAAGAATGGCCTTCTTTGCCAATACCATAATAAATGAAACGGCTTGTGACTGTAATTGATCAGCCTTATTTAATATGGCCTCCAAAACACTTATTAGTGGATCTAGCTTCAGGGAGATGGAATATGCTCAGGACAGAAAGTCAAATATTTTCCTCCAAAAAGGTTGAATTTTTGGACATGACCACAAAGAGTGGAGCAGTATATCTTCATATATCTCACATTTACCACAGACAGGAGATACTGCTGGATACATCTTGTGTAATCTTGATTTTGTATATTGAAGTCTATGAAGACCTTAAATTGGATTAATATATGCCTGACATTTATGGAACACCCACTAATATTGCCAAGACATCCCTCCCAGGTTTCCTAGCTATCCGAGCAGACATCTCCCTCTCCCATTCTTCTTTAATTTTGTCTGTGCTTATTTTATCTGTCTTTGTCAATATATTGTAATGGAAGGAGATCGCCCCCCGGTCTACTGGGTTGCATTTGTTTATGCTTTCAATAACTGAATGGGTATTGATCCTTTCAAAGTTATGTAGATGTCTCCTAGCAATATCCCTGACCTTTAGATATCTGAAGAAGTCAGTGGATGGAAGGTTATACTTCTGTTTAATTTGAGTGAATGCTTCAAAACTGTTGGCAACGTACAGATCTTGCAAGGTCACTAGACCCTTCTGATTCCGCCAAGTGAAAACTCTATATTGTATACCAGGTATGAATGCATGATTATTACATATTGGACTGTATCAGGGATTTTAAGGCATGACCTGATCTGTTTCCATATCTTTAAAGTATTAAGAATAACAATATTTCCGGTGTGCCGGTGGCTTAGTGGTAGAGCAGGCACCCCATGTACATGGCTGTTGTCGCAGCAGCCCGGGTTCAAATCCAGTCTGTGGCCCCTTGCTGCATGTCAGGTGGGCAGCCCAATAATATCCTCTAAAGTTGGGAAGGCCAAAACCCCCTTCAAATTTTGACTTGGTTAGATGTTTCTTATTTATTCTAACTGATTTATAGTTCCATAAAAAATGAATGAGTCTAGGTTCTCAAAAAAAATCAATGGTGTAAAGGATGGAATTGATTGAAATAGATATAGAAAATGTGGTTACCATCTTGATGGCATTAATTTTGCCTACCATCGGCAGAGGTAGTGTCTTCCAAAATGCAAGATTCCACTTGAGTTCAGCCACCTTCTTACGCCAATTTACTTGCAGCAAATCCTCCGGTTTCCTCGTAATAATGATTCCCAGGTGTTTAATGTAGTTGTAGGCTACTTTAAATTGGACTGTATCTAGGAAATGTTGGTCTATGTTGGCAGTAAGTGGCGTAAGTTCACTTTTACTCCAGTTTATTGTGAACCCAGAGAAAGCACCAAAGGTTTCCAGAAGATCTAATAGAGGGGGAACTGAGGCCTCTGGTTCAGCTACAAACAAAAGTGCATCATCTGCGTATAGAGAAATGTGTTGTTGACGACCCTCTATAATGATGGGAGCTATTTCAGTACTTTGCTGGATACTGATGGCAAGCGGCTAGTGCAAACAAATAGGGGGACAGGGGACACCCCTGTCTTGTTCCACGATGTAACTTAAAAGGTTGGTCCCTGACAGTGTCAGGGGCCCCTCTAGCCTTCACCTGCAAAATGTCACTCAAATTAACACATACTGACCAGGAAGAGACTCAAAATGACCACAAAAAGGTGCTAAGAAACTGCAAAGAGACAAAATAAAATACAAAATAAAAGATGTTTTGTATAAAATACTTATAAATGAAAAAAAACCTTAATATTGAGAAAATGGTTGAATTATGAGCATATTCAAATAATAAGGCTTCAATACTTGTGTCACTGCTCACAGCACTGATGGCCTATATCACCAAGAAGGTAAAAAATATATAAGCTATATTTTTATTAGCATGCTTATGCTGGGCTGTTTGTTGGACAGATAAAAACAGACAGTTGGTAAACCAAAGACAGTAGCTTTGGATTTACGTATTTAAACTTGGTAACAGTCAAATGTCAGTCCAATTTGATTCATTTACACTAAAATAGTACCGATGTAAGCAAAATATTGCAATATTGGTCATACTTTGCCTACATAAGTACATTTTTGTTAAGTCTCAACTGTAAAATGCACAGAAAACATGGGCTTTAAAAAAGTCTCAGATTCTCTCGTCTACCTTGAAAGAGTCCGTTTGTCAGTGGCAGCAGGTCTTAAGATGAGGTCCAGACTCCAGAGGCAAAAGTTTGTCAGTTTGTGGTTTGTTTTTCAGAAAAATCGTCGAGTACAAGTTGAGTTGCTGCTTCTCTCTCCGATGCAAAGTTTGTTCTGATTGAAATGATTAGATGTGTGAAATGATGCACTTGGAGACAACATAGCAGCCAATCCAACCATCAGGTCCGTAACATGTCTGACCTCAGAGTTGTCATTACGTACGTCCACACTGCCTGTCCTCTACTGCAGGAACAATACCATCTGTTAGTGTGTGGCGATTTATTAAACCGACCTACATGATATGGCTGCATTGCGATATAAATTGCGTTTGCTTTAGGCTATATTTTATTTATTTCTCGAGGCTGTCATCGTCTAAAACTCATATCACACCAGTTATGTGGTATATAGACACTATTAGAAAACATGGTAAAACATGATATAAATACAACTGACCGAAAGTAGCAATGTCGCAAAAATCATTATATAGAAACAGTATAATTAGTTCTGGGTTTCGCTGGGCGCTCTCTCCCTCTTTCAGAACTGTTCAATAAAGGCGCACTGCACTTTTACGCACGACTAGTGACACTGTGGAGGAGATCAGAGAGCCACGAGGACTGTTTTGCTGCCACCACCGGTAGGCCTACCGCCGGTGCCTGGGCTGTTGTTGTCTTTCTCTGAGGAGAAGCGGGCCGGTGCCTGGAGGAGGATGGTGGGTTTACTTTTAATGGAGACCTCCGCCACTTTGTCGTGGCCACCAACACGGTTGACATCGCCACAGAGGAGAAACTGTACCAGCTGAGCCACCACCTGACTCTGATTCAGAATCGGACCCAGAGAGGAATCTTGAAGGGTGGGCATCAGAGGTCTTACCGGGTTTCTGAGATCACTGGCAACTTTTAGCGTCAACATATTATTGCCGTTTGTTGCGAATGAAACACCGACCATCAGTGCTGAGATGCAGGGCCGTAATCACCTATTTATCATTGTTAATAACCAGTAAGCCCCCACCCCCACCCACAATTGAAATTTTAGAAACTTAACAGCTAAACTGAGCATTTTACAGCAATTTGAAGGAAAAATCTTGGATCAGGACTTTTCAGAGTTTAGATGGCTGAGTGCCACTTTAAGGAGCCAGCATATGATTGGGATGCACAGGAAAAGTGAACACTGTGACTTTTTTTATGTAGTTTTTAGGCATGACATACTGAACTATGATTTTTTTAATACAATTGCTTTAACTTTGTATGATTTGTTTTTAATGGCATACCAGCACTTGACAAAAACAACCACAACTGACAGTGATATACCGTACGAAACACTCATCTTACATTTTTGTCCATTTTTTAAACATTTTAAAGTATTGAAATACAAAGCATAATAGCGTACACTTGACCTCTGTTGGAGCCATTTCAATCAGTAGCCACTAAGTGGTGCTATAACAATTTACCTGTTGTTAAAGGCCACACACTTGGAGGTCTATTGTTTTTGATTAAGGCGTGGACTGTGTGAGGAGGACAGTGCTCTTTTTGTTGATTTATGGTGAACTCCAGACAGTAAATAAATGGATTGGCATATCCGCTCAAAAGTTGTGAGTTCGGACAATTGTTTTTTGTGAATTCTGAAATATTGGTGTATGCCACAACAGAGGACGAGCACACCAGCTACAGGAGCCACGCGTCCTTTAACAGAGCCAAACGGTGCATCAACAACCTCAAACTGGAAAGTATACAAAAGCATAGAGAGTGTTGTTACAGTCGCCCCTGCATATGGGAGCAGATGTGACGTTTGATTTCTACTGTTTCAATAATGTGACTCCAACATGGCTTATAAAAACAGCTGATGTCAACAAGTAGAGCACAGATAGATTATTTTGTACTGAAGCTTCTGATTGACAATATTTAATATCAATGTTTAATATCTTTACATATGACCACAAGTAAGTCTTCATTGTATTTCAGAGAACTGTGGTCAAATACCGATGCTGTTTCTCAGTGTCTCATCCAGAAATATTAGAGGCACTCTCAGGGAGCGTTTCAAATTGCATGCTTTTTCTTTTTACATACAGTATGTACTGCAGCTGCCCCTAAAAAGTGGCTACTGTTACATGCAGTATACACACAATTGAGACATACAGTACAACTGTCTCATAACGTTGCACACTAAACTTTGCCAAGAGGTTCAGTGCTGACGATCAGAGGAGCTGGTGTAGGAGTAATAACAGCAGAGTCATGTTCTCTGATAGGTTCAGTGTCCTTCTTTCAGAGCAGACTCCTCATTCACACTTCCAGCAGAAGTGGTTTCAACCTCTGTACCATCCATCATGTCTGCTGGCTGGCAGTAGTCCTTGTTGGTGTCCATATCAACAGACACTTCTGTGAGAGTTTGAGGCTGAAACAGTGCACAGATCTCTCCTGCAGCAACATCAGCGATGGTGTTTAGCGCTTTTGCTCCAAAGCATTTAGACTTCGTCACCAGGACGTCCTGAATGTAACTCTTTTTAACTTTCTCCAGGATACACAGGACCATGTTGTCTCTGGTGACCTGAACGAGCAAAGTGGACAGAGCAGCATAGACACGGTCCACAGCGGCTTTTGTGACTCCAACAGCCATTTTGCTGAGCTGCTGTTGTTGAAGGAGGTGTTTTTAGGAAGCAACCAGAAGCCCTGCAGGACATTTGGAACAACCTCCATCACCAACTCCTGTGGGCCAAGCTGTTTAAGGCTGGGGGCCTCCTGGTGCTGCTCTGTCAGGCTCCTGGCATACTTCTGAGCCTGGCTGATGATCTTGGGATGTCTATTACGTCTATGATAGACGTAGGCGTTGGCAAGGTAACGGTAGAAACACGGAAGAGGACAGCAAGTGTAACGTTACAACCAAAACAGTCAAACGCAACCCCAGACTTTTAAAACTCAACCAGATGACTGATGAGTCTTAGAATAAGGTTACAAGGACAGACAGACATGCAACAGATGTGTGTACAGAACAGATCAACATAATAAATTTACAGTGATACATATAGATAGATAGATAGATAGATAGATAGGAAGAGAGACAAAGAGACGTACAGCAACATTAGTAATAACTGATTACAATAATAATAATAACAACAACAATAGTTTATAATTGTACATATGTTATGCGTATATATGATAGGGTATGTCTGCGACAGTAATAATCATATGTGTATAATAACAGTAGAAGTACTGTGAATAATAATAGCACTAGTAGGCATCAGGCAGGACCATGGCAACAGGCACAACCACGATCCAAAGGAACCTGTGAGATGAGAAAGCACAAAGACTTTAGGGAAAATGCAGAGCTAGTGTCATGCATTAATGGGACGTGAATGTTAGATGGAGAGAGAGAGGAGAGAGGAACTCAGTGTATCACAGGAAGTCCCCCGGCAGGGTAGGCCTCTGTCAGCCTAACTAGGCAAGCCTGAGCCAGCCCTAACTACACAGTACACACTTCATCAAAAAGGAAAGTCTTAAGTCTAATCTTAAATGTGGAGACGGTGTCTGCCTCCCAATCGAAACAGGAAGATGGTTCCACAGAAGAGGAGCCTGATAGCTGAAGGCTCTGGCTCCTGATCTACTATTGGAGACTTGAGGAACCACGAGTAACCCTGCATTCTCAGAGCGCAGTGTTCTGGTTGGATAATGAGCACTATGAGCTCTCTAAGATATGATGTATGTTTTTTTCTATTATTTTTGCTTTAGTGATTTAGTACTTAGCAACATTTAAATAATGTGACCAATTTTGTTGGCTCTGCATAACCACCTTTAATAGATTTTGTATATTTAACTTATCTTTTTTTGTCATTAAAAACACCTCACTGTATGTGTTTTTGGAAGTTCTGACTTTTTTTGTCATTTATGTAAATTGCTGATACAACATCCAGTTTTCCCTTTGGGGAAATTGAAAGCTGCGGTGTTAGCAGCTATTTTAGATTTTGTCTGTCTTTAGATGAAAATGCTTACTTGTTTTAGTCAAATTTAAGTCATTTTTATCCTTCATTGATTGAGTCTAGTTTAAGTCGACAACAAAACATTTTCATTCAGTTGTAGTTGATGAAAAGTCATCACAATTTAGTCAACTTTTCGCTATTATTTGTAAGTGAAAGTGTTTTTAATTTTGAGCTACTATAGCTATCAGAAGGTGGCAGGTTGTTTCAAGTGTTGAAATTTCATTTAGACATAATTTGTAAAGAATGATTTATGTGTGATGATTTATGGATTCAACCAAAGTCTGGTTTCACTTTTCAGTGCAACTCTTGCTGTGGGTCTGCAGTTTGATTCTTCAAACAGTGAGCCTCCTCTGATCCATCACCAGTGTTTATTTAACTGCACATGAAATTTGAAAACTATTGTTTATTAGTGTGTGTGTGTGTGTGTGTGTGTGTGTGTGTGTTACTCACCTGGCAGCTGTTACATTATGCTCTGTCTAACAGCTTCGTGACCCCAGTCAATGTCTAAGCTTTCAAATACTGTCCTCTCCTCTTCATCATCATTCTTCCATTCACTTCTGTTTGATCATTGTTGTCACAAATGCACTCAAACATCTCTATTTCTGAATACCTGACCTCCCTGGGAGCAGGGGGGTCAAGTCAAAGTATTTATAACAATATCAGGTTCAAATGATTTCATACACTTCACTTAGCCATCACTGACATTTCCCAAATAAATGAGTGAGCATCAGTTCATATGCTGTGCTGTTTGTTGTTGATGCTGCATCGTGCTCTGTCATGGAATACTGAGTAAAAATACATGTAAACACGTGGTGGAGAAACACTGCACCTCTGTACCTATACTATAGCACTACTTAGTGGCCATTTGTGGGACTAGAAAATAATCTTCTAAAACAGAATCATTGTTTTTTAAAAAAAAATCTATTTTGTCTCTTTTAATTTTCTGCTGCTCAGTTACACTGATATTCTTTGTGGGAGTGTTAATGTGTGCTGCAGCATGCAGTACTGGCAGAAGTATTCTTTTACTTAAAGTACTAATACCACTAAAAGTTAAAGGCCAGCATTCAGAGATTTAACTAAGGAAGAAACTCCACGCTAAGTTATTTTTTGCACTGTACACATAATCATATTCTTGAAAGTATATAATACTATTTTTCCAACAATTGTGTGTAAAAACTGTCTTTGCTGCTCACATGCATCTGTCTATATTTTATAACATTCAGATAAGCTGCATTCTTGTGAAAGTAAAGTATTATTATCAAAAATATTTTAATGATATGACCAACAAATCACCAAGACTTAAGAAGCTGATCATATATTTTGGACGTAATGTGAAAAAGTTGGCCCACAGTATTTCCCAACATTGCCTGAAATGTTGTGCAGTCAGGGGTGTCATTGTGGGAGGGGAAGTGGAATGATTACCCAGGGCCCCAATGGGAGGGGGGCCCTCGAAAAACCTGGAATGAAAAGTTTGGTTTTGTTTGCATTTTTTGTATTTCACCGTAATTAGTTTAATAGCTAATTTAAAATTTGTTGAATTAATTGGTTAAAAGGTGGTGTAGTGGAGGGTATTCACAGGTATATGGGGTATTACCTACTTGTTTTTCTGGATATTTACAGTATACCCACTTCCTCCTCAGTGACATACATATCTACCCAGTGTACTCCCACCTTATCAACTACCACTACACCACTGCCTCTCACCCTCAAAAGGTGCAAAATGATTTAGTCCGCTCCTGCATGAGGATTTCACTCTAAATGCTGCTAAGGTTGAGTACATGACTGACAAAACACCAGTGTACACTGTCATGTCTTTTTGTAAGAAAGGGAAATTGTTGTCCCAGAAAACACAAGAAAAAAGGACAGGAAAAGGAAAGATAGCCAAATGACTTTGTGACAAAAAATCCAGAAGGTGTGTGAGAGAGACATGGATCAAGAGAACAAGGGTGGGGGGCCCACAGAGACTGCTTATGCATAGGGCCCAGAATTTGATGCTATGCCCCTGAATGCAGTTTAAGTATAGAATAGCAGAAAACGGAAATACTCAAGTAAAGAACAAGTACCTTACATTTTTCTAAGGTACAGTATTTAGTTACTGTCGAACAGCAGTGTACTTTAACCAAAATAAATTTGAGTCCAACCTGATGTATTGCCAATTACTCTGCTCTGTAGTAGCACCACCATGACCACATGAGGGCAATATCGGAACTATACTAAGTGGTATCTTTAAATTTACATATGTGGAACAAAAATAATGTGAGCTGTTATGTTTAATAACTGGAGGCTGAGATAATACTGAATTGGTATTAAGGATAATTTTATTGAATAATTATACTATAAACTGTGAGATGAGGAAGCTTCTCTGAAAAAAAGGTTTTTTTCTTCATTATGGAGGAAGGTGAATTAAATTAATGATTAGTTTATGTCATTAATGAATAATGGTTTCATAATCAGTTAACTTTGATATGAATTATAAGCCACACAATAAATGATACTGCACTGTTTTGTGAGGTAGCCTTGCTACCTGCCATCAGACAAGCTGAGTTAATGTTATTCCCTTATGAACAATTAATATTGTCTGTATGTCAGCCTACACTGTACAAACGTTTAAAGACAAAACCTTTTCCTTGCCCCTTTATTTATTTTTATTTTTTTCAAGTTTAATTTAAAGATCTGAGACTTTTTTCTTACACTCCACAGATATATTTCTCTCATATTTTGGTCACAAATGTAAAAAAATCAGTGTCAATGAGCACTTATCCTTTTCCAAGATAATCCATCCACCTGACAGGTGTGGTATGTCAAGATGCTGATTAAACAGCATCATAACTACACAGGTGTGTCTTGAGATGGTAGCAATAAAAGGTCACTCTAAGGTGTGCAGATTGATCACACAACACAATGACACAGATGTCATATGTTCTGAGAGAGCATACCATTGGCATGCTGATTGCAGGAATGTCCACTAGAGCCGTTGCCTGTCAACTGAACATTCATTTTATCACCATAAGACGTTTCCAGTGTTGTTTCCATGTATTTAGCAGTACATCCAATTGCCCTCACAACTGCACAAGTTAGTTAGGATGCAAATTGCTGTAAGGTTAAGACCCTGGTGAGGACGATAAGTATGCAGATAAGCTTCCCTGCTGCGTTTTCTGGCAGTTTGTGCAAACCAACTGTTGCATCAACTGTTTGGGTGGCAGGTCTCAGACAATCTTGCAGGTGAATAAACCAGATGTGGAAGTCCTGAGCTGGTGTGGTTACATGTGGTCTGTGGTTGTGAAGCTGGTTGGATGTACTGCCAAATTAATGGAAACACCATTGGAGACTTCTTGTGGTAGTGAAATGAACATTCATTTCATGAGCAACAGCTCTGGTGGATATTCCTGCTGTCAGTGTGCTAATAGCACGCTCCCTCAACATCTGTGTCATTGTGTTATGTGACAAGAATGCACATGTTAGAGTGCCCTTTTATTATGACCATTCCAAGACACACCTGTGTAGTAATGATGCTGTTTAATCAGCATCTTGATATACCACAACTGTCAGGTGGATGGGATATCTTGGAAAAAGAGAAATACTCACAAATACAGATTAACAAATTTGTGGCCAATATTTGAGAGAGTTATATCTATTAATTGGACGGATATAGTCTTAGATCAGGTGTCAGACTCATTTTAGTTCATAGGTCACATACAGCCCAGTTTGACTGCCCAGTGTGCAGGACCAGTAACACCATTGCATAAAACCTGTAAATAGCATCTCCAAATATTTTCCAAAAGTACATTCTGAAAACAATCATTCATTTCCAAAAACAGATGATGAGCAGCCTTAGAGAAAGAAGTGCAATGTCAACAGTTTGCTTTTCCACATTCAGTCTACTACTCACTGTCATTACATACGCATTTTTCCATGCATGTCCACTCCTGTGTAGTAGTACTGACACCACCACACCAAACTAAGGTTGCTGCTTTTCAGGAAGCAGTTTAAGTTATCCCTGCCTTTCAAACTATGGTCTGACTGAAAACCAGCAGCATTGTACATGAAGTAGGCTAGTTAGTATTTAACTTGCTCCTGAAACCTGGCACCTACATGTACCAATATAAGGTGTGCAGAGTCATAGGTGGTCTAGGTCGGATCCTTCGGCTGGCCACTTCTGACAGATTTAATCAGTTAACCTTGTGAAAAACAAAAGCGCTGCCTTTAAGTTTTTGCTCAGGAAGCTATAGATTTTAAAAACGCCCCGCCTCCGTGCTGCTCTCCTCCATGCTGTTCCCTTCTCGGCTGCTCGCCCCCGCCTCTTCCCCCCAGCGGAGAGGAAGAGCAGAGACAAGTGAACAACAAGCCAAGGCAGAGAAGATAGGAAATTGCATAGGTGGGTGTTTTCTTTTTCATTCAGAGTCCCGTCGCCCTGCGGTGGCCACTTTGTTTGTGCAGTTGTGAGGTCTTTGCTCGATCGCGCCGAGGTGATTTTTTTGTCTCATCTCTACTCACTTCTTGTCCGAGCTGCGGGTCGAGGTGTGGATCGTGTCAGCGCAGCAGCAGCAGCAGCAACAGCTCTTGGCTAGGCCTGAATCCACCTCGCAACCACTTATGGACTTTGAAAACCAAGCCTAGCACTCTCCAGAATAGGTAATGGCCTGTCTTTTGGTGTGCCGTGCTCGGTACCGCTGGTTGGGGTTTGTTGTTGGTGGAGAGAGGAGTGACCTTTAATTTGGCGAACTTGGCTGTTGGAAACGCAGCGTTAGCAGGCTAGCAACCATAGCACAAGCTAGTTTAGCGAGCACTGGTGTATTCCATTTGTTAGCATGATGAATAACTTATCTAGCGTGAGACTTGGGAAAAGTTAAGTGAAACTTATATATGCAGTTGAACTGACTGAGGCAGCTGAGAATACAAATTATCCACTTTGCGTAACAAAAAAATTGCTAACACAACATTAGCAGTTTATTACATGAATGGAGTGGTTTGTGGATGGCAGGTATACGTTAACGTTAAACATTACGTTAACCTTACATGTCGGGTCCTTTCTGTGTGCTGCCTTTAGACATCGAAGCAGCAAGGTTTTAGCAGACTTTTCCGCCACTTTTCCCCGACCTGGGGTGTATCCAGGGCAGGTGAGAGTACACGGAAGTGACCGGGCCAACCTTCTGGGACTCAAAGTCCACTCTCGGCTTACTTATCAATTTCCTATTATGTATTATACCTGAGCCGCCCACTCTCTGCGGACGGTGAAGCTACGAGGTGCTATTCAGATGATCATGCTTGCATGGCGTGTTTTTTTTGTTGGCATATTGCCTTTGACTTTTGTTCATTTTTGTGCGTTGGAAGTCCACTGTGTAAACCCACTGTTTAATGTTTCAGCAGCTGGCTTTTGATGTGGTCTGCCATGTAGAGGATGGAGACAGGAGGAGGTGGTGGTGGTGGAGCAGCAGGGGGGGGAAAGCAAGAACCTGTTGTGTAGGTCTGGATGTGTGGGTGTGGTAAGGTGGCAGGCGTGTTTGTTGCTTGATCACTCAGTCCCTTGTGTTAAAGCTTGCTTAAGTCACCTTTTTGTCTTACAGTTGTTTCGTGTGCATGGATGGTGGATTACCTGGCTAAATCTGTGTTAGTGTATCACTCTTGTAGTAAGCTTGTAGTATTTGTCTTTAGTTTTCAAGTGTGACATTGCACTATAACAGCATACAGATCAACCTGAGACATGTTTGACAGCTTGTCTAAAGTAACTGAATTGATTATTTGAGTTGGAATAGTCAGCTGATTGGTGGGTTTCAGTGCAGCATGGACATGCTTGTCAGATTCCTCTAAATGCCTTGCAGGCATGGCTGCTTTGACCTGCCGGAACAGAGTTGAAGAAGATTGTGAACAAGTTTGGACATGCTGTTATCTCGGAAATGTCCCCTCTGTAATGTGTGAAAAGGAGGGACAAAAAAAATCATGAATTAGAAATATCTTTTCCTGCCCCAGAATTTGTTCCTAGCCATTTTGTTTGTGGGGGCTTAAGTCCTGCCGTTTAGCCAGTTGTTTTAACCAGGGCTATCATTTGTAAGCCTCTGTAATGACGGGCTTTCAGAGCACACCATGGGTGTGTCCCTCTGACACACAGAAGCTGGGATTTTCTTTTATATGCTCCTCCTCTCTCTCTCTCTCTCCCTCTCTCCCTGTTTCCCCAAACTCACACTTTATCTCCCTTCCTCCCTCTACTTCCAACCGTTACACCTGCAGTCTGTTTTTATTTGAATGACGACCACGTCAGTTCAATTTCCAATGTAGGGGAGGACATGTGAGATGTATTATAGTAACCACAGTGAAATCAAAATGCACAGATTTCTAAACTGTGAAATGAAACTGTGGCACAGTACCTTCCCTCTGTACTGGTGGTTAACTTCTTTGAAAGGTTGAGTGCCAGTTAGCACTTTCATGGTCCTGACTGCAGGAATTTAACCTACTTCTTTGTTAAGTGGTGGTCACATTCTGATTACAAATCACTGGTGGTATAGTGTTACCAATATATTGGCGCTTAATTCATTTGGCCACTTTTGGCAAAATTGCTCAATTTTTCATTTGTTATTATATAGTTTGTTATGGAGTCCGTGATTTCCCCGTAACACTTACAAATGTTGCGTAACTGTGCTTGGATGTTGTTTTATGAGGCTCTGGCGACTTTCAGTTGTCTCTTTGTCTTTAACATTACACGGCTTGGCTTTCTCTCGCATGCATTCTTCCTACTTTTCTTTGTGCTGTCTCAAGTGCTGACATAGATTGGTCGTGTTGCTGTGGGACGCGGCGATTTTAACTTTAAAACTTTTACACAGCATGTCTTTCTGTTCAACGTTGCCGTACCTGGAAAAAAAAATATGGCAAAAACGTAGTTTCTTCCAACACTAGAATTTAAGATAAAAAATATTCACAAATGAAAAAACACTAATGGTCGGTGAGAAGTAGTGTTTAACTTATGGTTGAACACTAAATTAAAACCCTCGGCACACACTGCAGCACAGTCGAACAGATGCGCAACTCAGAGCACCAGAAGTGTCTCTGACACCAGACTCAGAGCGGACCGGTGGAACTGGAAAATGCATATTAGGCCTACTAGTTACTACTTACGTTTTTCAAGTGATTTCCCAAATTTGTTGTTGAGTTGTGATATGCCAATTGCTTTTGCCCCGGGGCTACTTTAGTACCGGGTGACGGTACCCATCCTTAAACAAAACACAAACAAAGTGAAGCTTGTAGAAATCAGCACACAGCCTCAAGAATTTTGGGTAATCTGAAAAGTCCTACTCCCCTACTAGGTACTTTTTCCAGAGTAAATTTGGGATTGAGGCAGAGGTTTTTCAAAATTCCAGGTAATTGATAAAAGTTCCTGCGGTGGAAAAGGGTCTACTGTGTCAGCAGCTGTCCTTGCCAAAGAGCAGTGTGAAAGTCAGGTGCTTACTCTGCAGAAAAGTCTGGGCACCAAAACATCCCCAGAAGTACACTGCACAACACACTGACCAGCAAAAAAAATGACTGATGGACCTGACGCAAGGGGCAGCCCTAGAGGCCACACGGTGGTAACGTGCAGAATGTGTCTCATTATCTTGCAGGACTAAGTAGGGCCGTCTCTTAAAAAGACATCATCTGGATGGCAGCATATGTTGCTCCAAGTCCTGTTTGCACCTTTCGGCATTCATGATGCCTTCACAGATGTGTGTAGTTACCATGTTGCCATGGGCACTAACACACCCCCATACCATCACAGATGCTGGCTTTGAACTTTGAGCTGGTGACAATCTAGATGGTCCTTTTCCTCTTGTCTGGAGGACACAATGTCCATGATTTCCAAAAGCAATTTGAAATGTGGACTCGTCAGATCACAACACACTTCTCCACTTTGTGTCAGTCCATCTCAGATGAGCTCAGGCCCAGAGAAGCCTGCAGTGTTTCTGGATGTTGTTGATATATGGCTTCCACTTTACATGGTAGAGTCTTAACTTGCATTTGTAGATGCAGCAATGAACTGTGTCTTATTGTCAGTGGTTTCCCAAAGTGTTCCTGAACCCATGTAGTAAAATCCTTTGTACGGTCATGATGGTTTTTAATGCAGTGCAGCATGAGGGATCAGAGACGTGGCCATTCAGTTATGGTTTCAGTGTTGCCCCTTGTGTGCAGAAATTTCTCCAGATTCTCTGAATCTTTTGATGACATTATGGTTCATAGATGGTGAAATCCATACATTTCTTTCAACTGTGCTTTGAGGATGCCTCTTTCATACCTATTTATGATGCTATCACTTGTCACCACTTCACCTGTTTACCTGTGGAATTTTCCAAACAGGGTTCTTTTGGGCATTCAACAACTTTCTCAGTCTTTTGCTTTTTTTGGAACATGTAGCAGGCATCAAATTCAGCGTGCGTTTATATTCATGAGAAATGATCTTGTATTTGTGCTATATTCAATTGAATATAGGTCAAAAAAGGATTTGCAAATCATTGCATCATGTTTTTATTTATGTTTTACACACTGTACCAACTGTTTTGGAATCAGTGTTTTAGATTGGCAGAAATATAACAAACCGCATTTTTGCTAATCTATGAATAATTTAAGTTAATTCCCAAGTAAAATGGCCCAACATTTTCTCGTTCTAGCTTTTCAAATGTGAGGTTTTGCTTCTTTTTGTTTGTCCATATCATTGTAAATTCAGTATCTTCTGACTGTTGACAGGACAAATCAGGCAATTTGAAGATGTCACCTTTGGCTCTGGGAAATTGTGATGGGCAATTTTAGTCTAACTTCCTTTAATGTACTAAACAATTATTCTCACAAACCGTGGAATATTCAGTAATGAAAATCATTAATTGCAGCCTTATTTGAGACAGTATTTTAGATGACATCATGTCTCTTTATTGTTTCACTCTCTCACTTTTTTATTACCTAACTAATGCTGCATTTAACATAAATCATTATTGTGATATTAAAATGACTGAAAACCCACAGGATTTACAGCCTCCCAATAGTCTAAGTTCTGTTTAGGTCACCATATACTTGTTACGGAGTGCTCTGTTTTGCCCTCTGAGTTACAGTTGCCTGCATGTTTCCTTCCTCACCAACAATAGTAGACAGCTGGACTCTCAGAGGTCCCTGAAAAGTCTGTGTAGAGTGTGAGTGTGGGTGGGCGTATGTGCATGTGCGCTCTCTGCAGCCACCACACCGTAGGCCACATGGGAGGGAGAGGGTTCATGGTTTCAAGTCAGGGCGGCAAAGGCGGTAGTATTTGGATGTGGGCCAAGGCTAACACACACATACACACATACACACACACACACACACACACACACACACACACACACACACACACACACACACACACACACACACACACAGAGGCCAAATCTCTGTGTGACCATTCAAATGAGGCTGAGTCAGCGGAGCAGTTGGCAAAGCTACAACGGCATTTTACCATAGCTTTGCCTCAGCAGTGTGTGTGAGTATGTGCGCGTAGACTGGAACATTATGCATATCAGTCTGCCATTACCACCAGTGACTAAGTCCTGAATTGATAGCATATGATAATGAGAGAATACACTGTAGTCACAGTACTCAGTGGGTACTGGGTGATAGACAGATTAACTGGCTGTGAGTGTGTACTTCCCAAAGTTTTCAGTAGCCCCTTTTACACTGCTTCTTCAATGCTGCCTTGCTGTTGTGTATAAAAGGTACAATCACGGAATGGGGGGCAGAGTTGTCTCACCTCTGAGCTGGGAACGGTGGCAGCAACAGCACTATCCCATCCTGCCAGCACTGGCAGGATGGGATAGTGCTGTTGCTGACACCGATCATGGCATCACAGGTGTGACAATGACGATGTGTCATGCATGCGACTCACCATGGGAGATTTAAAAAGTAGGTGTTAACAGTTAGCGGCTATCTCAAAGAAAAGAAAAGAGTGGACGAAAATGTCTGCAAATTGGGAAAACACTGAGGTCTGGAAGCTCCATAACTTTTGAGCAGAGAACGAGATCAGCCTACATATAACAGACTGTAAAAGATTGCCATGTTGTGCCGCTGTTATTGTTTATAAAGTGCTCCTGACGCATATGTAATATGTCACATTAGATGCCAACACTCTTGTGTTAAATGTCATGCCCGTCACACCTCTTCTGATTCTGCAATATAGCCATGCTGTCTAAAATCATAGACTATATCGGCATGATGCTGCCATAGTTTGGTTCTGTGTAAAAATGCAAAGGTGGTATGAAGAAGGGACTTAGTAGTGGCCCTGTAGGGCCATCTCTGTGTAAAAAGGGCTAATGAGTACTGGACACTGATAGTGTGTATGTGCATCTGTGTTGTGTGTTGGCTCAGAATGGTAAGTGGCTTAGCAGTGTAATTCCAGGGCTATCCCATTAGCAGATATGATTTGGCGTTGCTGCTAATGGCCTTACAATAGATTAATGACTAATGCCCAGGCTTTAAGTGCATAAAGCCATTAAAAACTCTCTCACCAGCAACTGCTCCCTGCCACAAGAATGTCAGTGGTGGGACTTGGATAGCTGTAGAGGTTGTGTGGGTCTGTTTGCCTGAAGGCACAAGAGACAGTCTTCCTCTGTGCTCTCAAAGAAGTGTTGATGTTTTGACAGAGCCACAAAGAATAACCCACACTGTGTTACCTTACTTATCTAATGTATGGTGTCAGCTCTCTATTGCCAAGTTAAAATCCTGGTCCCCAATTTAAAACTTGATGGCTGCTATGGGCAACGTTCATGACACACCAAACATTAATTTGTAGCTTTGCTGCCACGTCCAGTTCCCTGTTTGCTTCTTGTGTTCAGGATCTCAGCAAATACCTGTTGAGTTAAGTCGAGTTGAAGTTTGAATACATTATTAGCTTTACAATTTGGTCACAAAATCCCACTTGAGATCATGTCAGACCATCTCTCAATTTGTGAGCATTATCCACTAAAGAATCACTTTCGGTCGGTTTGTGGTCGGATTCCCTGATTGGTATAGAGAGAGTAATGTAGCCCACTCTCCCTTTTCAGGTTTGAAGTGTTTGGCTGGGAAAAAAACTTTGGTGTGAGAGATGGATGGTGAAAGAGTGAAGGGCTCCCTTATTAGGACAGCTTCCAACAGATGAGACAGGATGTGACATGCAAAATCTCTCTGGAATTTATGATAATGGTGGTGAATGTTTCTGTTTGTGTGGTTCCTGTGTTTCTCTCCACAAACTTGTGTTTTTTTTGCCTCCACAGAAATGGAAATAAACAAGGCAGCATTAATTCACCAAAACTCGCAAAAGCTCTTCTGGGCATTCAAGGATAGAGCCAATGTCAGCCACACACCCTTGCCACCTTTATTTAGTCTCTGACCCACATACACAATCACTCACCCTCACACACATGTGCGCGCACACTCACACTGGCAGTTGTGCTCTCTCGTAATACAGGAGTCTTTGTTCGCTCAGTCAGTCCTGTGTGTGCAGATGATGAGCAGATTTGATCTACATGAGTCAGTTAACTTTGAAGTAGAAAATGGTTTTTGCCCTGGTTTGGAGATGAGCCATGCTTATGTCATCTTGTTATTAGACAGACACTGTTGAATTTATCCTCCCCAGATTCCTCATTCCTCCCTCACCAGTCTCTCCTGCCAGCAAGTCTGAGAAAAGTGACTTTGTCGTTGTTATAATTTGGGCTAGAGTGGCGTTCACCGATTATCATGCCTCTGTAATTTAGGTTTAGGTCATCTGTGGCATCTGCTTAAGCTGCAAAATTCCAGGTTGACAATTTAAAACCAACTCGCTTCCTTTTTTTCTTTGCTGTTTAGTATCCTAATGCTGTGAAGGCATGTTTCTGTATTGCTGCACAACAAGTCACTGGTATTTATAGTCGATTGCTTCCACAATTAACTGTCATGTAAGTCAGATAGCTACATTTTTTGGAATGCATGTTGTAGTATTTTGTCTTCCCTTGAAATGTGTGGTATCAAGCACTCACTTTACCTCTGAATAATTATTAAATTCACCTTGCTAGGAAAGCTTGTGGCTGTTCATTTGACACTTATGTGACCACTGTCTATATTGTGGCATAGATGTTTAAAAAATAAAAAGATGTTTTGTTGCCTTTTCATCTTTAGTAGGTAACAGATAAGACTGTGAAAAAATGTTTTTATTTTTTATAATATATAAATTAAAGGATGAATGTTTCTTGCATGTTTTCTCAGTGCATGATTTGATGAAGTAAATCTATCAACGCACCTTCAGTTTCAATATGACGGGGGTGGGGGGGTGGCAGTTATATTGATAGCAGTCAATATAACAACGGAACAATTATTTGAACTGTACAGTGAACTAAACATCAGAGCATTTCTCCTTCATCTTCACCACCCTGGGAGCATTTAAAAAAAAATTTTTTGTCTGCCTTTTGAGGTGGTTGACGCAACATATTTTCTGATGCGCTCTCTCTGTCCACTGGTGGGAGAGTGCTTACCTGTGTGTGTGCAGTAATATAAGTAACATAAGGCTATTTAGTTTGTTGAAAAAAGGACACGTTCTATAGGAAAGGTGACCTTATATGACTTCTGTGGTGATTTGGGGCTATAAAGAAAATAAAATTGAATAACATTACCTTGACTCTCAAGGGGGGGCAGGGGTGCCTAATGTAATGTTAAGGGAAACAGCATAACTCAGACTCAGCAGCCAGACATATCTCTATTATCTGTTTAAGAGTGGCTGAGATTGTCACCAAAGTGAGTATAGCTGGTCAACCTAACAGTCAACCGTAACAGAGCCTGGTCAGGTTCCATTGTGAGGCTAACTTGGCTTGCTAACTTTGGGGCTATCTTCCTTCACTTTAATTAGCAGATGACGAGCAAGGCATGGAAGCTTGGCTCATGTCTTGAAGAGTTTTAGCATATATTCACTGACAAATAGACCTGAGTGTACACACGTTGCATTGCTATGTTTAAATACTGTCTGATCCGGTCGCTGCAGTGTCACTACGTATACCCGTCACCATCACACATGCTCTCCCTCTCTTGCTCTCTCGACTGCACACTTGCTCCTCACACAACCTGGCACCAAAATGTGGCACCGAAAACCTGGTCTTTGGTCTTTTAGGTGCCATTTGTATAAGAACCGGTGCCATATTAGCATCAGGTTGTGGTACCCAACCCTAGAAATGCTAAGGTACATATTCGTATGGGTTATATATGGTTCTAAAGGTACTTTACCTGAAGTTTTTGATGGAAATGCTGCTTAAGACTTGTTGAAAATATATCAGTGTGATTGATAATTGTGCTCACAATATTGAGCACAATAATGAAAATTTTATTTTTTGCTGTCATTATGCAGCCCTTTTTGTCTTTAACAGTAATATCAGGAAGCTGTCCCCTTGACTGATTTTCTTTTTGGTTGCTGTTAATATATCTTTTTTCCCTAGAAAAGCTATTTGACGCTTACGTTAGCATTACTTGACTCTGGATCATTGATTGAAATCTAAAAAAGTCATTGACCGATTTGTATGTCTTTTCCTGCAATTTTCAATCTAATTTAAAATGCCATCCATATCATAACTTTTAGAGTATAATAATTAGCAATGTAGAAAGCGAGAAAAATGAGACCTGCCACACCCTTAGTCAAATTTAGTGTAACTGATGACGTCTCTTCATAACACCTCTGAATGCTCTCACACTTGCACTTGTCTTCTGTCTCCTTCCTCACTTTCTCTGCATCCTTAAATGAAGAAGTGCTAACAAGCTCCTGATGCTGCAGCTGAAAACATGCTGTAATTGTGTTATGTCATGTATCTCACCTCTATCTTTAAGCCTGCGCTGCAGAAGGCGAAGAAATGCTCTGTAAAAGTGACAGCAGTTTGCTTCTATCCCTGCTCTGCTGATGCTGGTCCCACCTTGAATTTGCACTGAATAATCACTTTTGTAGATAAATCCTCATGTAGCACACACTTTCTGTGTGCATGCTGTTAATCCTCACTGTGTTTCTTGCTCTTGTTCTGTCTGTAGTCACATTTTCTCTGTACCTCGTCTTTCATCTCGTCTTTTCTCGTGTTCTCTCTCTTGCCTCATATATCTTACTTTGCTTTGCCTTCTTGTGTCAGCTCCTGCTAATTATTAACCTCTATTAACTTTATAAGCACGTCTGAGTGTACATTCCCAGAAGTGCAAGGTGCCAGGGCCCCTCTGCCTTTATATCTGTGTACGTGGGTGATTCAGCCTCGCTCTGTGTCTGTGCTTCGATGAAATCCCGGTGTTGGTTGAATCTCTTCTACTCTTTGGTGTTGATCTTGTCCTGTCCTGTCCTGTCCTGTGCTCTGCTCTCAGTGTGTGAATGGAGCAGTGTGCGAGTACGGCCTCCCTGCTGGCCTCGGTGCGGGAGCAGGAGAGGCAGTTTGAGATGCTGAGCCGAGCTCTGGAGGAGGAGCGGAGGTCGTGTGCCGGCACCCTGCCCCGCCCCCTCCCCAACATGCAGGTAACACAGAAAAAGCCCCGCTTCTGTTCCCTCCCACCGCCACGCACATTTTCCATCGAAAAACCCCTTGGATTCACCCTTGATCACAGCGAGTGCATCCATTGTCATCTCCATGGTCACCTCCATCCCATCTGTGTTGACTGGCTGGATGGCAGCGGAACCTAAACCAAACCTGAGAGGGAAAATAAATACCTCCTTGGTAGGTTTTAGTCAGGCTGGAGTGTTGAAGTACGCTTCAATCAATCAATGAACATGCAGTAAAAAAAAAGGGAACAAAGTGCGTTCCAATACAGCTTTCCTGAGGAGGAAATTTATACCCTCTCTTGCTCCTCACAGCTTTTGATCACACTTTTTCCCCGTTTTCCACTGGTTCCATAGTCACTGTCACCATGTCACCAGTCACTGTCACCATGTCTCATTCAAAATAAAGTCCTCCCATCATCATTCCATCCCTCCACCAATCAAGCTTCACAACTCAGTTTAACCCATCATGTTTGTCTTGACTTGTCCATGGGAGTTTGCATGCAGAGCAATGTCTTTGATGATATCTGATATTGAGCTTTTCCTGAAACACTGTTCGCCCCTCAGCTGCTTTTTCAGGGGGTCAAAGTCCATTAACTCGGACAAGGGTCTAGTCAGACCTGTTTCATCAGCTGTGAAATCTTGGTAAAATCCTGATCACTGAGTCTGTTTTATAGCTTAAGTGTGTTCTGCTGTTGGCTTACTCACCCTCTTTATCATACATGAGTCAGTTACCTGGTTCAGAGACTGCTGAGTGACTTCATGTTCTGAGTTTACCTCACAGACAGACACGCAGGCACACACACCCTCTGTAGCTCATTCTTTCGCTTCCTTATTGAGTCACTCTCTCTCGGCCCTGAGGCAACCTTTGAAGCACTCTAAAACAACTGGCCTCTCACTCTCTCACTTTCCCTTTGCCATTCTTACATTTGGGCATGCAGTCCCAGGTAATTCTAGTGACTGATTAGGAGCAGAAATAGGGAAGAGTGTGTTTTCTAGTGAGAGTAGGACAGAAATGTAGTGTAGTGTTGGTTCTTATCTCTGCTGTGTGTGTTTACATAGCCCAAAGGCTTAGGCATGCCTCTGCCACTCTCCCAGACAGTGCAACACGAGCTCAGTCTTAACTGACAGGTTCCCACATGCTCACATCTGCCTGGCATTTTGTACTGTTCTCTCTGATATAGCCCTTATCTGAACTAAAGACTGTGGTCATTTCCTTAAAGTCTTGTTTTTCTGATGTAGGCTGAGTGGCACCTTAAAAGACTGTCATTGCTCCTCCTGCAAGTATTATTTTGGTCTTCAGCAAGATATTTCTGTTATGTTTTTTAATTTAAAAAAAAGTCTGTCAGCACGAGACAGCTTTATCCCATCTCTGAATCACTGTTAAGCAATTCGCCCCCTGGCTGTGCCCCCATAGTAGTGGAGATAAGGCTGCAGAGATGGAAGGAGAGATACATAGCGCTCCCCCTGTGTTTGGAATGGGAAGTGCACCACACCCATCACCACTCTTGGGCAGGCAATGCTGGTGCTTTTGACTTACAAGACAGAGAAGTTTGTCTCTTTGTTTATGTCTTTCTGTGGCTCATTATTAATTTCATTGCCAATTATGTCATCTGTTAACTGCATTATCACTATCATTCGTGTTTGCTTGATGAGTAAGTTCTATTTGCATCTGTGTTTATGTTCATGATGTTAACATACCTTCCAGAGTTAACGTAGTGTCAGTCTTATAGAACATACAAACTTGCTTTTAGCCTGAAACACACAGCAAACTACAAACACAAGCACTCTACTGTTAGTTGATTTTTGAAAAACATCATGCTTGTTTATTTCCATTTGGGCTGTCATTACCTTCTTGCATCGATGTAATGCAACACATAAAAAAACTGAGTAGGTTTTGATCATTTTTTTCCCCACAGCACTTAAAATGCTTGAGCTTCAGCACATACAGATTCATCTGAATTGATGAAAGTTGATTACTGTTACTTCTTTCATTTTGTTCCCTTTGCGCTGGAGACATTATGTTTTCAGGTTGTCCCTCCATCTGTTTGTCCCATTCTGGTGAACGCTATATTTTATGAACACCTTGAGGGAATTTCTTCAAATTTGGCACAAATGTTTACTTGGACTTAATGATGAACCGATACCTTTTTTTTGGTGGTCAGAGGTCAAGGTCACTGCAATCTTGCATCTGTCTCATTGTTGTTAAGGCGATATCAGACAACTTCAGGGAATGTTTTTTTTTTTTTTTCAAAATTTGGCACAAACGTCCATTTGGATTCAGCAATGAACTGATTACGGAAGGTTAAGGTCACTGTGACCTTATGTGTTTCATGTTTGTGAACATGACATTTCAAAAGGGCATTGAGGGATTTTTTTTTTTTCAAATTTGGCACAAACATCTACTCAACAATGAACTGTCTCATTCTCGTTAGGGCGATATCTCAGAAACAACTCGAGGTAATTTTTTTTTTCAAATTTGGCACATACATCTGCTTGTACTCAATGACAAACTGATTAGAATTTGGTGGTCAAAGGTCAAAGTCACTGTGACCTTGCATCTGTCTTATTTCCTGAATGTGACATCTCAAGAAGGCCTCAAGAGAGTTTACTCAAATTTGGACTCAAGAATAAACTGATTAGCTTTTGATGGTCACAGGTCAAGGTCATTGTGATCTCACAAAACCTGAAGAATTCACACGCTAATTGCGACATTTTATACAAATGTCTAACAGGATAAAATGATGACATTTTATATCAGGGCTCGACAGTGCGAGCGTTTCACTTGCATTTGCGACTAAAAATAGGTGTGTGAGAACTGTAAAAAATATTTAGGGGCACATGTGCGCATAAAAAAAATCAGCCGAAGCAGCCTATGTTTTTGTCAATAAAAAAATATGACAATCTAACCGCAAATGTTGGAGGAACTCCAGCCGCCTTCCCTCTTCCCTCTGCCCCGTGTGACACGCTTATTGGTGGTTTTCCAAGCCACTGTCGGCACAATGAATATAAGTCCCACTGTCGGCAGGGTGGAAATAAGTCAAAGTGTGGAGGAGGTGGACCGGGTTAAGTGGCGGATCTCTGGGGAAGCCTGCTCCGTTCTCCCCGTAGTTCAAATAATTTCAACTCTGAGTACAGTGCTCGGGCGGAAAATCAGAGCGGTGCGTGACACCAAGGGTAGTGGTGCCGCTTTGTCAAGCGTTGCTGCCCTCTCCATAGACAAACAATGGGACAGCCAGCGCAAAGCGGTTTTACAGCTGATCATGTGTAGAGGCCTTTAGGGACCGTTCGCCATGGTACCGCTGCTGGGCAGTGTGGAAATAAAGCCCTTTTCACACAGAGCGCGCAAAGCGCAGACCTCCGCCAACGAACCCATTCATTGTGTATGTGCTACCGCGGTGCAAGAGCGCACCGCTCTGCCGTCGATCTGAGCGGCGCGCGAGACGGCGCATGTCGTATGGCAAGCCGTTTGAACATTTAATCGCTAGACTGGATATTCATTACTGATATCTGCAACATAATTTCTCTTATAAAACTCTTATTCAAGATATCTGTAATTAGATTTTGCCTAGTCAAAACTCTAATTACAGATATCTGTAATTCAGTTTTGACTAGTAAGATTCAAACTATTTTTGCCATTCATGTGTATGAGGTTTGTCATTATAGATATCTCCAATGTAGTTGTGGATATCTGCAATTGTTATTGCGGATATCTGCAACTGAATTGTGGATATCTGTAATTCCGGTTTGAGATATCTACAATTTAATTTTGACTAGTCATAATTCAAGTTCAAGATATCTTTAATTATCATCAATTGAAGATATCTACATGGTCCTTTCTAGATATCTTGAATTGAGTTTCAGATAGTCAAAATGACGTTGTAGATATCTGCAACTGAATTATGACTAGTCAAAATGACGTTGTAGATATCCGCAACAGAATTATGACTAGTCAAAATGACGATATAGATATCCGCAACAGAATTATGACTAGTCAAAATTACGTTGTAGATATCTCAAACTGGAATTATAGATAGTCATAATGTAATTGTAGATATCTATAATGACAAACCCCATACACATGAATGGCAAAAATAGTTTGAATCTTACTAGTCAAAACTGAATTACAGATATCTGTAACTGTAGGTTTGACTAGTCAAAATGACGTCATAGATATCTGTAATTCAGTTTTGACTAGTCAGAATGACGTTAGAGATATCTTAAATTAAAATTCATACTAGTCTCAATGACATTACTACTAGTCAAAATGACGTTATAGATATTTATAATGGTAATTCCGGATAGTCAAACTTAGCGATTAAATGTTAAAACGGCTTGCCATACATGTCGCGGCGTTTGCACGCTGTGACGACACCTCGGCGCTGCGCATCCAATAGCAGAGAAGAGCCTGAAGTAGACCCGGAAGCGGTCACCATGGAGCTGTAGCTCCTGAACAAGCCTGCACTCCCCCAAATCCTGTCCTCTGCGCCCTACCCTGTGGTGGGCGCCGCGAAAGCTCTGTGTGAAAGAGGTTTTAAGTCCTGCAGAGTTTCAGAGGACCTGGAGAATGTTTTAGGATAGTAATGACATTATATAAGATAATCATATTGAAAAGATAATATATATAAGATAATAACATTAAAGACAAAACTAAATTGCAATACTTTTTCAAAACTTGATGATTTTACCTTTCTGTACATTTTGTATACAAATTCATTACATAATTTTGCCTGTAACTGTCTATTTGCATCACGTTTATTACGGAAAACACATTCTTTGATCAATTTACATTGTGCCCCTAAAGTTCTTTGTGTGCTCCTTACTTTTTCAACTTAGGAGCACATGTGCTCCTTGGGAAAAAAGTTAGCGTCAAGCCCTGTATATCCAAAAGGTCAAAGGTCAACTTTACTGTGACATCATAATGTTTGGCATAAAACACTTTATGGCCGTTACTCAACATCACAACTCAAAACAAAAAATAGAGACATTTGGTCAGATGCTGAATCGGTGACTAATCTTGGGTGTCCAACCTTACAATTGTGCTGATTGTATAGATCTTCTGTGCTGCTTGGTAGAAGATATGTGTGAAGCATCCATGTTTTCACAGACATAGATGTAAACTTTAAGAGAAACGTGACTGGTTCGCAGAGGCATACAACCGCGGGGCAGTAATTCTAGCTTTCATATATGCTCAGTACTGTTCATGAGAAGCCTGTCACACTTGATGGCTGTAAAAGTTCAACTGCTCAATTAATGTTGTGGTGTGTGTATGTGTTCGTAAATGCATATCTATCCTTTTATTCTGAGCAGTCTGTCTGTCTCTGTTGGATCTTCTAACATGTCTGTGTGTCTGTCTGTGTTGGATCTTCTAACATGTATGTTTTCCTTCCTGCAGAACGGCCGCATTACTTGTGATGCAGACATAGAGAGGCTGACACTGAACGAGGGTTATATCAACGGGACACATCACGTAGGTGTTTCAGATTCCTCTCTTTGAGCTGTTTTATTGTTAAGTTAGTTAACCCAAATGATATCCCTTGTGAGACCTACATTTCAGTTTTTCTCTGAAATTTGTATGTGTATGCAGTTCAGGATGGAGCCTGGCCAGGTGGTGCAGGAGACATACACAGTGGAGGAAGATCCTCAGGAGGCACCACCTGTTGTCTCTGTGGAGACCAGTGAAGATGGGACCACACGGCGCACAGAAACTACGGTAACATCAGTTGATGCAAAATAAAAATAAACTTTGCTTAGCGTGCTGTTGACCGCATCAAATGACATCAACAGCAGAACAGTTTTGTGTTACAGTAGCTTGTCAGTTAGGATTCTTTGAGACCGCTCCTTTCAGATTGTATCTCTGGATTAACTTGAAAGTGTAAGTGACATCATTTTAAACTTGTAAATATTAACTGTTGAATCATGTGTCCTTTCTCCCTTTATTTGTCCTGTAAGGTAAAGAAAGTAGTAAAGACCACCACCACTCGCACAGTCATCCCCTCTGTGTCAGACACACTTTCCCTGGATGGCGGGGGTTCAATGATCGGTATGGGGGGCTATACTGCACCCATGGTTTACAGACCGGGACCTGGAGGGGGTGTGCCTATGGACTACCCCACTCACACTGTGCCTCGCGACTACCACTACGGACCACCAGGGAGTTACGAGGAGTACCGCACTGGACCCTCATCTGAGACCTATGCTAGCCTTAACAGGGGAACTCACATGGATAATCGCTACAGGTATAGTCTTTATTGAAACTCATGTCAGCACAGTCGATCTAAGATTAAGGCCATTGTGACAGGGTAGACATTAAGTTTACAATTGAAATGAATAATCTAGCCAAAATTTCCATCTCCTCCTATATTCATGCTTAATTTCCCTGTCCCTCCCCTCTGCAGACAAGTCCATCCAGATGGTTACAGAACCCTGGATCCAAGCTACAGAGCCCCCAGCCGGAACCAGCTGGACCCCTATGCGGCTCAGCCACAGGCATGTTTCATTGTCATTGTATCACTTGCTTTTAACATGGTTTGAACTTGGTCTGCTGACATTTCAAGATTCACCTGCTAAATGTGGTATTTTGCTTCCATGCTGTGTGTAAAGAATTAAATAGGATTACAGGAGCACACACATTTATAAGCCATAGCATAAGTTTGCCACAGCATTTGGCCTGTAGCTTCTATTATTTGGGATCCTGTCCCTGTGTAGGTTGGGCGTATGGGAAGTGCCATGGAGCTGTCCTCCATTCCGAGATTTGTCCCAGAGCCATACGGTCTGGAGGATGATCAGCACAGCATGGGCTATGATGAGCCTGACTATGGCATGGGACACCCAGTACACTACGGCACTGTACCCCGCAACCACCATGCATTCCCACATGGGCCCCCACGCAGGACTGGGTAAGTTGAATATTTTTAGAGTGACTCATCTGTGTTTTAGGAATGAGTAACATCTAGATATATGTTATGTGTGTATGCATTGTAGATGTTGTCTTCATCATAATATCATCATAATTCCATAATTTCCAAATCACCACTTTTATGATCAACTACAGGGAAACCTCTCTTTTCCACCCTTCCTTTCTGTTTGTATACGTGTTGTTAAAAATATGTTCATTCACATATGTTCTCCTCCTCCCTCCCCAGGAGTTACGAGGGCACCTTAGATGGCGACATGAGCGGTCCAGGGGACATGTACTACTGGGGAGGAGGAGCACCACTGGCCCAAGGTGAAAGAGGTAGCATGGCTTCATTGGACAGCACTCTAAGGAAAGTTCCTGGCCCCGGTGGCTGGCGTCAACCTGAATTGCCAGAGGTTATCGCCATGCTCAACTACAGGTTGGACCCCGTCAGGAGCAACGCAGCTGCATACCTGCAGCACCTCACATATAAGAATGATAAAGTAAGTGATGTATGCTATAGCTGAAGCTTGCACTCAGTGTAATGTAGACTGGAATACACATTAATTTAAAGCAATTAGTTGAGTGACAAATGACATCTCTCATGAATAAAGATGATTAGTCATGTGTTTTGTAGGAATGGTTTAGGCCCGATCGCACGGAAAGTGTTTTTTCAGGTTGCAAAACGACAAGTGCATTGCAGTGCCTTTTTTTCTCTGATTTAATGTCACTTGTAAAAAAACAAAACAAAAAAACCTTAAGACCCATCGCTGAACTGCAGGGTGTGCAGTTTCTATGGAAATGCAGCTGGTTTCATATAAAGAAGGTTGAAAAAATGATAATACTAACATGAGAGGGCTGTTGTTCCACAATGCTTGTCTGAATTGTGGTGCTCTGAATATTTTTTCTTCAGTACTCATAATGAAAAAAACAACAACAAAACAATATGTGGCTGCAGATACTGATATCAAAGCGGTCCACCACAAATAAACGAATGTGTGGGAAACCCTGCAGTCTCAGGGCTACAGTTTTAACTACAACATGTAAAATACTACTCCAGTAACATCAAAATAGGCTCACTACATCATCATGAAGTTAATCTTTTTACAGAAGTTATGTTGGGGAAATTGGACTGTGACCTCAATATTGATCACAATAACTGTGATTATCGGGCGGCACGGTGGTGTGGTGGTTAGCACCATCGCCTCACAGCAAGAGGATTGCTGGTTCGATCCTGGGTGTGGGAGCCCTTCTGTGTGGAGTTTGCATGTTCTCCCCGTGTCAGCGTGGGTTCTCTCCGGGTACTCCGGCTTCCTCCCACAGTCCAAAGACATGCAGGTTGGGGACTAGGTTAATTGATTACTCTAAATTGTCCATAGGTGTGAATGTGAGTGTGACTGGTTGTCTGTCTCTATGTGTCAGACCTGCGATGGTCTGGCGAACTGTCCAGGGTGTACCCTGCCTCTCGCCCGATGTCAGCTGGGATAGGCTCCCCCGCGACCCTCACGAGGATGAAGCGGTTAGAAGATGAATGAATGAACTGTGATTATCATCGTGCAACCCTACAGTCTGGCAGAAAATCCCGCTTTACATAATGAAACATTGTCTGCTGCTGTCTGTCTGTTTTTGATATCTCCAGTAATTGACGTGACAACGTTACTTTTTTGAGAAAAAGTACCACCGAAAAAAGTTTAAGTGCAGCTTTTTACAATTTTGTGATAGCAGCTAATGCACGCTCAGCCGTCATGGCGGGACCTTTTTTATAGATTTGCACAGCCAAGGTATTTTTTTCATTTTCATTACTGAGGGTCTTTCATCGTGCTGTCCTGTGTCCTGCACTTTGCCTTTCTTCCTTGATGCTCTGATTGATTATTTTTTTTGTACTTCATTGCACCTATTACTTATTTAATTTATGTTTGAATTGATTGATGTTGACATAATTTGGATTTGCTGGGCTGTTTAAAAACCATAAACTGGACTTCACTTGCCAATCTACATCAGCTCTTAAGTCCATATGCCCTACATTTTACTTTGCAGGTGAAGTCTGATGTGCGTCGGCTGAAAGGCATCCCAGCGCTGGTCGGTATGCTTGACATCCCAAACAAAGAGGTTTGTTTGCTGACTTTCTCCATGGCTTTGTGTTCATTCCTGACTCACTGTGTTATGATTGGACTGTGGTGAGGTAAAAGTGAGGCTTAAGGTATTTGTATTTAAAGTATAAGTATTTCTTACTAGTGAGACACTTCATTGGCCTGAGATATGGTGGACTTGAGACTCAGCACTAATACCAGTTCAAAGGGAAATAGAAATAAGCAATACATATTTTACTTCTCTTGGTCAGATCCTGTAGGTCAACATTTGGGCTAAATATGGTTTCATCCAAAACATTCTGTGGTTTTTCTGATTCCCTTTCATTTAGCACAAGCTGTGGCAAAGTTTTGCTGGTCTTTATATGGGCATTACCAGACAAACCACATCATGCATTCCACTCCCAGGGCAAAGAAGCATCTTAATTTCACAATTTATGCTCTACAGTCAGTGACAGGTTTGGAGTTTTGTGTGTGTCTGATGGCTTGCCTGCTGAAAAAATGGGTCAAGCAGCGACTGCATCCTCTTTACGTTTTTAAGGCACTCCGGAGACTCCACACACTTTGTGTGTGCATGTTGTGTGAAAAGCTAAGATACAAAACAGCATAATATCATGAAAACATTCTCAACTTTTTAAATTGCACAACATAAATGAATGTGACATTAAAACAAAAAGTGACATGCTTGACATTGACTATAGGAACTTCATAAACTTGTGCTGGTATTAAAATTGTAATTAACATAGTGAAAATATGTTAGAAATGTAGCCAATTAATTTACTATTAATAAGTAGCTGCCTTTACACAGAGATTGCACTATAGGGTCGCTTCAAAGTCCGTTCTTTATGCTGCCTTGTATTTTTACTTAGAACTAAACAGTGACAGCATCATGCTTTTCCAGCGTGGGATATTGAGGTGTGATGGACATGACTTATAACACAAAGTGTCAGCCTCTAAAGTGACATATAACAAATGTGTCAGCAGTGCGTTATTAACAATAACAATAGCATAACATGACAATAACGCTCATTTACTGTCATTTATTGTTATATGGCGGAAGATCTCATCCTCTGCTCAGAGGTTAAGGAGCCCTCGGACCTCAGTGTTTTCCCAATTTGATGACATTTTCGCTAGCTACTCTTCTTCTTTGAGTTAGCCTCTAACTGCTATGAGCTATCTTTAAAAAATCCCACGCTGTGGTTTGCACACATAACAAGTCGTCAAAAGTCACGCCCGTCCTGCCCATGGTTCCATCGTGCCAGCTGTCCCTTTGAGACAGAGGTTGTTTCAGTGCTGCTAATAACCTAGTACCTTTTCATACAGAACAGCAAGCCGACATAATGGTGTGAAATTATCTTCTTGAAGAGGCAATATCTGCTTTTACACCCCCTGTTCAAGGTGCAAGCATTGCATTGTAATGCTGCGTCACTGTTCTGTATATAAGGTACAATCGCAGAATCAGGTTACAGTGTTGTCTGGCCTCTGAGCTGGGAGCGGAGATAGTAACGGCAACGAAATAATGTATGTTAAAACAGGATAGGTGGCAGGACAGGATCATGGGTGGCATGATTGTGACATTTTGATGATGTGTAATGTATGCAGCCCACCCCGGGAGATTTAAAAAGTAGCAGTTAGTGGTTAACTCAGAGAAAACGAACAGAGGCTGAAAATAATAATAATGATAATAATGATAATAATAATAATAATAATAATAACTTTAATTTATATAGCGCCTTTCAAGAAACCCAAGGTCACTTTACAATACATAGTAATGAAACAGTAACACCAACAGAACAGTACAATACAACACAAGCAGTACAGAAAAACAAGAAAACTATAACAAACAACAGAAAATGTCCGCAAATTGGAAAAACATGAGGTCTGGGAGCTCCTTACCTCCCAAGCAGAGGACGAGATAAGCCACCATATAACACAGATGGTACATTTTTGGTATTGCCATGTTATACCTTTGTTATTGTTTATAAAGCACTATCGACGCATATGTTATATGTCACACTAGAGGCCGACAGAGTTGTGTTACATGTCACACCTGTTATGTCTCTTTTGATTCTGCAATGCTGGGAAGCAGTCTAAAATTATGCATATAAGCGGAATGGTGCTGCAGTAGTTTGGTTCTGTGGAAAAATGTGAAGTTGGCACGAAAAAGGTACTTCATAGAGGCCCGATAGCACGATCTCTGTGTGAAAAGGGCCAGTGTAAAAGGGGCTATAGACAGCTGCGTGAGTAGAAATGCCAAGACCCATGACATTTGTGTAGGACAGTCAATCAGTTACAAGAGCACAACACTGTTTTCTACTACTATATGTATTTGAAAGCAGTGCTCTCTTTAAGTGGTACTTCATCATGACTAATGGTTTAATAAGCTGTTGTTGGGTCTCTGTTGTAGGTTCAGTATGCAGCCTGTGGGGCATTAAAGAACATCTCGTATGGCAAAGATCCAGACAACAAGATCGCCATCAAGAACTGTGATGGAGTGCCTGCTCTGATCAGGCTGCTGAGGAAGACCCATGACCAGGACCTCACTGACACCATCACAGGTTAGACACACATGCAACAGCACTGCGTGGCCACTGTTCAGCTCAAAAGAAACAGCACAAACAGTCTTGGAATACTCTTAACGTTTCAAAGTGTGTCACGTTTTTAGTAGTTTGTTCATGATGAGACAAAAAACATTGTCACTCTATGTTCTATAACATATTGAAAATGCAAACATATTAGGGATGCACAGATTGTGAAATTCAGGGACGATACAGATGCTTAAAATAGCCCGTTAATCTCAAGACCTCGAAAAGCTGATGGCAGTGAACAAGGTAAACATTGGCCAATACAGATGTTCGTCTGGTAAGTTTGGTACAGGTACGACACTGTACTTACAGTGGAGCAAGCCTGTGTCGCGTTCAGGCATTGTCACGTAAATGACAAATTCCAGCAAATGAATGGGCCGTAACACAACACAGCAGCATGTCAAGTGGACCGAAACAGAGCAAAATTGCTCAATTTTTCATTTATTATATAGACAATTAACTTTCTCGTCTCCCTTTTGATGTGTGTGCCTAAATAAGGTGAGAAGCCGCCCATGTTTCACTTCCTCACATCGCCAAGCCGTGAGTTGCACATGTGCGTGTGTGCGCTGCTGATGTTAACATGATGTCAGTCATGCAGCGCAGGGAATTTGACTGACGCTTTAAATCGGCATATTTTAGACTGACCGGACGTAGGCCTATGTTTAAGGTGACATTTTATAAGGTTGGAAGTAGGCTGCATAATTACATGCCTTTGCATTACAAATGCATTTTTATGCCTCCATGCCGGCGATAACTATAGCCGGAAGTATTATGTTTTTGGGTTGTCAGTTGGTCTGCCCTTGCATCCGTACTTTCAACTGTCATTCTCGTGAATGCGATATCTCAAGCCCTTACAAACATTCACTTTGACCACCAAGATTTAGAAGGTCAAGGTCAGTGTGGCCTCAAGAAACATGTTTTTGACCATAACTCAAGTATTCATATGCTAATTATGACACAACTTTACACAAATGTCAAATAGGATATAATGATGTAGTAATAACATTTTATACCTAAATGGTCACCTTCACTGTGACATAAGGTTCTGCAAAAACACTTTTCTGGCCATTATTCAGTGTCATATCTCAGGAACAGAGGGGGAGACATTTGGTCAGATGCTGAATTGGTGACTGAAACTGTGCTGATTATATAGCTCTTCTGTGCTGCTGGGGGGGGGCAGTGGTTGTGAAGGATCCATGTTTTCACAGACATGGATGTAAACTGGAAGAGAAACTTGACTTGTGCATGGAGGCATACAGCCATTGGGCAGTAATTCTAGTTGCATTTGTTTCATTTTTGCTGTGGCTCAGCAGATGAAGCGGATCATTCACTAATCGAGGGGTCAGTGGTTCAATCCCTGGCCTCTCATGCTGAAATATCCTTGGGCAAGATACTGACTCCTAAATTACTCCCAATGGCTGTGCCATCAGTGTGTGAGTGTATATGAATGTTTGACTGAGTAGCAGGTGGCACCTTTCATGGTGTCCTCGCCTACCAGTTTATCAAAGTGTGTGTGAATGGGATGGGTGAATGTGACAAGTAGTGTAAAAGCACTTTGAGTGGTCAGAAAACTTCAAAGGTGCGATATAAATGTAAGTCAATTTTGCATTTTTCCCAGGTACACTCTGGAACCTGTCATCTCATGACTCTGTGAAAATGGAGATTGTGGACCATGCACTGCACGCCCTTTCTGACGAGGTAATGGTGCCCCATTCTGGCTGGGAGAGAGGGAGCAACGGAGCAGGAGGAGGGGAGGAGAACTGCAAGCCGAGGCATCTTGAGTGGGAGACGGCCCTCACAAACACAGCAGGCTGCCTGAGGTACAAAAGCAAGAGCTGATCAGAGCTGGTTGACTGATACTGATGATATGAAGGGGATGGAAGGTGGGAGGATTTATGTAGACAAGAGAGGAAGAGGGGAACATGCCAGCTCAACAGACTGGCAGAGCAGTGGGATGTATGAGAGAGGAAAGGAGCAGTGATGAGTTAACAGAGCAGAAGAAAGGAAAACATAGGGAAGTGGTCTAAATGAAGAGAGAGCAAAGAAGCTAAGTTCATTTAAAGCCTTTTATTCCACTAATAATCAGAATGATACACACATACAGTCAGAATACAAATGCCTTAATGTGTCCCTCTCTATCAAAATGAACCAGCCCATTATATAGAAATTTAATTGCATGTAACAAACCATTCATATTCAGTTTTAATAGATGACATTAAAATTTCTGCCTCTGATTGCTCCTCCTATGTTTGGATAATATCCACACAATAAATGCAATAAAATGTTTTTTTTTATATAGCTACCCTTTCAGTAGAAAGAAGTACAGTAAGTCAATAAGCATCAAGCACTCCATGCAGGTCCATTATATTCTAAAGTGTAATGTGCACGTCAGATGCCTTTACTCAACTACTAGCATAGCGTATAAACAGGATACCTTATTTAATTTTATATAGTGCTCACTAAAAGACTTAAGGGTCAAAAGTCAGCTATTTTATTAATGACAAATCTGGCTAAGGGAAAGAGAAGTGCTGCCTCACAGTAGCTGCGTGTGAGGGGAGGGTGAAGAGGGGAATTTCAGGGAGTTTACAGGCAGAAGACAGTGGGGCATTGACTTTTAGAGTGTAAACAGCATGCTCTGGCCTGCGAGTCTGTTATCTATGCATTCCCTTGACCACACGGTAATCACAGTGTTCATTTGCACATCTAGAAAAGTATGTGTGAATAACTTGGTAACCTTGAAGATTTAAAAAGTTGGGCATTTGCAGAAATAGTACAAACAGTATCATCTTAGTACACTAAATGAGCAGACACTTGAGTAAAAGATTTTGCTGTTTTATTAAAAAAAGTATATTTGTCATTTTAAATAGATGCCAACAGAATGATTTAATATCATACTGGGCACTGATCAGCAATTTCTTGAAGTCTAATTGACAATTGGAAGCAAAGGTCTCAAAAAAAGTGTGACATGGGTTGTGTGACACACTGAGGCAGATGTAGCTTTTCATAGATAAGTGTATCCACGGCAAATTTGTAATGGTAATGCAGATTGCCTGTACATTGAATTAACTGGCTGCAAGCAGTACATTGGCTGCACCAAGTTATTCTCCCTGGATTTTTCTACAAAAAAAACATAAGCTCTCAAAATATTTAGAAATGGGCATTAGGTAGGGCTGGGCGATATGGACAAAAACTCATATCTTGGTATTCACAGGCTGACTGGTGATACATATATCGGTATTTTGTATGAAATGGGCAACATGTTTTCAGTTGCAGGTCAAAGCCACATTTGAAATGTCCCAAGCAGTTTTAGAAACACAGATTGTGATCAAAATAAAATACAAAGACAGGGATTTTATTCCACTGTTTGAAAATATGCAGCTGCACAACAGTTCACCTCCAAAACACTAGTCTGCAGCGCAAGTGTTGTAAAGTGTAGTCGATTCAAAACACACCTAAAACACATTAAATGTGGCTTTATAGAGACAATTTGAAACACAAGTACACAAATCAACTTCATTAAAATCGCAGCATTTACAGACAAAGTATTCGTCTTTTGCTGGACACATTTCCCCAACAAATACAACATACTAATAGCACAGGCCTATGGCATTTTACATTGTTTAATTTAGCCTAGCGTCTAGTGTGGATTTTCTCTGCTCTTATGAAGCCAGGGACAACAGCAACATTAAACAAGGGTAATGTTACAAGATTCGGTTTCATTACAACTCACTAGGTTCACTAACAAAACAACTGTCTTATACTAAACACATTTTCCAAACAAACATAACGTGCTAACGTTATTAGCACAAGCTGATGGCATTTTACATTGTATAATTTAGCCTAGCGAAGAGTGGAGATCTCCACTTCTCATATGAAGCCAGGATAAATATAACACAAAACTTAAAATGCTATTTTGCGGGGGCTCTCTTCATAATTTATTGTTTCTTATCTCTAAAATAAAAGTAAATAAGAGCTTCATTTCCACTGAGGGAAATGGGTTCAGCTTGCAAAAATAGGAGGTCTGTAACGCTGTGACGTGCAGGGAGGTGCAGGTCAGGCTAGGGCTCCAAAAAATGTTGCTGGAGAATATATTGCTGTATCGATAAACGGTGTTGTCTAAATGTATATCTTGCTTGAAAATATATTGATATATCGTACATAGCCGTTGTATCACCCAGCCCTAGCATTAGGTGGAGCTGACTTGTACTAATGAGGAGAAAGATAACTGCTGTGGGTAAACACATTCTCAGTAGCAAATTTAAAAAGACCAGAGAAAGTCCTTGTTTGACAGGTTTTGTATTAAATGATGATCATGATACGTTTTAGTTAAATCCTGTACAATATGAATCTGAAGCTTTGTAGAGCTGCAGACATCTATGATATTTGGCTTTTTTACACCTACACCTGTTTAAAGCAGTGTGTCTCAACATGAGGCTGACCACATGGGTCTGATGACTGGCTTTATCCACATGCCCAGCATTTTACACAAAATGCAGAAATGAGATGGAGATCAAAATTTCCTAGATATCAGTGAGCTCCAGGCTCAACTCTCAGTGGGGCTTTTGCAGAAGTTGTTCAGTTAAACCTCAGTATACACTGTGCGATTTTGGGCTGTCCCAAATGAAAGATGACCGACGTGAAAGAAACGTGGTGATATCTGATAATGGTGGTCCTGCGTCCGACAGTGAGAGAGGATGGCCGTTGTTATGGTCTTATGATCAAAGACAGCCTGGAATGTTCTTGAAATAGAAGAACATCAATAAAAAACTTAAATACAGAAAAAGACAGGCTGGGATAAAATTCTGTCAGTGTCAGAAATTTGGGAGGACCATCTCACTGCGTGACTGCTGTTACGACCTATGTCTACTAACCAAGCAGTAGAAATGCAGCATGAAATGATGCACTGATCAGCATGACAATGCTTAATGCCAGATGCCAGATGCTAACAAATAAATTCCTTGCAAAAGAAAAACGTTGATGGATGTATGGATGGATCGCAGCCTGTGATTCATTTGGTGCTGTTATTCATACAGTCTGCATACATCAAACCTGATGTCAAACCTAAGCTTATTAGATCCATGTGACACACTTTAGCTTGCACTTATCTTATAAGCTCACTAAAATCTCTCAATCTATAGGAGGCTTAATGGATAAGAATAAAAATCTGTGTAGATGACAAGGTTTGCGGTATGACTACTAAGACTAAGAAAATGAAGTTATCGTTCAAATCATTACAATTCAACATGAGGGGGGACATGAATGTCCGTGTTAATTTTACGGCAATCTATCTAGTAGTTTTTGAGATATTACAGTCTGAACCAAACTGGTGGGCCAACTGACTGACACTGTCATCAACAGAGCCACTGTGTCAGTAAACTCAATTCCAATTTTTATCTGCCCAGTGGGGCTTAGTACAATGGCTGACGGTCTAACACTGATAAATCTATCCAACGTTGACGGGAGGGTTTGACTTCTGTTAAGAAGTTAAGTTTTTATTTCACTCTCTTCATGTTATACTCATGTTCCTTTTATTAATAGTTCCGCCTTGGCGTAGGTCCAAGCAAAGAAATCTTTGGACTTACTTTTAGCCATCTCTGTAGCATTTTCTGTAACTAAGCAATCAACCACAAAAGAGACCACAGAGATTTTCTGAAACAGTGCTAAAATGCTTGTATGTACGGAGATTGTTTTCAGTTAACAGCACTGTTTAAAAATGAAAACGTATTAGTGTGGATGTGGCCTTAGTCTGCAGTTTAGATTCTGACGACTGCAAAGTGTAAATAAACTTGCTGAATTTTGAAGTGAAGTGAAATCGGTGCCCCATGCTGTGGAAGGGAATGTGTCCTGGTATTGTTTGAGAGGGCGTGTGTGTCACTGAGACAAACAGGCCAGCACAAAAGACCAAGGCTGAATATCATTCCACAGAGTTTTATTCCTCATGTTCCTTTCTTTACATGCCTTCTACATTGGCGAATAAAGAACAAACTTGTCTTAGTTTGCACGTTTCCATCAATTCGGTCTGTAAGTAGGACTAAGTAAGAGAGCAGTTAAAGATATTGGTCCAGAGCTGTAACTTGATCTCACCAAACTGTACTCTCTTTGTAAACCAGTAGATTTAACAGGAGCTTCATTCAGACCACTCTTGTGGGGCGTTTTCAAGCATTGTGTGCAGGAATCCTTTTGTAGTCACTAAAATTGACTCTTTCCTGTCCCCTTTAACCTCTTATGTGCCTCAATTATTTCTCCAACATTTCAAACTGCTAATCCATGTGTTGTTTTACATTTATGTTTCTCCTCTTCTCAACTTTCCACTTGTCTTAAGAAATGTGAGCTCAGAGCGAAGTGAGGCAAGGAGGAAGCTGAGGGAGTGCACAGGATTGGTTGATTCGCTCATGTACATTGTCCAGTCCCAGATTGATTGTAAAGATGTCGACAATAAGGTAAGTGTGCCTCTGATTTATTTGACATTAGGGGGATCTGCACCAATTTTACTCATCAGTCTGTTACAGGTCTTTGAGAGTACTACTGCCTGTGTGAAAAAAATGAATAAATAACTGTCTCCAGAGGGAGCTGTGCAAAGTCTGATGAATTGCCTCAAGTGATGTCATTTAAGTCAGCATTCTCAACTTAGTCTTAAGACTAAGTATGTATAAATGTATAATACATATGTTTTTATACTAATGTATAAAAATCTGGAAGCGCTGTCACCAGACAACACCAGTCACCAGACCTCTGCAGCCCGCTGCTCATCCCTCCTTGAGGATATAGTCTAGTAGGAAGATGGAGTATCCATGCACCAAATTTATGCTTTTTTTTAACCTAGGTTTTATTTGTTGTTGTCCTCAAGTTGTCTAATAAACAAATTGTAATGTTCCCAACTTAAAGCCATCTTTGTGGCCATCTTGGATTTCCAATGGAAATTTAAAATTGGCAGAAGTTTATGTATCAACAAGGTGCCACCTTCCTACCTGACTGATAGAGGCTTGAGGCCACATTAGCATAACGGCCAAAAGTACATGGGACACGGTCGTGCTGTAGCAGAGCATGTCCATTATCCTCAATCTAAGCCGCTACACTGTTCACAAAAACAGCGCTTGCCTGCTTGAACGTTACTTTTACTTGGCTGGTCTGTTTTTTCTTCTCTATGCGTGGCTCTGCAGCCCCCCAACAGGTAAAAACTACATAGAACTGTGTAAAAAAACTAGTACAGTCTGTTTACCAGTGATAAAAATGAATACCTCATTGTACCAAAGGCAAGTTCATTAGTTACCACTTACTATAGTATACACGTCCAAACTCTGCATAAAAAACTGCAGTATTACTTGACAAAACTCAATATGCACACAGAGACTCTGGCAGCAGCCACACACTGCAAAGACAGAGTCTGTGTAGCAGTTGAAAAACCCCAATCCGCTCCATCTGTGTGATGTGAGGCAACCGCTCCCCATGTAGTTTGGCTGTAACACACCCGAATCTCCTATCAAACTCTTGGCGGTAGAGGTGGTTGTAATTTATTCATGAATTAAAGCAAGAGGGTGAGAGATGCACTGCAAGTAGGTGGTGTGATACACTTACAATGAGAAACTGTAAGATTGTGCAAGAAACTGTATGGACTGACATCAACCATTTTTAATGCTTTTTGTAATGAATTTCAGTTATATTGAAAATCTCTGAAATATATGAATTTCAAGTTTTGTAAAATAACTGCATAAGCCTTTACGAATAGAGCTTGCATGTAAGAACCTGTAATTTAAATTGTAGACCAGTTCTATGTATTTAGGCTTATTATTTCAAATGTGTGTACTTTTTTTTTTTTTTTTCCTTGTAATTGTTTTATGCGAGACATTAGATTTTTATTTACCACTCAGACACATACGGATTTTTAATACTATGTTCAACCTACCTTGTTTGTAAATTAGTTGTTCAATTAAAGGAGGAAAAAGAAATAAAAAGCACCAGGACCATGAAACTGAAGCAACTAAAAAACGAAACCTTACAGTGAGAAACTTTGCAGGGAGAATTTTTATTTTCTTCTTTTTTTATTCCTCATTTCTTGTCTCCATCCCACCGTTTTCCCTCCATCTTTGCAGTTGATAGAGAACAGCGTGTGTCTGCTGAGGAACTTGTCCTATCAGGTGCATCGTGAAATCCCCGGCTGTGAGCGCTACCAGGAGGCCGTGCCCATCAACCAGGGCCCCGCCCCCTCTAGCCAGAAGAGCGGCTGCTTCAGCTCCCGCAAGAGCAAAGGTCTGTGTCAGAGAGGGAGAGACAGAGACATGGGCTCTATTTGCTCAGTCAGTAAGAGGAACAGTTGCGATGATGTCACTGTTGACAGTAGTCTAAACCAAAACGCGCACACACATGCACACACTTGCACAAACAATACCACTCGCACAGGAATGTTAATAATTTTCCCGACTGCGAGAAAGCTCATCCTCTCTGCTGCGGCTCTCTGTTTGTGTTTCACTGAGAGTATTGATTTGTTGTTTTTTTTCAGCCACACACCACCTTTCTGCTGTTTGGTGGCTTTGGCTATTTTCTAAAATCATTTTGAGGTGAACATCTGTCAACACTCATATGAATGACTCATATGTAATATATATCCTCCCTGGTCGTTTTCTTTGGTCTTTGTTAATTTTCTTTTTAGTTGGATACGTTGGGGCTATGTAGAAACAATGTAATCAGTTCATAAAGGTGTTGACCGTCCATGCTAACAATACACAAAGACAGTGATCGATTGATCGATTGTGATCGATTCTCTTTAACAGCAACCTGTACAGGAAAACAGCTCAGCTTTGCTTTAATCAGAATTTTACATTACATCAGACTAGTTATCACATTAAGGTATAAAAGAGATGATTCAGTTACTGTACGAAAGATAAGATCATCAGTGTAGCTGACTAGCTGCTATGCAAGACATACTTGTATGCTCCTATGCTCCTCAAGAAGAGAGATCACAAGAGATGTCTGGGATCACTGATGTTGTGCACTGAGTATCGGCTTACTGGTTAGATTTATAATTTTTAGGTGTTTTGCATAGAAATGTATCATGGTAGGTGTGGGTGATACAGAGAATATATATAATATATATATATATATTGCAGCTTGTTCCACATATATGTAAAATGACTATATCATGAACATTGCGAATAAAGCAACCAGATCCAGACTGCTACTATATTTAGTTGCATTTTGCGACCATGCAGCTCTCCTGCAACTAACATCTGACTGTTGACTGAAAACTTCAAGCTCACAGCAAAAACATCAAAACTTTCTGTCCGAGATGAACCGGGTGCTTCAGAATAAAAGCACTAGTAGTTCTGCTTTAATTTATTTAATTATACCAATAATTGTAACTATTATAACAATAATTAAGTATTAGTATAGTAAGCCATATCGCCCAGCCCTTTATTATAGCTCCCAATTCTCAAAGTGATACTGTACAGAGCAGTTACAATGTGTGTATATAGAATGCTTACATGAGCTGCTGTGTTCTTTGATTTGCTTTATTTGGCCTTTATACTTGGCATGTCATGTTGCTGATTTGTGTGTGGTGGCAGCAGTGCTGTTGGGATGTAAGCAGGTGTTAACTGGGTGGCTCAGTTATGGCTGCTTTCCTCTTACTGTAAATGCTCTCTTTTCCTCCTGTTCTGACTTTCTCTTCTCCCTCTTCACCCCTCCTTCTTCTCCTCCCTCCTCTATCCTTCTCTCCCATTTTGTGCTGGGCTACAGATGAGTGGTTTTCCAAAGGTAAGCTTTTTACCTCTGTATGACTGCACTTTGCTTCTGCTGCCTGTCGTCGTCGTCGTCGTCGTTGTTATTGTAGTAGTGATAGAGTAGCTGAGCTAAAGGTCAGTGTTACTGTCTCATCACTAACATGCACGCCACATGCATCTCAGTTTTTGGTCATAGCATACTGTATGTTTAACAAAACTAGAACAAATGTACTAACAGTAGAACTAGATCTCTAAAATCAGTGTACCATATTTAGTTTCTTTGTGTTTCTAAGGCTGCAATGTTTGATTCCAGGTAAGAAAGATGAGGATGCAGCTCCAGACGTAATAGACATTCCAAAGAGGACCACACCTGCTAAAGGTAACACTTTTACTAAACGTATCATACAGTACAGAACAAACTGAAAAAAAAAAAAGTATTTTCAAAACATTTGTACTTGTCCCTCGTTAACCATCTTTAACCTCCATTTGTGCCTCTTCCTCACCTCTTCATCTCCCATGTTTCTTCTGCATATTCCCATCAATCACTCCTGCCGTTTGCACATTCTTCTCCATGGTTCCCCTCCTCCTCCTCCTTCCCTCTTCACCACTCTCTTCCTCTGTCTCCTCTCTTTACTGTAGGCTATGAGCTGTTGTACCAGCCAGAGGTGGTCCGCATCTACACTTCTCTGCTAAAGGAGTCCAAGAACCCCACTGTGCTGGAAGCCTCCGCTGGAGCTGTTCAGAACCTGTGTGCCGGGCGCTGGACTGTAAGAACTGCTTTCCATTGTTATTTTGTTCCATTTCACCAACAATCCCTGTGCTGAGTAAACACAGTGGATGTTTTCTTTGATTGTGGGAATCTGAATAAACATGAACATAGACCTGTACATAACTGTTACAGCTCTCACAGCTTGTCAAACAGAGCTTGCAAGTAGAGTTGGTTGATATTGAAATTCCCCCTACTGACGATGTATCTTGAAGAAAAACAATAATAGCCAATATTATTGTCCAAAAAAAGCTGAAGAGAGAGACGCACAGCGCACGTATGGCTTTTTTCCATGCATATACTGCCTTGGCTTGACTCCGCTTGACTTAGTTTGACCCCATGCGTCGGGGTTTGCGTCTCCATAGAGTGGTGCAGGAATATGTTCTAAAACCCAAAAATGAGTTGGCATTTTTGCACTCCTGGTTCCCTCATCTCAAAGTCAATGGGTTTTTGGTTAAGATGCCTGAAATAAGGTCTGTGGTTAACACAAGCTTAAGAGACTTTCACGTTTTGTTCTATGACATAAAATAGGTCAGCAAATACCCCACTTATGGATTTTGAGGCTTTTGTATGTCTTAAAAAAGGAGGTTGTGGTGGTGATATTAAATCATGCGACCATGGTTTAGTTTGTTTATAGCCCAATGTTCAGCCAATTGAATTGAAGATTACTTTGCTAAACAAACTCTGTAAGAATCAAACTGTCAAACTGGAGCTTATTTTCAGCAATGATCCAAAATCCAGTGGAAAAATCCCAATAGTTTTTTGACAAAGGAACCAAGAAAACCAAAAGAACTGATAGGAGTATCGATAAAATACTGAATCGATAAGGAGAATCGATAAGCGTAGTAGTATTGATAAGATCTTAAAAATACCCATCCCTAAAATTGACCATTTAATGTTTGTTTGTATACAATAGTGGCAGAGGGCACTTGTAAAGACGTTATATGTCTCTTCATGGGAGCACCTTTGGCATTTGCTGTTAAACATTTTGACTGGGCGGTATCACAAAATTACAGCAAATGTGCACAACATTATATGAAAGGTAGAGTATTTGGTCCCCTGATTTGAATGTGAAAACAAATGTGTGTCTAGTATGGGAGATACATCCGTGCCTTGCTGCGCCAGGAGAAGGGTCTACCCATGATGACTGAGCTACTGGCCCACGGCAACGATCGTGTTGTCCGCGCCATGTCTGGAGCCCTCCGCAACCTTGCCATTGATGCACGCAACAGAGATCTGCTAGGTGAGACTTGGAGCACTCTGTGTGACTGAGCTAGTCCTACTGTCACAAGGATTTCTTGTATCAACAGGATAGCATCCGTATTAAGTGCATTTTGATTTTAAACACTCTTTCTGTACTTGGGTGTTGTCAGGTAAACATGCAGTGCCTCACCTAGTGGCCAACCTGCCTGGCGGTGGTCAGAGTCAGCCGGTGCGAGCGCTGTCAGAAGAGACGGTGGTGTCGGTATTGAGCACACTCCATGAGGTGTTGGGCTCCAGCCTGGATGCAGCCAAGACCCTCAGGGCCTCACAGGGAATCGAGAGACTGGTGCTCATTAACAAGGATGGGTAAGGGATGATTTCTAAGGTTCTTTTCTGTCCATGTCTACATGTTTGTTGTTGAACCTGCAGTTTTGAATTACTTGCCTGCATTATGCATGCCTTATATAGCCTGTCCTGTCCTCTTTTTAACTCTCTGACTGTCCTGTTTACTCGGATCACCAGTAATCGTTCTGAGCGGGAGGTGCGTGGGGCTGGCCTGGTGCTGCAGACAGTGTGGGGCTACAAGGAGCTGCGGCGCACTTTAGAGAAGGACGGCTGGAAGAAGACTGACTTCATGGTCAACCTAAACCCTCCTAGCAGCAACACCAGGACCAATGGAGGATATGAGGACAGCACTCTGCCACTCATAGATAAAGGTCAGGAAGCAAAATGGAAACACATTAGGGGTGTAACAGTTCACAGAATTCACAGTTCGGTTGAATACAATGCATTGGTGTCATGGCTCGGTACATTTTTCATAATAAAGCAAATAGTAGAAATTTCCTTGATTGTTTTAAAATTTTTAATTTATAAAAAATAACAAAGTATGACATTTTTTACTTTGAACAATGAAGGAGCTATACCTGAGTGACCGATCTTTTGAGGTGTCTTCATAGCAGCGTATAAAACATAAAAGGCTCTTTACAAAATATAAAATGTAGTAGTACTGGTAGCAGTAATAGCAAATACAAAGAAACAAATCTTTTTCTGAAATTAAAGAAAAATGTCCTTGGTTTTTTTATGTATCAAAACTAACATAATTTGAGCTTTTGTTTTTTGTACGAAGCAGGGATTATCGTTCGGCTGAAATGGGCTTGTAAGGGAATGTTGTAACAGCGCTTAATTACATTAAGCATTGTTAATAAAGCTTGCATTTTCCACTACAGAGAAGGGTTTCATATCTGCGGCTATAAATATACCAATCGTTGCGGTGATTTCTTCAGTTGTGTTTGAATCAGTGGCTGCCTACATGCTGTGAGGATAACACTGGCTTGTAGTGTGTGTCTGTTGCTCCTTGTTTTTGTTTAGTTTCACCAATTGACACAATAGGGTGACGTCGGTATAAATGAGTTGACATGTTTGAAGTGTTCCCACCAATGTAACTTAATGTCATGTAGAATACGCGACATACCATTGTTTTTATCCACAACTTGATCTCACAATCACCCTCGTAATTCACAGCAAACCTAGAGTGGCTCTAAACACCAGATCCTGTGGGTTATCAGGGGGCCTTCTGTTTCTGGTCAGGTTATGGCGTTACTAACTATCTTGCAGCAAGCTAAGTTAGCGTGGCGTGCCTCCCAGTGGGTCTCACTGGAGTAGAATGTATTTTCCAAATGTAATAGGATACATAAACGTATTGTTGGGTTTTTACTGTGTACTAAATCTGAAGCCTTGGTTCACCCCAGGAATGAGTCCTAACACTCGGACAAGACTGAGTATTTATCACTCCTGGTTCCCTTGTCTCTCAGTGGTTTTTGGTGAGATGCCTAAAACAAGGTCTGTGGTTAACATGAGCTTAAGAGACTTTGACGTTTGCTTCTACAACATAAAATATGTCAGTAATTCCCCCACTGTGAGTTTTGAAGGTTCAGAAAGGCAGTTGCTAAGTGGCTAAATGAGACGACGGAGCATCATCACATTGTGTGCTGTGCTGCACACGGCTTTACAGTCTTGTTATGGTGATGAAGTTAGGTCATGTAACCGTAGTGTAGTTTGTTAGAGAGCACAATGATAGCTTTTTACTTCTGGTGATTGCATTTAGGCTTCAGTAATCATGAACTTGGTGTTCAAGTGTGAAGATCATCATGCTGAACAAAATGTTTAAGTATCATAAACTTTTGTATGTCACAGACCTTTTTTCTGCAATAATCTAAAACCCAATGGAAAAATCCCATAGGCTTTTTGATGAAGGAACCCAGGGTGACGTTAACTGACATGTTGGCCTACACAAAATCACCTCTGAGGCACTCAACACAAATACACTTATTGTTGCTCCATGTAAAGTGTACTGTGTAGTGTTTTTAGTTGTCATGTCCAGTTTCAATATTGTTTGAATTAGTAGTATTTTCACTACATTATTTTTTTAACAGTAACTGCAAACACAAAAAATTACCTCTTGCTTTTGTGTTTGTAATGCAGCATACAAACTACTGCTAAGAGTTAAACTTTTATCAATTATTCATTAATTTGCATTTTTGTGTTACTGTTTAATTCTCTAATGCATGGTACATTAAAAAAAAACCAATCCAACACAGATTCATCTATGTCTGACTTATCATTTCACTGTGCACACAGGTCCAGTTCTGATTCCTTTGAAGGCTTATTAAATTTGAATTTGGTTGATGATGATTTGATTAGCAGCCCTTTAGGTAGGGTAGTGAAAATGTTTTTGAGCAACATAAGTCCAGTTACTTTACTCTGCTTCAAATTCTACGAATGTAACTGTGGTAGTGTTTCGCTGAATCATCACTCCTTACAACATAGTATGCTGTGTTTATGTGTCGAAGTTAATAAGTTGTTAATATGATAATAGGCTGTTTGCAGACTTTGGAGAATTAAATAGAAGTTTCAGTTAAAGGCTCTCTAAGTCTTCCTAAGCTTGAAAAGTTTTTGTCACATACAGCAAACATCTCCTCACGATCCGCTAGCTACATGTCCTCTGAATATGCTGTGAAAAAATCCAGTCTCTGTAGGCAGCCCAGGCTCTGCAAATGGCAACAAAAACATTGTGGTCCAGGCTGCACCAACCAGCCAGCGCGAGACCAGCGAAAGCAAGCACACACACATGAACGCGGTGCCCAGAGAGGCAGTTAGAGCTACAGGCTACAATGAGGCTAAAAGGCGAGCTAGCTCTGTTGTGTTTGATAACATTGTTGAACATAAACAGAATTGAAGTGTTTTTGTTGCCATTCGCAGAGCCTGGGCTGCCTACAGTGACCAGACTTTTTCACAGCATATTCAGAGGACATGTAGCTAGCGGATCGTGAGGAGATGTTTGCTGTATGTGACAAAAACTTTCCAAGCTTAGGAGGACTTGGAGAGCCTTTAATTCTTGGAGGTTTGCCTTGACCTACTTGGCGTGCAAGACCTTTAAGGGTTTACAACAGTGGAGCATTTTAGATAATCTCAGCCAGGGTTGTCAGTATTTATGTTAAAATATCTCTTTAATAGATTCAGAAGCTTGTTGGCACTGACATTAAGGAACTCAAACTCCACTCATTACACAGCAAAGTTACATAAATTCTATATTTGCAAATACTTGCTGGCTCACATCTGACACTTGACACTCCCACAAACACTCACACACCTACAACCTGTTCTATCTTTGGCAGCTGATGGTGTGGCTGTTAACATTGTCTCTCTGTGGGAGCAAAACCTTTAACATTACATATTCATGCCCATTGTATTTGTGTCTTTAACACGCAGGGGGCAAAGAGGACCGGGAAATGATTCCAATGAATGACTTGGGACCAGGTAAGTGTGTCAACAGAAAAACACACACACACACACACACACACACACACACACACACACACACACACACACACACACACACACACCTGGTTTAACATATGTTTTTCCTCTTCAGATGCATACTCCACACTGGACCAGAGAGGGAGAAGGAACACTCTGGATAACACACTCGAACCTGCTGACAAAGATGCAGTACAGGTAAAAATTAGCACACACACACCCGCTCATACCACACCCTTCCCACACACATAACCCTCTTAACTCTCTCCCTCCTAACATAAACTCTACTACATACTTCCTTTCACCCTTTACGTACTTGAGTATAAGTTCAAAGCTTTCTAGAAAATTAGAATGTGTGAGTTCAAATAAACACAAGAAGTTTGTGCTCTAGAAAAGGATCAACTAATAGTAGAGACAAGATTATGATTTTCAAAAGTGTGTTTAACACTTACTTGCTGTAGACCAGTCCTTTGCAGGATGTTACCCTCTGTTATCCTATCATCTGCACATGCTGTTTGCCTCTGCATCATCTCTGTGAATACTCCCAGTTCATTCAGGAGATGTCAGTGTGGAGTCTGTGCCATCACAAAGTAGAAAAATGTTTTTTGGATTGGATTGATAACACATCATTACCTAGCTGAAAAGATGTCAATGGTTGGAAAAATGAAACTGGTTAATTTTGTACGACACACACCTTTTGAGTAGGGATGCACAAAATATATAGGGCCAGGATTATCAGCTGATAAATGGGAATTTATGTTATTGTCCTTCCGATAATAAAATTATAGCCAATAGAGCCGATAATACTAAGCCAAATTGCTGTCATTGACTTAACTGCCACAGCTGCTATATTGCCTATAAACACAGAGAAGAGGAAGAGGAGGCACAGCAAGCTAACTAGAGAGCCAAACATGTTGTCCCCAGTGTGGACGTTTTTCACAGTTTTAGAGGAAGACACCATGATTTTGCTGGGGGTCTGATCCCTTTCTGTAGCTGTCATAGATAGATGCTGGATAGATGCAGCGCTGAAGGACTGTCCCTGGAGCCACTGCCTTCCAGGTGAATGTTAGCCGTATGATGCTAACAGTTAGCCTTGTTACTGTATGTGCAGGCGGACGGCAGGGTGCCCTACTGGCTTGTGATAAACAGAGAGGGAGAGAGAGCAGATCAAGGCAGGGCTTTGTGAATCAATACGCTGTGTGCAGAGCTACAATAATATCAGAGTTAACCCTTTTTAAATGGTGAAAAAAAAAAGAAACTAAAAATTTGGCAGGTCAGTGCTGATATTGTGACAGGCTCTCACAGATAAATCATTGTATGGCAAATACAAAGCCTTTGTGTATTGAGGGCTGCACTTACTTTAATTACATTTGTAAAACACATTTACATGTCTGATTTGACACATTTGTTAAAGCGTTTAATTTGAAATCTCAGGCAAAATGCTCTAAAACATCCAAAGTATGTTTGTAAAGTTTTTGATGTATTTTACTGAAAAAAAGCACACATGCAGTCAGAGCTGTGTGTTTTTGTTGTGTTACCAAAAGTGATGTCAGGTAGATTTGGTTAGGTCAGAGCTCACTACATCTTAGCCTTTCTTACCGTCAATTGTGCATTAACTTTTGTAAAACACAGCTGGTATCAGCTATGAGAGGTAGGTAATTATCAGTATTGGCTGAAAAAATCCATATTGTGCACTCCTACTTTTGAGGTTGTAGATTTTAGGATGATACACAGAGCAACATACTCTATACCCGCTGGAAATGTTAGCGTGTGAACGGACATGCTCTCACACACACACCCATAGACAGCATGTTGATGCATGTCTTGTTAAAGCACTGTGGTCGATCTGTGTCTTGCACATAATTTCTCACCAGTGTTTTTTCTCTCCCTGGCACATGACCTAACATTAAACTAACCTTTATAACCCTTCTTTCTTTTCTCACCTCACATTCTTATTTCCACATGTTCCTCTTTCTCTCTTGCTGTTCTTTTCTCCTTCAACTTTCTTGCCCTGTTTTGTGTCTCCTCACCTTCTTTTGGATTTTCACACTTGACCCTCTTATTTGTTTATTTGTGTTTTGGCCCCTCCTTGCTGTGTCCTGTCCTTCTCTTTGTGATCTTTGGTGTGTTTATCCTTCTCTCTCCTCTGTATCTACCACACACTCCTACGCCTCTCTCTCTCTCTCTCTCTCTCTCTCTCTCTCTCTCTCTCTCTCTCTCTCTCTCTCTCTCTCTCTCTCTCTCTCTCTCTCTCTCAGGGAGGGATGTATGGGGAGAGGCAGGCCTCTTTGCCTCTAATGGATTCTTACGATGGTTAGGCTACACCCACTGTCACACTGCATGTCAGCGCATGGTATGTGTGTCCCACTGGCTGCCCCTCTCAACTCACTGCATGGCCTAATATATTAGTTGTGTATTAAGAGCTGTGACTTTCTGTGTGTTTGACAGTGACCAGTGTTTTCAATGAGCTTCCATTGTACTGTATTTGGACTGTTTTTGCTCCCCCCGCTGGTGAAAAGTGTCAGTGAATTTAGTTCTCCCAAGATTTTTTTTTTCTCTCTGCACAGTTTGTGTAGCTGTTGTCTAACATATGGTGACTTTGTTGCCAGCAGCCATTATTGTGTGTTATACTTTCTACTTTTTTAAGCCTCTGCTGTGAATATGAATTGTAAATGTGTGATTCCTCCCGTCGAGGCTTAGAATGCCTCACATTAGCTGCTCCACATGATCCACTCCCTCACTTGTGCCTCTTCTTCTCTCACAGAAAAACTGATTGTGTGCATCACAAGACGACAGCCTCCTCCCACCTATTGCCCTTGCTAAATTGACAATGGGGGACCACTACACTACCGATGGGACTAAACTCAATCCTCTACGCTCAACTCTTCTATCCCTCTTTACTCATTTGCAGCTTTTCTTTCCCCTGTTTCCCCTTGTGACATTCCTCCATAGCAGCTGACAAACGAATGAAACCACACAGAATAACCGACGTGGATCTACGCTCCCTGTGGACAACTGGACGAGACACTAAGACCACTTTGTGCTCTGCGAGCCCCTGAACTTCAAAATGCTAACCACTCAATCAGATACCACGGCCACAACACTACATATCCACAGTACACTATATAACACTACAACCTGCCTGAACAACACTAATTATCTCTTGGGCAAAAAGCAGAGACTGTGGCTTCATCTGAGAACATTTCTATTTCTTGGAGGTCGGAGCGTAGTCTTAGAATAATTAAGCTAATTAGAAAGAACTGTGGGATCAGAACAGGACACTTTTGGTGAAACTTTACGTAAATGGCTATTACACTGTTTTCAAGAAATCAAGGAAATGTGTCTTTGTCTCTCTCTGATGGTTAAATACTAGAAAAAAAACCTTTTTCCTACCACTGAGAACCAATGTTTAATGATCTAATCAGATATGTGTAAAGCTTCTGCTTCTGTTTTGGTAGTGGTTGTTCCTCTTCTTGCCTTGCTCTGTACCACAGTAATGGACATGTGCCAAATGACACTGCTACTGCTGCGACTGTCAAACGCAAGAAGTTCAGACACTCAGACTTTTACTGCAGCTACACTGAAAACTGTCATCTGCTTTGTTTTGTGTGCAGCTTGTGTCGGTGACAGTCCATCACCAAGATGCATGGGGATTCAGCTTTTTCTCAATTTGATTGTGATCCATAGACATAAAGGGGTGGAGGTCCCTTTATGGATATTCCTACAGAGGAGACAAATTCTTTTCCATCTCCTTGGAATGGACAGTATAGTATATGTTTCTAAAGTGATGTTTCTGTTAAATGTAAGCACCATAACTTTGTAATTCTTGGAAGATATCACAGGATTCATGGGGGGGGGGGGGGCATTTTCTTGTATCTGCAGGTCTGTAATCTTATGAATGTACATACAAGACTGTCTGTAAATGCATGTGTGTGGGCTAACTGGAGTGCCTCACTCATTCAGGATAGGTCTGATGGGTGTGCCCAACATGACATGGGTAACAAATCAAGGTGTGTTTTTCGGGGGAGTACTGTATATGGAATTCATCAGTTTTCTATTCTGCAAAATAATGGAATATGTGAACCTGTATGTATGTAAGAGTTGATTCGTGTTATTGGAATGTTTTTACAGGTATAAGACTCCTGAGTTCTGTATAATTTACGGCTCCACAAACCCACAGCCTATTTGGCTTTAAGACTACAGATCAGTACATGGGAGATGTTTCTGCCCTCATTTCTTACGTACAGTGCTCGTTCTGTAGAAGATTGCATACCGGTATTCTTAGTGCCAAGTGAGATGTAGATACTTACTGACTGGATGATTAAAAGAAGCACTAGGGGGCATAATGTGTGTTTTTCTTCTTCTTCTTTTTTTTTTTTTTTTTAAACCTTTCCTTTGTTTTCCATGCCAATTGAAACGTGACAGGATGCCTCATTTTCTCAAAGTTGCCTTCATGAGTGGACTGACTAAAAGAGGAGAAATGGAGGAGAGCAAGGGTTTGTGATAGAAATCTCCATGTAAGGAGGCATAGACCTGAATTTACTATTAGATAAGTGGGGAAAAATAAAAGCACATTTAAACTATATATACAAGAGAATATTTGTTAATTTTAATGGTTTTGTGTATTTCTTTTTTTTATATTGATTTGGGTTTAACTGTTTTGGGTGCTCTTGGTGAATGCATATGCAATCAGTTTTTATGTTTTGATTGATCTTAATGAAATGATAAAATCCTCCAACAGAGTAATCAGATACTGGAACACTAATGGAAAAAAATCTGATTCTGGACTACACCTTAATCTCTTTGCCTTGGCTCTTAAAGTTGCACATTCTCATTTATGAATGAATTATGTAACTAGCAATACTGTTTTTAATAAAAAAAGAAAATGATTTCTCACAGCTTTTGTATTCTTTGGCCTGTTGTTTATCATTGTTTTATAGTCAATCAGGAGCCTGAGCTTTCGTTTGCCTGTGAAGCTCAAGATCATTCTACAGAGATGCCAGGTGGGGGCGCTTTGAGTTTGCGACTCAATAACGTTACAGCATACAACAATAGTGAGAGCGCGTGTTAGACATGTAATGCTGATGTTACTTTAAGGCTGGGTTTCAATCCTGTGTAACGTTACTGTCATGGTCTAAGGTAAAGTGTAAGTGCACAGAACACCTCTGCTCGTGCAACGAAGAATGCCGCTGGTAAGTAAAACTTAAATGCTAATGTTAGCTTATTTTAGGTGCGCTGTGTAGAGTTAACGTTAGCTAACATCACCAGTGACCTTTTAATGGGATACATTTGCAAACTGTAAGGTGGACATTGCCTATGTATTATTTGTGAAATCGTTTGAAGATACTGACCGGCTAAAGTTTAACAGAGGTTGAGTAAAGGAGGCGGGGAAATGCAGTATTCCTCGTAGAAGTAACGTTAAAATGTCGGATATTTAAATGCAAAGATCACCAACGTTGAGCGCAGTTGCTCCACGTGCTGCGTGACGGCTGCCACCTGCTCCCAGTCTGAAATAAAGGCTGATACACGAGCCAAGCTAAGCCACCTAATGCTAGGATATGTTGTTGTGAAGTCTGTAAGTAAGTTCTCATTTTTACATTTTTCTTTTTTTTTCATTCACTGGTCAATTTTGATACTTTGGGCTATTTTGTTTCCGTGTGCATTTAGACTTGTGCAGTGACACTCAGTTTATGGCCCGCGGGCTAAATCTGCCCCCCACTCCAGCCGTTTTCAAAATCACCATGAAGTTAATGAATGTCACTGACAGAGATGCAGGCTAGCTTTCCACAGATTTCTGTATATTTGGAGAATTTACCAGTCATCTGAAGTTTGGTGGAAATGTTAGCACAGACCCCGTTTTTCGTCTGGTTGTCTTTATAAGTTGAAGTTGAATATCCTGGGACTAGAAGAACGAAAACGTCCAAAATACACATTAAAGGGATAGTGCGCCCAAAGATGAAAATTCAGCCATTATCTACTCACCCATATGCTGATGGAGGCCCTGGTAAAGTTTTGGAGTCCTCACATCCCTTGCAGAGATCAAAGGGGGGAGCGGCTAGCACACCTGATGGCAGAGGGCGCCCCAGACTAACGTCCAAGAACACAAAATTGAATCCACAAAGTATCTCCATACTGCTCATCCATAGTGATCCAAGTGTGCTGCAGCCCCAACATAAAAAGTTGTTTAGAAAACATCATATGAACTTTGTTTTTAGCCTCACTGTAGCCTGTAGCTCTGACTGCTTCTCTGTGCTCTATGGGTGAGTAGATCATGGCTGAATTTTCATTTTTGGGTGCACTATCCCTTTAAGGTTTTTGGTTTAGTTCAAATTTCTGTTCTGGAAGTGTTTTCAAAAAGCACATACTTGATTAGATAAGGCATTATTTGCATATTTAAACATACTATTTAAGAAAACTTGTAAAGATAACTGTGTTAATGTAAGTAATCAACTGGGTAATTTTCATGGTGATAAATATTAGTTAAAAAAATTGACCCTATTCACCTGGGGTGTGTCCCCTTGATACAGTCACAACATGCTGTTTTGTCCTTATCAATAGTCCTTCAGCTGTCACTCCCACCTCTTATGTTCTTCCTTGCTTCCAGTGCCCACGTGGACATGCAGTCATACCGGTGGCCAGATTACGAGATACAGCTTCTCAGAGAGCTGCAGAGACAACAAAACAATGCCCAATCCTGTGATACCCTGTTGCAAACTGAGGGTGAGTTGTGAAGCATATGTTAAGTTTTTAATTAAAGAAGGGGTAATAAAAAAAAACATTTTTTTTTTCTTTTTTTGGAAGGTATCTCAGTCCCAACCCACAGTTGCATTCTTGCGGCTCTCAGTCCCTACTTGTCTCAGAAGCTGTCAGCCTCCCCACTGCCTCCATCGGGCCAGAAGCGCCAGCTCCAGCTCCAGGCTGTGAAGGCCCAGACCCTGCTGAAGCTTGTTGGTCTTCTGTACTCTGGGAAGCTGGAGGTAAAAGGAAGCGCGGAGCAGAATGATGTGCTGTCTGCAGCCCGCCAGTTTGGAATCACAGACCTTGTTGAAGGACAGAAAGATGGGGTTGGGAAGGAGGGAGAACTCCAGAAAAGAAGTTCTGGGAGTTGCAGAGAGAGGACTGAAAGTAGAAAAATGCAGGATGCACAAGTTCAGGCCGAAATAGCTGGAATGAGAGGGAGAGATTTCCTAACTGAAAAGCGAAGGTGTGTATCCATAGGCACACAGACTGTTACAACGGTTGAAAAGACAGTTTTTTTTACTTCCACCTCATTGCAATCCCAAAACATCACACTTGATAAATATATTAGCTCCACTCCTCCACCTACTTCCAGTAAGCCCAGTAGAATATGCAGTAATGGAGAAACTACATTAGATCGATCCTGTGACAGTGTAACAAATCCCACATCAATTCCATCTTCGTCCAGCAACGTGAAGGCTCTCCCTATTTCCCCTAATGATGGCTCAGACTCTCCAACACCTCAGGAAGACAGCATCAACCAGCGGTCATCTGGGTCCGGGGACAGCTTACAGGTGTCGGCTGAGGATGTGCCAGGATTGGAGGATGGAAAATCAAATGGCAATGGCAGTGAAAATACAGAGTGGTCAAGCCACAGCAACAGAGATGAGATGCTAGGAGAAGAAAGGGGAAACTTAACAGAGAGGAAGTGTGTACATGTAGGGATTAAGAACCTGGCTAAGATGAAACAGAGGCAGCAGATGATGGACACCACGCAGTTTTCTGTCAAGGTAAGAAGCACTAGTTAATGATGTCACACATTGTCAGTGTACATAAACCCTAAAGCTGGAATTACATTTAATTTAACTGGTGTGTGATGTCAAGTTTCTCTTTAGAACAGGTGTTACCAACCTTTACAATCAGAAGAGCCATTTTTGCACCAATAATATTTCCTTCTGGGAATGACTAAAGGTCTATCTATCTATCTATCTATCTATCTATCTATCTATCTATCTATCTATCTATCTATCTATCTATCTAATACAAGCAAAACATATTTGAGTCTTAAAATAAATGTGACACAACCTATTAAGTCTGAATTAGCCTATAAATATTACTAATAGGTGTTGACAAGATAGCTCCTCTGCAGTGGGCTGGTTGTAATTATTTGGTACTTTCCCTCTGCAGCACTGGTGGTGAAAGCAAACAAATCTGTCCATGCACTGTTTCATTCTCCTTTCTATTCCGAGACCGTTCCTGTTTTTTTATGCCTCAGCGCCAGCAATAGCCATGGCCGGAGGCATTATGTTTTCGGGTTGTCCATCTGTCCATATGTCTGTCCATCCCATCCTTGTGAGCGCGATATCTCAACAACGCCTTGGTGGAATTTTTTTTCTTCCATTTGGCACAAATATCCACTTGGACTTAGTGATGAACTCATTTGATTTTGTTGGTCATAAGTCAAAGGTCAAGGTCACTGCGACCTTGCATCTGTCTCATGAACATATTTCAAGAACACCTTAAGGGAATATTTTTTACATTTGTCACAAACATCCACTTGGACTGAAGAATAAACTGAATTTTGTGGTTGAAGTTCAAAGGTCAAGGTCAGGTAATTGAAACATTAGAGATCATTTTGTCAGGTTGCAGCTCCCTGCCTGTAGTCAATGATTCATTTTTTGTCCAGCAAGTTTTGTCAGGGTATCACAATCACTCAGCAGAATTTTCAGTCATGTCTCCATTTTCCCTCGAGCACAGTCACAACTGTAAAAATGACACGTCATTTCTCCATTTCACTAACAAAGAAAAGACAGGAAATGAAAATGTGAGGATTTAGCTTCACGACAGAAATGTCACACCTCAGCTGTAATGTGTTGATGATGCCTTCAGACTGTCAGAACAAATGTGTAGAAAGCCCACTAGTGTTTTTCCTTGATGTTGTCATAATCACAGTGTTTTCTTCCCTCTGTGCAGGTGAAGCTGAAAAGGAGGACCAAAGGAAAAGAGTGGGAGGTTGTGAGCATGAAAGACAAAGATGACATGTTGTCAGTTCTTACCTCCCGGAAACAGGTAGATGATGCATTTATACACAGACACACTTGTTACCCTGTTCACTTGGATTGGATTTGATCTGTTGAGAAAATGAAGATATTACAGTAAGAATCCCTTCATCTGCCAAGTGCATTAACTGCTCAGTAATTTGTGTTGTGGGCAGAACAAGACTACTGTCTCACAACATTTACCAAAAAACATGACCAGGGCCCTATGAAATCCATTTATCCAGAATCAGTTTTTTTGTTTTTTTTTCGTAAATTCCATGTTTTCCGTTTAAATTTTTCTGAAATCTGTGTTTTGAGATTAAGCACATTTTGTCATCAGAAAGAGTGTCCGATCATGTGGGGATGAATACAATTTCAACAGATCAATAAGAAAAATTGAAAATGCAATGAATATCAATGAATTTGATGTAATACAACATTGCACATTTTTTAATCAAATAAATTGCTTCAATGTAGTTAGAAAACAAAATGTTCAACACATATGCAGATAGCAACACAATCTGCCTTTTGATCAAAAATCTGTGTGGATCGTTTGTGTAGGACAGTCTGAAGATGCTCTGTAGCAAGTTTGGTGTCAATTGAGCAAAAATTGTGGGAGGAGATAGGTTTAAGAAGTTTTACAGTTTTTGAAAAAACAGAGTGATGAACTTCATAATTTTTGATAGGTTTAAGTGTACAAAAGTTTCTTCAGTATTGGGGCTACAGTTTGATGAAAGTTGTGAAGTTGTAGCACGTATGGTTGATTTGTTATGAATTTTCAAAGTTTTGAACTTTAGAAGCTTGCTGTAGTGCCACCATCAGCACTATTAGCTTGAGTTTACAGCTGAGGATATCTGGCATGAGACTGGACCTTTGTGCAAAGTTTGGTGAGTTTTCACCCATGGGAAGTATGATTTCCTCGGAAGAAGAAGAAGAAAAAGAAAGAAGAAGAATAACTAGGATTACAATAGTGTCCTGGCAGCTTAGCTGCCCGGACCCTAATTATATTTTCATACCTGTATTTGTACTGTGTTAATGCCTTACATTGAAAAGCACACATAGTCATGTCTATCCTGGGCTGTTTAAATGCATTTACAGGTGGTTTGACTACAGAGATGTGAGTGACAACTGGCTTGATACAGAAATATCAGATGCTGCCTCTTGACCCAGAGAAGCACAGGAGGATTTGATCCAGCTTGGCTGACTGAGAAAAAGACTGCAGTCAGGCTAATGTTGTTACTCGCATCTCTGCAGTCAAACCAGCCACTGTTAAAGCTGAAGACAAACATGAGCAGAGCAGAGCAGAAGGAATTCTTGGAGAGTAGAACAGCTGAGCTGGGCCAGGTGCAATTTTTTTCCACCCAGTGTGTGTGGAAGAGCTGAGCCCTGCCCTCAGCAAAACACCACACAGAGCAGAGGACAAACGCAGTGTGCTCCCAAATGACACCAAAACATAGTTATTGATTTTGATTGATATCATAGTATATGATGATCCAGAACCACTGGACATTCGTTTGGGGAAGCCGTGGTGGAGTTAATGAAAATTCTGGAGAGAGTAGAGTAGGTAGGAGAGGAGGTGGTGTGGGTGGACAGACTAAAGTTTTGGTGAGTTGTTTTGGCTCAGGTGCTGTACTCACTACGAGTGAAAGGCAGTATAATGTAAACATCAGGTAGAGTCCAAACTTGTAGCTGCCTGAGGCTTGATGTACAGCAGGTCTATTTCATGTTCTGCTCCCAGTCTCCACCTGAGATCAGTAGTGCCACAGCCACACTGGTAATTATTAGGAAAGTTTGCCATTACATAATAAATGCAATTACAACAGAAATGGGGAATGATAAAAAAGTCAATTTGTATTTGGTTCTGATATGAATTCAGTTCTATCAAACTAAATTTCAATGAAGATATTTGACCTCTTATTTATCTGTCTGAAGGATGATTCCAACCACAAAAAGCCACAGGCGGACCTTACAGACAGCAAGGCCCCTCCCTCCTCTGTCCAGCCATGCTCAATTCATAAACCAGAGACCTTGATTGTTCAATCTGCTGCCACCAACCCCCCTGAACCACCCTCTCACCCCAACGCCACCTCTGACTTCCAGCTCCTCTCTAGTGACTGCTTCGCCCCAAACCAAAATGATGGCTTAGTGTCAGTCCCTCAGCCTCCAGGCCCTGTGGAGGAGTGTGATGAGCATATAGAGAAGCTGTTGGAGGACATCATGATGGGCCTGAACATCCTGCCAAACTTGGAGAGGGACTGCAAGAAGTCTCATTATCCACAGCTGAACCATGATGAAGCACTGGCTGTTTGCCAGGTCCCAGCTACAGAGAATGAGAGGCTGCAGAGTGGCATGCATGCTGCTGTCAGCGCAGCAGCGTTAGTGTATGACCAAGATTTTGTGACACAAATTGGTCACTCATCAACAGATACAGGTATCTTCATGCAATTGCATTCTTATGATTTATACTTTTCCCCCTAACAATATGTGGAGTGGGGCTACAGAGATCCTGCTAATGGAACAAGTAGCCAGTTTTAATTCAAAGAGGGAGAAATTTGTTAATTGAGATATTGGAAAAAAATAGGACGTTATGTGTCTTTTAATATATACAGTATTGTAACTTTATTCATGTGTTGGGTGTTAAATCATGGCAGTGGATAAATTCACATCTATAGCTTCCTTTATATACACCAAGGGTTGACAACCTTTGTGATAAGAAGTGCCATCTTTTAATTGTCTTTTTAATCTGTGTGCTATGTCAAGCCTTGCTCCTCAAAATGCTCCATAAAAACTCTGGCTGTATCCCTACCTTTTCTTGTTTGGGGCATTGATTTTAAGCAGCAGAGCTCCTCTCTTACAGTCAAATCACAGTATCTTGACATGACCAACAAACATGATCACCTCCTCAAGTGCAATGCTAAATACGGTGGCTTGTTTAAAATTAGTTGTTTGCTGCACTCAAACGTTTTCTGCCATTTCTCCAGTAAGTTGTTAAAGACCTCTGTCTGACATGGGGGTGTGTTTATGCCTTCACTTAGGAAATAGCCGTGGCAGGAGGCATCATGTTTTCGAGTTGTCTGTATGTCCGTCCATACGTCCGTCAATACCCATACGCTTGTCTGAATAATGCTTGTGAACGTGATATCTGAAGAACGCTTCAAGGCAATTACTTCAAATTTGGCATAAATGTCCACTTGGACTCAAGGATGATCACATTTGATTGTCACAGGTCAAAGGTCAAGGTCCACATCCATTGCACATTACATCCATCGCATTCTTTTGAACTCAGTATCTCAAGAACACCTAGAGGGAATTTCTTAAAATTTGTCACAAACGTTCACGTGTACTCAATGATGAACTGATTTAGATTTTGGTGGTCAGTGGTCAAGATCACTGTGACCTTGCATCTTTCTCATTTTTAAAAAAAAAAAAAGTGATATCTCAAGAACACCTTGAGGGAATTTCTTTAAATTTGACACAAACGTTCACGTGTACAAAATGATGAACTGATTTAGATTTTGGTGGTCAGCGGTCAAGATCACTGTGACCTTGCATCTTTCTCATTTAAAAAAAAAAAAGTGATATCTCAAGAACACCTTGAGGGAATTTCTTTAAATTTGACACAAACGTTCACGTGTACTCAATGATGAACTGATTTAGATTTTGGTGGTCAGCGGTCAAGATCACTGTGACCTTGCATCTTTCTCATTTTTTAAAAAAAAAAGTGATATCTCAAGAACACCTTGAGGGAATTTCTTTAAATTTGACACAAATGTTCACTTGGACTGAAGAAAAAAAAGATTAGAATTTTGTAGTCAAAGGTGAAGATCACAACATATTTTTTTGGCAAAAACTCAAGAATTCTTATGCTAATTATGACAAACCGTCACACAAATGTCTAATAGCGTATGATGATGAAGTGATGACATTTTATATCCAAAAGGTCAAAGGTCAACTTCACTGTGACATCATTATGTTCTGCATAAAACACTTTTCTGGCCATTACTCAACATCATATCTCAAGAACAGAACGGAAGACATTTGGTCAGTTACTGAATTGGTGACACTAATCTTGAAACTGTGTTGACTGTATAGATCCTCTGAGCTGTCGGGGGAACGATGTGTGTGAACCATCCATGTTTTCACAGACATGTAATGGATGTAAACTGTAAGAGAAACTTAATTGTTATGTGGAGGCTTACAATGAAGGGGTGGTAATTCTAGTTAGCTATCAGGCCTGCCATTGTCCACTGAGCCTGCCCCAGCAGTGTTATTATTAGAAGAATTAGGCAACAAGTACTAGCCAATCAGAGGCAGAGAGGGGTGGTTTTGCAGAATATATGTGGCTGTGATAAAAAAAAAAGCTGTCAAAGAGGTAATTTGGCATGCAGATGAGTAGGCACTTCGGCATTTCCAAAAAAAACCTCGTGCTAATATGCTTTTGGTTAAGCTACCGCATGCCAATGGTGGCACTGATGCATTAAGGTTACTGACCCCTTATGTAAACAGTCCTTTACCTGTGTTTTCTTAACTGTCCTCATCAGATTGATTATTTTGTCTGAACAAGAGTCCAATACTCAAATATAATCAATATACTATCATATGAATTGGAGAAAAGCAGAAAATCCTCACAACTGAAAAACAGGGGCAAAGGAATGTTACTTGAATTACTTAAGTTATCAATTAAAGCTATAGTTGGTAATGTTGGAGAGCTAGCAAGATTTGAAAGCGGCACCTCCTCTAAGCTCCACCCCCTCCTCCCCCTCCTGTCAGTGCTCCGTCCAAAGCCACAGCTCCACAAACTTGAACGATGTTGACGCCTATTTTGTCCTCTTGCTTTATCCAAAGCCTTCTTTGTGGCAGCCTTTTCTGCCTCCGACTTTTTCTCAGCCTTAGTGGGGTGAGCCGTTACAGGTAACGCTGGAGGAGGTACTTTTGGCTGCATTTTCTCTGCCATTGTTCAGCAAACTTATTCTCCTGCTAACTCGGTATTTCTGCTGAGGAGTGTGCTGAGTATTTCCGTCAACGGTGACGTGATGAGTGCACGCAGGGAGGAGGGAGGGAGGGACGGAGGGGGGCTCAGGCAGGACGAGACATGAAGGCATCTGATTGGTTCTTTCCGTTCGCGCCGAATGGCAGGGATTGGTCAGAGTTTTTACAGGCCTGCAGCTGCCACAGAGGTTGGATTTTTTTCATTCCTTTTGCTGAACACATTGGGTCTCATTCATGAAACGTGAGCAGAAGGAATTTGTGGGTAAACTGTTCGCAGACGGAAATTTACGTGCATGTCCGCATTCATCAATATTTTAGTAGCTCCGATCTTTTCGTAGCTACTAACAAAATCTACTCCTGCTCCTGACCACTCGTAGTGCTTGTGTAAATTTAGTAAAGCACATAAATATTGCTTTTCACTATTGGAAATGACAAATTTAATTCGTATTGCGCTCTGTTATGTAGACAATACACAGATGCCTTTGAAACACGTAATCTAAACATGACAAAATATTAAAAACATAACACATTTAGTTAAATTATTTGGCAATTAGCAGGTTTAAGATCCAGATTAGGTTCATGATTGTGAATTATCTACGTAAATCGACTCAATAGATTACACGTTCTTTCTACATGTTGAATGATGATAATAAAAATATCCGTAAGGACAGCCGGATCAAAGCCTCTTCGGCCTCGATGCCTGGGTTCAGCAGGGGCAGCAGGTGGAAGGAGGACGATCGTTTGAATGAGTAAATCTGATTTGATAATGATTAATTTACGTTGTATCAAACGGAGCTTTAGGCTATTAAGATTCAAATAATTTGAGGACGATACAGACTGCTGTAGGCTATATGTTATGCGTATCATTTGTTAAAATAAATGTTAAATAGCTCTACATTCTGACAGTGAGCACTGATTTAGTTTATCCATTACGCACAAAACATCTCTGGTTTCCCGTTCCCACTTCATTCAGAACCCCACAAATGAATCTTCTGTTTGTTTGGTGACCACTGTATTTTTGTGTGTGTGCTTATGCGTTTCTTTGCCTCCAGTTTCATATCAAACCATTTACGCTTCACCTCTGACACCTCTGGTTCTTTGTACCACGGAGACAACATTAACAGCATCTGTTACCTCCCTCCAGGCCTTCGCTTTGCCTGTCCCTGCCACACCACCACTAACTGAAGAAAATAAAATGTTTTCCACATGTTGTCCACTTCACCCAAAATTATTTCGATCTCCGCTTCGGAAAAAAATCTTTCTTTCTTTCTCTGCGCCATGACTGACAGGTCTACAGGATGCACCTACACCTCCTTATATGGTGGTCATTGGCTATTCATGGGCGGGGATTTATGCTAATTGCTGATTACCGGGAGCGCGCTGTCACTTTACGATGGATTGGCATTCATGATCATACACACGTGTTTACGATCAAATCTGAGTTTCCCGCGGCGTTCCTGAATCCGGAGTAGGTTTTTAGTAGAGTAGGCTTTTATGTGCAAATCTACACACAGATTTACTCACTTTTCATGAATGAGACCCATTATGTATTGACTACTCTCAGGGTGGAAGGACCATTTCACCCATTATAACAAGAAGTGTTTCTGAACAGGATTACCAACTATAACTTTAACTAATCGTTTCAACTCTAATTGCAAACTTTGCATATATAGTTTTGAGCAGTATGGTTAAAATATATCAGAATCTGGTATTGTCCAGCACTTACTAAATCAAACAAAGAACACAGACCCTACTTAAAATGTTCCTTCTGTTTAATCCATGAGCACTTCTCATTTATCACACTAACAGTGTCACTGGAACCTGACTGAAGCCCACACTGCTGCCTCTCCTCTTGTAAATCCTCTACTATCCAAAACCCCCACCCTAACACCAACCACCTCAACTTTGTAGATTTATTATGGATTGATTGCAGTCTTTTCACCTGTTTTACAGGTATCCATTGTTTTACAGCTCAGAACCAGCCCAGCTGCTCAGGCCTTTCATCTGTACAGCCAGATGCTGTGCTAATCCAGCAACAGCAGCAGCAGCAACAGCAACAGCAGCAGCGACGACAGCAGCAACAGCAACATCGACAGCAGCCCTCTACTCGGAATCTCTCATCTGTCACATCCATGGAACAAAGAGATGGACCGAGTCACCCGGGCATGCCTCTGTCTAGAAGTCAAAATTGTCGATATCCTGAAGCACCTAGAACAACATCAGCACTCCTCTCCGGTGGGCAGAAACTACTTACTACTCTTACTTATTACCCAGCATGCCAGGAACTGTTTTCACAGGACAGTCAAAGCATCCTACAGTTTTTACCCATGACAAATGAAAATATGGCACAGTCCTCGCATAATTTACCTTGCTTGGGTGATTTGCGGCTTCCTCGGTGCCTTTCCCCATTAGAGCCTTCTACCTCAGCAACAAAACATCAGCCTGCCCTCAACAACTCAGTGAACCAAACCAAAATTCAGCCACAGCCATCTCTACATGGGCTACCCTGGCTAACAGTAAACCCCGGGCCACTACAATTCCCTTTCAGTGCCATCACTCACAGAGAAAATAAAAGTGTGTCTTTATCACAGGATACACACTGCAGCTGTTGGTCAAAGCAATTGCAGAAAGATCCGGATATGAGTCCACAAAATGGGGGAACCTGTGCAGCATCTTGTACTATGAAAGAAGTGGAAGAGAGAGGAGCACAATCTGCTGGTCATCAAAATGTGGCAGAGCTCAAATCTTCTCTCAGAAAAAAGGAAGAAAGTTTGAAATGTAAACAGGGTGACACTAAAGGTGATGCTGCAGCACCTAAAAAGAGGAAGAGAAAGCACACAGCTCATCCACAAGAGGCCAGCTCTACTCTGGCATACAAACATGTGAAAGTCAGTGATGGAACAAAAGGTCAAATCAACCTGGGCCTTTGTTCAGTCAGCTTGTCAAGCAACAATGTGCTAGCGAAGGAAAGAGAAATGGCCACCAGTTCCTCAAACATATTCAAAAAATTTGTACAGAAACAAAATGAGCCATTACCTACAGACAGTCAGGGAGAGAAAACTAGAGGGCCTGGGGATCTCAGTAGTGACCAGAAAAGAATCAGGACCAGGGCTTTTCTGAAAAAAGCTCAAGAGACACCAAGTAACTCAAGCACAGACAATTTAGTTTTAAAACCCACGTACCGTATAGCTCAGATTGTGAATAAACCAGGAGTTTGCAAGCGGGGACGTGGAAGACCAAGGAAAACAAAGCTTGAGGAAAGCCAACCAGGGAGCTCTCATGCCATCATTGAAAAAACAAACCACAATGTAGAAAAAGAGCTCCAAGTTTACAGCAATTTGCTGAAGGAGGAGAGTGAAAAAGCAAAGAGAAGGTGTAAAAAACGGAGGAGGAGTAGAAGTGAAATGGAGGCAATTCCACTGAAAAAGGCGGCAAGTGCTAAGAGACCTGTAAACAATAACGATGTAATCCCTGAGGGAAGAAAACATGGGACACCCAAACGGCCACAGCTGGTCTCTTTAAAGGAGTTTCAAAAGATTATCAAACGGCAACACTCAAAAACAAGGAAGTCAAAAGAAAGAAAGCAGCAGGAAACTGTAAGAAATGTAGAAAGTGAAGGAAAGGCGTGTGGTAGCAGATCTGAAGAATTAACTAAGGAGACAGAGATGGACACAGACTCTGCTCAAACTCACAACAGTGACAAAATTGAGGAGTCTCTTGACCTCCTCAGTGTCACAGTTGATAAAAATCACAATCAGATTTTTGACCAATCAACAGCAGAGTGTGGCAAATTGCAGGAAGATGACACAAACAGCTCCACTGGTAAGGAGACCAGTCTGTTTGGTGAAGGGTCCTTTTATGTGTTGGGAGAAGAGGAGGCTGAGTTGGCAGCTGAGAGGGAGCAGCCGCTGGAAAATCCTGATGAAGGTAAAATGTCTGTTCCTATAGCCATAGTTTGCAGATTTTCAAGCCCTTTTAATGTTTATAGTGAGAGTGCAAATCAGGGAACATGAAATGAAATATGCGAAAAGCTAACCTCTAATCAGTGAACCATTAAACATTTTTGATGAACTGGATAGACTGAAAAAACACATTCACGGCAACTGGCTTCAGTGCTATCCGGTGGTGGTAATTCTTCTTCTTCTTCTTCTAAACTTAGGTGATTTAGGTGGCCCCGAATCTACCACCCAGTTGTGGGTCAAATTCTCCACAGACTCGCCACAGGCTTTCTCTAGCAAATCCACTATCCACTAATCATGGCAAAACCATAAATCTTAAGCTCATAAATAACACCATAAGATGAAATAACACATAATAAGTAATACATTTATGACATCATATATCGTAATATAAAGTGACAGTTTGACAGATAGCAATGTACATAAGAGAGTTTGGTAGAATCTTTTGATCCAAATCTCAAAAAACAAAAACAAAATTTCTGCCTCAGTGGTATTGAGCCTTGCAGTATGGTGAAAGAACTAACGAATCTATTCATAATCATAAGTAAAAGTACAAAAGTATTATCAGCAAAATGTACTTAGAAGTATGAATGGTTGTGCAGTGAAATGCCCCCTGTGAATGATTCTATATGACATTATTAGATAGTACTGATGCATCAGTGTGGAAGCAGCAATTCACTGTTGTAGCAGCTTAATATACAGATATGCAAATAACCAAATTCTGATCATAGACTGTATAAAGGTGGACCACATGACAGCGCTCCAAAAGCAAAGCCTGTCCACTCCATGTTAGCAGATGGGACAAAAATTGAAGTACAAATCAAATGAATTTTTTCCAAAGATGGTCTCTATCATTTAAGGCAGACTATTTAACGCTGATATTTGTTCAAATGTTTGTTTTACTGATAAGTTTGGCTTTAATTAGTTATTTGATGCTAAAAACAAAAAGATGTCATGATTGCCAGTAGGGATGCACCAAATATGCGGTAACCGAATATATTCGGCCGAATATTGAAAAAAAACACACACTTGGTATTCGGTGGAATAAGTTAAAAGCAAGGCCGAATAATAGCGGCGTGTTTTGATAACGCAATCAAACAGCGTGCCGTGACTGGCAGAGTACAATGTTGGCAGTGTGGCTGTTCAGGTACTACTGGACAGTCATGACGCCAAGAAGAGGATATTATTGGAGCCGACTTCTCCCGTTGCCCGGTAAGCCGATTGCCGCCGTATTTGACAGGAATACATCACAGACGTCTGTGTCTGTGACCCCTGTTCAACCCACAACCGGTGGGATTGGCCTATCGTTTCTGCTGGTTGTTGAAATCTGTACTCACGCAGCGTGCTGAATGATTTAAGCCTATTTTGCTCGCTCAAAACTATTTTTAGTCACAAATGCGAGTGCGGTGACGGACGGATCGCCACACTGCCGACATACTCCGCCCGTCATGGCACGTTGTTTGATTGCGTTATCAAAACACGCCGCTATTATTATTCCACCGAATACTGAAAGTGTGTTTTTTGTGCAATATTCGGTTGAATATATTCGGTTACCGAATATTCGGTGATCCCTAATTTATTTTGTTTTGATCCCCCCTATGTTAATCACTTATTGATGCTGTTTTTGAAGTATGAATAAGTCAATAAGTAATTCCATTGATATATCAGTGATGTATTATAGAAAAGTGATTTATCTTTCAGGGCATAAAACTAGCCAGGACCGCCTCTGACCGTTTGCCACGGCACCGCTGCTGGGCAGGGTGGAAATAAGTCCTGCAGTCCTGCACCTGGAGAATGTTTTAGGATAGTAATAACATTACATAAGATAATCATATTGCAAAGATAATATATATAATAACATTAAAGACAAAATTAAATTGCCATACTTTTTCAAAACTTGATGATTTTATCTTTCTGTACATTTTGTATACAAATTCATTACATAATTTTGCTTGTAAATGTCTATTTGCATTACGTTTATTACAGAAAACACATTATTTGATCAATTTACATTGTGCCCCTAAAATTCTTTGTGCGCTCCTTACTTTTTCAATTTAGGAGCACATGTGCTCCCTTGGAAAAAAGTTAGCGTCAAGCCCTGCTTCGGCGGGTGTCGATAACATAGCGTTTGGCCATTTGAGGATCCTTCCTTGACATTGAGAAACACCTACTTACTCCAAATGACGTCACCAGTACAAGATGGCAGTGGCTATACCCAAGATATTTTGGCTTCATTTTGGCTTCATTTTGTGCAGTGGGAGGAAGTGGAGACAAGTTGTTCATCTTATATACTGTCAGTGTTTCTGATAAACAAATCTGTTCTCTTTTTTGGACTTTACTCAGATCTTTGCTTTTTTGTTAAACATTGGATAATTGTAACTTTGGGCTAAAAACAATTAATTAAAGGAAACCATTTGAGAAGTTGGAGAGGAAACATCCCTTTAATGGAGCTGCTAACAACTCAGACGTGAAAAATGCAGGAATATGTCATAGTCACTGTTTGTAAACCGTAAAAAGTGAAAGCACCAGATTCACTTGCATTCACTAAATTTGTGTTTCTCTAGTGCTGTCTGTCATTTTTGTTGCCTTTTACTGAGGTTCTTTGGATTAGGGATGAGATGGGATGATACTGATGTTTAAAATAACAATTTGTCTGATAGCTGATAGCGATACTAATGCTTTACTGCGTGCTGCTTACAGTCTGGCACCTGATGGCTACCTTTTTAGAAAGTCCTGATCTCACCTGAGCACTGTGCCCAGAAATGTCCTGAACACAGCAACATTCTGAGCAAATCCAGACGGAGGGCAGAGTAGAATAAACTTTACATGACATTATTAACAACTTGGATTATTTTTTATGAAAAATCCACACCCTCACAGACTAAAGGGATATAAATATTTGAATGGACACATATTCAGACTTTATGACTACTTCAGAAGTTAGGGGTTGCAATTTTTTTCGTCACTGTTGTTTACCATGCCAGTGAATCTGAATATAATATACTTTGATGCTCATGGTTTCAGTAAAATGAATTGAACGATTGAATTTTGGAGAAGCTAACCGAGCTAAAGATGTGTAGCATGTTCATATTGACAAAAGTTTAAACATTTATATTTGTATACGCAATCTCAGCAGCTAACTAATGATAGCCCAAGCGGATCACCAACGATCTGTTCAGCTTTAAGAGCATCAATTTATCGGCTGCACATTGGTATCGGCTGATATATGTCTCAGTGACTTCCATCGGCCTATCAGCAAATAAGATGACATTCACCGATGGCAGTGGCCGATGTTTTTCTGTATGTGTAAAGTCGTACCATTGTCCCGAGGACAATAGAAAATGTGTTTGGGACAAACAGAGATCTTCCCAAGAGGACACAGTAAACTCTTTATCAACGTGTCAGGAGATTTTTTATTTTTTACTTTTTTTATGTGAAAAAGGTTATTCTAAAAAACAACAACAAAAAAACATTAATATCAGTATTGGCCATCGAACAGTATCATCCCATCCCATCCCTAATCCAAAAAACTTGAATAAAAGGCATCCAGACCCAGCGTCTAATTGAGACCGGCTTTCCTTTGTCAAAACATGTAGCGTCAGCTGGTTACTAAGAGGCATTTGGTGTTTAATTGGGCCTTGGCTTTTAATTTAAGTTTTATGGTAAAATGGAAGTTTCAAGTACAAGTGCCTCAAAAACTACTTAAGAACAGTACTTGAGTAAATGTACTTTGTTACTACCACTGCCCTGCAAAAAAAAAAAAAAAAATCCTTTGAGGTTTATCTGCCACTTTAATACAATTGCGCTTTGTTTTCCTCCAAGAATATATAATGGCCATTGAAAACTCAAAAGTAACATTTCCAATAACAGTGTCCCAACAGTCATTCTGGATAATCTATCTTAGTTTCTTCTTTTTTAGCACAGGAAGTCTGTGATGCAGGAGTGCCAGATAGAACACAGCAGACCACTATCAACAAGGAAGGCTCATCTCACAGTGACACCCATCTGCCCCAAGAATACATAATGTCTTTGGACCACAACTTAAATCCCCAGACCGTGGAGAGAACTAGTCCACCTCTGTCCGACACTGTTGCTTTCAGCAAGAAATCAGACTGTGATCAAGAAGAAGAAGAAGAAGAAGAAGTGGAGGAGGAGGGGGAGGTAGATGTTCTGCTGTACTCCCCAGACAAAGTGCCTCACATTGGAGTGTGTGAGAAGGGACTTGACAACATGGTCATAAGTCCTGAGGAGGAAGAGGAAGATGATGAAACTGAGATTGATGTGACTGGAGATGAGGCAGAGTAACCTGTATATGTGCATACCATTTTACTATGTTGTGTGGCTAGTTCAGCACTTGAGAGTGCCAAGCCTAACATTCTCTCTGTTCTGGTTTTAAGTATGTTCACAGAGATGCAAATCTATTTTGCTGTGAAGCTATATCAGATTTTTTTCTGTTTCCACCATCAGTCAGTATCTGGTGATTATAAGCTGTGTGTATGCAAGAATTACAGGCTGAATACTTGTTTTGACCTCCATTTAGTTCAATATATAATGTTCAAACGGATCTTTAATGTCCATTAATAATATACCAAAGCTTTGATTACAGATAGGTTACATTCTTACAGTGTTCATGTCTGTCAATAATTGTATTAATTTCTCTGAAAATGTGAAATTAAGCAGGCACTAATAATTTCTCTGAAAATGTGAAATTATTAGTGCCTGCTTAAGGTAAAAGCACTTAAGTAGCCGTGTCTGTGTAAGGAACTATTATAGGAAAGAAACTTAATTTTGAGCCTGTATTTGGAGAGCACATTACGTTTTGAGTAAAGTACATCATTATGGTTTATGTATATATAAAGAAAAAAAGAAATCTGTCTTTTCATGCGTGTGTTTTTATTTGACGTGACACCAGTCAGTACAAATGAATCTGGAAGTGTACAGAGACAACAGAGGGCGCTCGGTTTCTGCGTTCTGTTTAAACAAACTTTATTAACAGCGGAAGTGTGAGCGGAAACACTACACACGTGTTGTGTTGCAGGTTTGAAGGTTACACAAGAAGCGCTGGACAGTTTGCTGTCGGCTGTCCGCTGAAGAGTGTCAGTAGGACGGTGTGTTTGTGGTCAAAGCTGGGCGTGAGCACCACTGAAGCACAGACATGGATCCCATGAAGGCACAGCAGCTGGCGGCGGAGCTGGAGGTGGAAATGATGGCTGACATGTACAACCGGTAAAACCAAGCTAACCATTAAGCTAGCTGTCTCTGATCTATGCTAGCTGTCTGTCAGCAGTAAACCGTGTCATGGCCTTTATTCATAGTCTTTATTAATGTTGTACCGCGGTATCAAAGGTTCATCTAAAGGTTAGCCACGTTTAGTGAAGCCACAGAGTCCTTGGCCCAATGACTGTAGCTCCATGTGTCAGAGTAATCGATGCTCTGTCGACGCAGATCAAGACTGTCCAGTAAAGCTATACACTATAGGAGCTGTTCTTAATCATGTTCATGTATGTCTGCAGATTCTCAAAAACCCACAGAAGTTTTTCTATTACAGTAACACTAGCCTTAAATTGATTTAGATGAACTAACGTTACTGCTAACTTTAGCATAATCGTCGTTTTCTAATTGTAGCTTTTTAGTGTGGAAAGCCCAGTGTAGATTGGGTTTTAGGGCTTAACAATTATGTGTGTATATATGTATATGTGTGTGTGTGTGTGTATATATATATGTGTGTGTGTGTGTGTGTGTGTAGAGAGAGAGAGAGAGAGAGATCCTCCGCACACTGACATAGACTTTACTATACTTTACTTGAGGGAACAAATAAAGTATAGTGAAGTCTATGTCAGTCTGCGGAGGATTTGTTTGTCAAGCTGAATACAGACGTTCCTGCTGCCTACCAGCACCTGTGGCTGTGCAAGGAGATTTCACTGATTCCATATATATATATTATGTATGTGTCTGTGTCTGTCTATCTATAATATTAAGAATTGTCTTGCGCAGTCTTTAACAGTATTTTTTTGTTGTTGTTGTTGGTAAATGTGAGACTTCCGTGTTGCACGTCTGCACCTTCACAACCAGAATCGAGGAAGTGAGTGACCAGTTAAATATTGTTACGCTAGTTGGTTAGCACATAGTTTGAGGCTCTATCCACTGACACCCACTGGTCCTGCTGCTTTTTGGTGGTTAAGCACTGGAAAGCCCTCCTGAGATCATAGAGAGGGAGATGTATTGCTTGTTGACTATCGATGGCCTCAGAGTGAACATAGAAATTGTTCAGCTCCCTCGGTACAGAGGGACATCATATTAAGGTGCTCAGGCATGATAAAATAGCCCAGTAAATATTCCGACCTTTACACAGTGTTTTAAAAATCTGCTTCCTTTCCTTCCAGAATGACCAATGCCTGCCACAGGAAGTGTGTACCGCCACATTACAAGGAGGCGGAGCTGACAAAGGGCGAGTCAGTGTGTTTGGACCGCTGCGTGGCTAAATACCTGGACCTCCATGAGAGGCTGGGACGGAAGCTCACAGAGTTGTCTGTCCAGGACGAGGAAGTGATGAGGAAGGCAGCTGTGGGGAGCGGATAGAGACACTGATGAAAGAAACCAAGTAGAGCATTGTGGGGGATTAAAAGGTAACATGGGGTGGGCTTGGTATATCTGGTTTCTCTAAAACGAAAAACTTGTATTTCAGTGAGTGGGTGGGTTTTGTTTGGGAAACCAGACGTGAAAAAAATAATGCTGTTGAGGGTCCACTGAGAGAAACTGCTTCCTCTACTGCAGCAGATGATGACAGAAAGGATGAGGCTGAGGGAAGCACTGCAGGAGCTGGTGGAACCACAAGACAAGGACATCTTGAAACTGCTCACTGTTCCACCAGCCTCTCTGGATGCGCCAAATCAGTCTTACATTCAGCTTGCCCTCTTCCCCAAGAGGTCACCTAAAAATAAACTGGAAAGGACATGTCATGTTATTTTTAAAAGTCATATTTTGTGCTTGTTTTAGCTCCTTGGAGTGTGAGAAATGTGCTGCTTCTGCTGCAGAAACTCAAACACGAAGTGGAAGCATTGTGGTATCAACCGTCTGTCACTCATGGCAGGTTTAAACAAACAAGAATGATTTTCATTTAGTCTTTGTTCCCAGAACACCCTTTGAACTTGGGTAGGGGTGAACATGGGCCCTTTCTGTAAGGTTGCAACACAACATGGTAGTCCGGTAGATAAAATGTTAACAAATACAAGTTGTCTGTTATGCAGACATGAGTCAGTTTTTTTTTTGTTTTTCTGTTGTTGTTTTTTTTACAAAACCTTGAACTACAGGAAGTCAGATACATTGGTCAGGGGATGCACTGAAAGAATTATGTAAGGTGAAGATGATTTGTCTTTTTATACAAGACATTATGCAAAATTGACTCTCTGTCAGCCCTGGATGGTGCTGTGTTGGCTTTGTCTGCAACAAGACTGCCAGCCAGGCTGTTCTAAATACATGGTCGTGTGTTGAAGATGGACTCATTTGTCATGCTTGTGTAGACTGTGTTGCTCTCTGTGTCAGTGGTTGTTTTTGTTTATTAGTTTCCATGTGTTAAGCACTGTGTCAGTGATGCAGCTTCTCATCTGTATATCTGAGAAGCTACAGTGTTTTGTTGTTAAGTACAAATAAAATAATGCCATCCTTTATCTGAACATCGTGAGTGTTGTTATAAGGGTATTGAAGTAGCATTCTCTGTCCTACAGTTACTCTCGCACTGTTGGCACAGACGAGGCTGGGTTTGCTAAATTAGTGTCTGTACCTTTAAGAGAAACACAGGCAGATTGGAGTGAGGAAGTGGAGACTACTGACTTTCGTTTCCCTCGCTACACTTATTTATATACGCACTTTGTGCAGTGGAAAGAGGAACCAACAGCTGCAGAAACTAGAGGGTTCACAGGGACCACAGTTGCTCTGTGTGGTTCTGTCACCCAGGTGGACAAACTTTTCATGTCCGTGAGGAGCCCCGCGCGAGAAACATGGTAAGTGGCCTCCTAGGTACCTGTAAGTGCTTTCGTAGTCGGTAAGTCGGCTGTGTTTGAAACAATGGTGTATCAAAATAGTTCTTAAATAACCCTGGGACATCTAGCTGACGTTGGTGCAACAAGTAGTGTACCGTTCAAACTACAATTCCAGATAATTACTACTGTATGTTATACTAGAAATTATCCAAAAATATAACAACAATGAATATCAAAAAGTACAATTTCAGTAGCTCGGACGCACTTTAATTTCGGGGATACTAAAGTTTGGTTGTGTAGGAATGTTAAAGGAATATAATTTTATTAATTAATATGTAAATAAGCTTGGAAGTGACACTAGGGATTGTCCTGTAGTTAGCGTGACTTAGTGTTATATACTTTTCTTGAGCCTTTCTGAGTGACAGGCAGAACAAACATGACCCCCCCCCCCCCCCCCCCCCCCCATAAATTATTGATAAAATTTCTAAAACTTACTCTTTGATGTTTGAAAGTTAAAAAATGGCAAGTTAAAGTATGCTGGGTAGCCAAATTTTAAATGAGACATAATCTAAGTGCAAAAAGTAAGGAAATTTGTGTTTGGTAGATTATTTCTTTGTTGTAACAATGCTTCTTGGCTATAAATCTTAAACCGTTTGAAAGCCTGTTCATTTCCCTTTAAAAAGGTGCCACATTTGGAAGGAACATGCATTTGTGGGATGAGCAGCAGAGCTGAATGTGTGGGTTGCGCCCATGAAAAATTTGCCGAATCTTCTCTGCCAATGCCAAACAGATTTTTTTTGCTATTGCTATTGACTTTTGTTTTGAGCTTCTGGTACCCCCAGGTGCACCTGATTGTCAGCACCTGTGCGCATGGGCCCTGGCACCTCCTCCTCATGCTGGTCACCAGCCTGGTCACACACTGCTGCGGGATGGCATCCCATTCTTCAACCAGCATTTGCTGCAATTCAGCCAATGTGGTTGTGTTGGTCAGTCTGGCATGAACAGCACACCCAAGCTGATACCACAAGTGTTCAATGGGGTTGAGGTCAGGACTGCTGGCAGGCCATTCCATCCTCTCCACTCCCAAATTCTGGACGTAGTCTCTGATAAACCCCGCTCTGGGGGCGAGCGTTGTGATCTTGGAGGATAGAGTTCGGTCCCAGACTGTGGAGATATGGGATTGCCACTGGTTGCAGAATTTCATCTTGATCTCTCTGCATTGAGATTGCCTCCAATGATGACAAGCCTTGTTTTTCCAGTCAGGGAGATGCCGCCCCACACCATCACACTGTCTCCACCAAAAGATGTTACTCTACAGGTGAAGCAATCAGCAAAGCGTTCTCAGCGTCTTCTCCACACTTTGACCCTATGGTCCAACTACCGAGTCTGGACTCATGGACACATGAACATTACGTTGTTCACGGTGAAGGGCAGTAATGGCAGGCCTCCTGGCAGTCCTATGAGACCGAAGATTGGCTGCGTGCAGTCTCTTCCGGATTGTCTGGGCAGAGAGCCTTTGGCCAAATCGTCCTGCAGACCTTGACTGCAGATTTGTAGAAGACTGTCTACGGTTCCTAAGTGCTGACAGGATGAGGAAACAGTCTTCTTGGGGTGCTGTATTCTTGGGACGCCCACTTCGCGGCCTGTCTGTGACATCCCCCGTATGGAACTTGGCCTTCAGTTTGCAGATGGTACTATGGCTCACTCAAAATAATGCCACAACTTGGTTTTACTGAACACCAGCTTGAAGTTGCCCTATCTCACGGGCCCTATCCAGATCAGTCAAACGTGGCATGCCAATTTTTGGAACAGACACCAACTGACCACTCTTGGCAGGACCCATGCTCACAGGTGCTGACCAGAAGCTCAAAACAAGAGTCAATAGCAACAGCAAAAAAAAAAGCTGTTTAGCATTGGCAGAAAAGATTCAGCAAATTTTTAATGGGCCCAACCCACACACTCAGCTCGGCTGCTCATCCCACAAATGCATGTTCCTTCCAAATGTGGCACCTTTTTAAAGGGAAATAAACAGGCTTTCCAATGGTTTAAGATTTATTGCCAAGAAGCATTGTTACAACAAAGAAATAATCTACCAAACACAAATTTCCTTACTTTTTGTGCTTAGTTTAGTTTACAGTGAGTTTGATGAAATGTCACTATTTTAATTTCTGATTTGTTTTTGTTTTATCCATTCTTCTGGCAGTTTGTCGCACTTGATGTGTCCAAGGACTGTCAGAAATGTTATTATCCAACAATAATGTTTGTTTTTACAGTCTCTGGTCATGATCAAAGGTGTAATTTAGGCAGTTTTTGAAGAAATATGCCATCCAAAAGCACGTTAAAAAAAAAAAGAAAGTGATAAAAAGTGTGCTGAAAAATTACTTTACTTGCCTAACCATTTCTGCCACCCACCCCCACCCATTAGTAGTTTATGGTTTCATATGCTCTACAAGTATTTTATATGTGCAGACCACAACAACTGAACCCTATTGTATTCCTTGCTAACATTTTGCAGAACATGGTGTGGGTCATATCCTCTTTTTAACGATGTATGTTGTGAAGAAAAAACCCCAATAACAACAGTCTACAGTGTAAATCACAAATACAGATAAATTGTCCTTATTCACATAGGAAGCTAAGAGCTTTAGGCTGTTAAAAATAATACAATTTTAATACATTTTTGACAAGATTAAGGACCATACGGAAGTTATGAGTGCAGCCAAAGGGCATCAGAAATGGGAGATGGTATTATATTCCTAATTCTTGCGGAGGGGATGGAAGCCTCACTTTTTCAGGAGAGCAGTGGAGGATACATTTTTTCTAACCCTGTGGTACTATTCTATTTCATACCTGTGAAATTTGTTATATAAATAAGATCAAAAAGTTTCATCTATAAAATGGCTTACGTGTAACATGGAGTTTTGCATCAATAAAACTAAAAGCTGATAACTTCAAAGAGTAACCATATTGATGATTCAAATTTATGTAGCCTTAGATTTGGATCTCCTATACATGGTGGCCTGAGAAAACTTAAAAAAATAAATCTGCATGTAGTCCCGGTAATATGTACAATAAGAGATTTGGTAACCCGAGTCCCTACAGGTGCTTCATGGGAATAACGTTACAAAAACTCTTCAGTAATTGATTGTTTCTGGTGATGATCTGAAGTGTACCATCCAATAAACCAGCGTATTGTCTCCTTTTCGTCACTAGATGGAGGCAGCTCATCAAGAAGATGTGGTAGGGGATGTTGATGGATTTGTAGCACCTCCCAATGGTGGCATAAATGAACTGCTGAATGTGGGGCAAGAAGACAACACGCAGGGCCAGGTGAGCTCCCTGCTGTCTTGTAAAAAAAAAACCTTATTACTTCAGTCTCTTATTCTCAGGTTTCCACTTAAGATACACACTTCATCATGAATATGATAAATTTCCACCACCATTGCTGTCAGTTGCATAACCTTTTTTTCCCTTCTTTCCTGAGATGGAGGAGTTTCTGAGCCCACAGGCAGAGTACAACGAGGAGGAGGAGGAGAGGAAATACTACAGGAGGAAGAGGCTGGGAGTCATCAAGAATGTTCTTGCAGCCAGTGTTGGAGCCATGATTGTGTACAGTGTGTACCTGGGTGAGTTTGAGTGGAGAAAAGATATTGAAATGGACAAGGAAACACAGACGGGCCGGGTTGCAAAGAGTTATGTTCTTCTAAACATATTTGTGTGTGTGTGTGTGTGTGTGTGTGATGTAGGCCTACTGCAGATGCAGCTGATCCTCCATTATGATATGACCTACCGTGAGGTGAAGTACAGCAACCTTGGCTTGGAGGACATCGACCGCAAGATGCTGATGGGCATCAATGTCACACCCATCATAGGCCTGCTGTACACCCCCGTACTTATCAGGTAGACACACTTGTACACTTACAAATGATAAGGGACTGTTTGTTATTTATATGGGGGTAGGGGGTAGTGCAAAAAGGGGGAGGCATGTCAAATCATTTTTAAGCATTAGTGAGGGACTTGTGTTTTTTGGCTAAGGAGGGAGGCATACAACTTTAAGTGGCTGCATTTTGTATTTATTTGACCACAGATTTTTGAAGAAAATGTGCCTTCCAAACCCCCTGGTGGATTTGGAAGGCATGTTTTCTGTAAAAAACGCCAAAATTGATCATAGCCAGAAACTGTAAAAACGGAAATTATTTTTGGATGTTAAATTTGTGACGTTCCTTAAACATACCATGTGTGATGAGTGCTTGTGTCAGAAAAAAATCATAATCAAATCTGAGCTTAAAATAGTGATTATTTCTCAAAACCACTTTATACCATGTCTCATTTGAAATTTATCCTAAAAAAACCTTTGCACGAACTAACCAGCATGCATGACAAGAATGAAAAACCAAGGCTTTTATAAACTCTAGTATTTTGTCTTCAGCCTTTAACTTTTAATTGTAAGTTTTAAAAATGTAATTATTAATTCATGATAGAGGGAGGGTTATACATTTTCCACCCATCATTCAGGGAGGCTCAAGAAAAAATATCCATAGTTTCGGGGAGAGTCAAAAATATACATATAAAAATAGAAGTCACACCCCAGCCACCCCTGTCCTCTGATAAATAAAGAACTGTCCCTGAAACCATCCTTTTCTATTTTTTTCTTTTTTGTCCTTGCTCTGCTTATATACACTATCATAGTGATGATGATGAGTTATCTCTCTGGAAGGTTTCTAGGTACTAAGTGGATGATGTTCCTGGCTTCAGGAATCTATGCACTCTTTGTGTCAACCAATTACTGGGAGAGGTACTACACCTTGGTTCCATCAGCTGTAGCCATCGGTGTGGCCATTGTGCCGCTCTGGGCCTCGTTGGGAAATTACATCACAAGGTGAGAAGCAGGAAGTGAAAGGGTTGGCGGAAGAGATGTTTCATAAGAGGCGGAAGTATGACCCTTATTACATCACAGAACACACAGCACACTGAATGTTGACTAGCTGAGATCTCAGTGACCAACCAGTCTCAGATAGTTGCTCATACCGTCACCACACCAAAACTATACCTAAATTTGAACTTCACTGACTTGTTTCTCACTTAACACTAAACCTAATCACCTGTACTGCAGTGTCTAAAGATAACTCTATAACCACCTTTACCCTAAATCTAAACATAATCCACAATATCAACCATAAATTAAAGCTGCAAGCAGCATTGGGTGGGACCTCACACACACAGTACCTTACAATATGTATTTAACAGTCATAATCACAAAAGCAACAGTATTATCAGTAATAAAGGCTGTAGTAGTATGTGAGAGATAGAAAACACTGATATATAATGTGTAGATGCTGTTTACAATGGAGATTCTGCTCCTGTAAGATCTGGTTTTGAGATTGGATTAGATAGGAATTGTCCAAATTTGCAGGAAAGCCCAATTAGTCTTTTTTCAGCATTGGCAGTATAAAGACAAAATCAGGGAGTGCGGCAAAATGCCACCTGCCCACTTTTGTTTACACAGAATACGCCTTTTTCGGGCCAATGGGGGGCGTGAGCAAGTAACACAATGTGTAGCTCAGGGTGTGACGTAAACAGAGATGTGGGAGGGAAGCCGCGGCTGGTCAGTCCTGTGGCGATTCTCTCATAAGTTGGCCCGTCCTTCACCGTCCCCTTCACCTGACGGTTAATGGCCTCTTCGTTTGCGAGGACAAGGAGGGCGCGCAATTCCTTGTCTCCCCAGTTGCTCATCTTTACAGTGTCTGTCAGGTTTGCGTTTCCCTCTTGCTACTCGCTGTTCGCTAATTCTTGTTATCAGCTGTTTCCTGTTTATCCACCACCAGTGGGTCGCACGTGCGGCGTCATCAACAGCCCCTCCCGTTGTGGAAGGCCACCATGTTCTGTTTAAACTAAAAGGGTTCCGCCAATATGACTACCCTACGAGGCAGAGAATTGGGCACCTCGGATCAACTTGCTCTGTGTGGCTAAACGCCCGAAGGTTGCCGGCAATGTGGCCCAACATTCGTGGAAATCTGGCAGTATAAAAGGAGCTTGTGAGACTCGCGTGTGCATGTCTCTGCTCCCTTCACTTTGGAGCCCACTGAGCCAAATGTGTGTAAGTGTGAGAGATTCCAGGGAGACATTGTTGTGACCAGGACAAATTTTCCTACGTTTTTTAGTATAGCCTAATTGTGTATGTAGAGTGACAATTGTGGCAATGGCAGCAAGTTTAAGATAAATCTTTAAGACAATTTTAGAGCCCCCTCCACTCTAGCTCCCAACATTAAGTGTCATTAGCCCCTTTTCCACCAACATTTCCAGGAACTCAAAGTTCCAGAAAATGTATTCAAATTAGCGTGATGATGTAGATGATTCGGTGTGTGCCCTGTATGTGGCTTCATCTTTCTACAAAGATGATGATGACTGATTTTTAGTGTGCCTAGGTGGTGCTAGAGAGCGCATTTATCATTTTATAAAATGCCAGGTCTGACATGCGTGCCAATTTTGGTGAGTTTTTGAGCATGCTTAGGGGGTCAAAATTGGCCTCAAAGAGGGGGCGGGAGAAAGAATAAAGAATAATAAACGCACCAAAAACAATAGGGTCCTTGCTTTCGGCAAAGACTCTTCTGAGAGGAGTCGGCTGCCTACGGGCTCGGTCCCTAAAAATAGAGATTACAGGTTTTAATCAATAGATGTTTCTAAATATATCACTTAGGTACTTTTCTCCCCATTTAAACAGTGAAGATATTCAAAAAGTGATGATTAGCAATTAGTGGATTTTTAAGAAATTTTTAAACAAAAAAAAAAACCCTGATAACCACATATCGGCTAATTTTCTTTTTTAAAATAAACTCACAACAAAATCAAACATGTCTCTTGAATTGATTATTATAAAATTGTGACCATGATATGTACTGAGTGAGAAAAAACGACTGAATATAATTTTGACATGTCCAGATGAACTGTTTGGCCCCCATTAACACCCTGTTTTTCCCACACACTGAACAGTGTGAACAGTTTTAATATGCTGTAATATCTGAAATAAGACTGACCCTCTGAAACACACTAGTAAAGAAGGGACCAACGACCAACCAAAGCAAACTCTAGGGTCACATGGGCTGATGGGGCTCACCTAACTAACAGAATATTTTGTATGCCTCTGCACCAGTGATAGCCATAGCCAAAGGTATTTTTTGGATTTTCTGGCTGTTAGTCTGTCCATAAGTCTATCTGTCTGTCCCATTCCCGGAATGGGAAATCTCAAGTATCTCAAATCTCAAATATTCCCTTGGACTTAATGATGAACTGATTAGAATTTGGTGGTTGGAGGTCAATGGTCAGTGAGACCTCACAAAACATGTTTTTGGCCATAACTCAAGAATTGTTATGCTAATGTCTAATAAGGTAAAATGATGAAGTGCTGACATTTTATATCCAAAAGGTCAAAGATCAACTTGTAATAATGTTGTGCATAAAACACTTCTGACCATTATTCTATGTCATATGTCAGGAACAGAAGGGGAGACATTTGGTCAGTTACTGAATTGGTGACACTAATCTTGAAACTGTGCTGATTGCATAGATCTTCTGTGCTGCCAGGGGGAAGATGTGCGTGAAGCATCCATGTTTTCACAGACATGCATGTAAATTGTAGGTTTGACTTGACCGGTGTGTGAAGATATGCAGCGGTGGGGTGGTACATGCATGCACACGCATATACACACAGTCACACACACGCATACTTTTAATGTGTTTCAGGTTTGCAACAGTATGCAATTTTATTAAGATAATTGTCTCAGAAAAATGTTGTGGTATCATGGTAATACAGAATTTATATTATTAGCAGAATGAGCCTTAAAGGAATGAAAACTGAAGGGTTATTGTTGGTTGAACAAACATTTTATGAATACAATTGAAACTTGAACCCCCCCCCCCCCCCCCCCCCCCCCAACAAAAAAAGGGGGGGGGGGGGGGGGGGGGGGTTCAACGTCCAGTTGTACTTGTACATGGTATAGTAACTGTAAACTTTTGTTCTCACAGTGTTAAAATTTCAGCATTTTAGGTGAGGCAATGAATAAGCTCACTGAGTTTTCGTCCTCTCCCTGGACTGTATATTATTTGTTATATTTGCCATTTTGTATATTTTAAATTGTGCAAAAAAACCCCAAAACAAACAGCTGCAGCCAGTGGCATTATGTTAAGTTTTCTGGATGTCTGTCCCATTCATGTGAATCTGATATCTCAGGAACATCTGAAGGGATATATCTTTTTTAATTAGGCACAACCGACCCCTTGTACTGAAGAATGAAGTGATTATAATTTGGTGGTCAAAGGTCACCATGACCTCACATTCTAACACAAATTATGACAAAATTTCACACGAATGTCTGATAGGATAAAATGATGACGTGATGACATATCCAGAGGGTCAAAGGTCAACTTCACTGAAAACATAATGTTTTCTGCCCTTAACTCACGGTCAGAACAGCAGGGAGACATTTGGTCAGATACAAGGTGGTACTTCATTGCTGTGTTTTTGTGTTACAATGCCACCTAGAAACACAGTTCCCGAAAGACAAGGTCTGTTTTTTATTTCCATTTATCAAGTTTAAACCTTTTATGAAGTTAAATGCAGAAAGAATCAGAAAATGGAAATGTGAGGCACACTCTAAAGCTCTCTTAGGCACCCTTGATATCCATAGAGCAAAGTTCAGATGTCAAGGTGTAAAGTTGTGTGGACATATAGTGAGTGAACAGGTGAATCCATATACACCCACACAGGCCTCAAATTAACACATACCTGATCCAAGTCAAATTTCTCTAAGGAGACCAAGAAATGAACTGAACTGAACTGAACTGATCTGATTGTACACAATAATTATGTTTGTTTCAATTAATGTGTTGTGAATTTCTCCTCTCACACAAACACTTGAAGGATGGCTCAGCAGTACTATGAGTATGTAAACTACAAGGAAGAGCATGTGCAGGAGCAGAAAAAGCTTCCTAAAGGAGCGTGCCACAGCTACATCATTGTCTTCCAGTCAGTTTTCTTCATCATATTCCATGTGAGACTTCAGCCATCTTTTGTTCACTAATGCTTCAATTCATTTCATGTTGTGGGCCGAGTTTAACATCAGAAAATAAGTTTGTAGAGCTGCACAAACTAATGAGCATGATCCCCTTTGTCTTCTCTCTTTTCTTCATCAGCTGAGTTTTGTCTTTGCGGAGTTCCCCATGCGTTTTGTCCTCAACAGCCACCTGCAAGAAGAAATACACATTCTCCACAATGTCAAGGGCTGTGGTAAAGACACGTGTCACTTCACCTCCACTGATGAATGATTACTGACAAACAAGCACAGGACAACAATGTACAAGGAATCAGTCCATTTTATTCAATGAAATATAGAATAGAATAGAATAGAACTTTAATGGCCACACAACCAGAATTGGTGGTATTTGCTTTCGGTACATATATAGGACACTGCCTTATCGCGTAGTGCATCGAACATAGTGGAGCACTTAGCAGCTAAAAAGTGTTTCAATTGTGATTCACATCTTGTATTGTGAAGTTTTTGTTTCATTGCCCTGAATCAGGTTAGTTGAAAACAAAAACAAAAAAAGTTTTCACTGTCTTGCATTGCTTATTTCTTCTCGTGGTTTCTCCTAGATGCATGGTTTCACCAAAACAGTTTTAAAGGTTTATATGAAGTAGAAGTACATGTACAAGACTTGTTTGTATATTTTCTTCTTTGCTCTAAAAGGCAAGGGTTCGAAAGGAAGCACAAGTTGGCCTCATAAGGCTGATATGAAACTAGAGAAGTGCAACACTTCTGCTAAAGCTGAAATTGTTTTCCTGTCATGCTTAACTTGGGATGGCTGAAGCATCCTCTTTCTCTGACAGGAGCAAACATCAGTGGAGTGATCCCTGGCTTTAACACCACCGTGCTCAACAATCTGCCTCGCTCCATGCTGCTTATCCAGGTGGAGAGTGTTCTCATGGGCTTCGCCTTCCTCGCCATGATCATCGTAAGATCCAAACTCCATGACACACACACACACACACACACACACACACACACACACACACACACACACACACACACACACACACACACACAAATGAAAATGAAAGTTGCTGAGCAATGCTCTGTTACTATGTATGTCCTAAAATTATATCAAACCAAACAAAAAATGTAGCTGTTAAGAAAATATGTATACATACTTAACTATGTGAGAAAATTAAAACCAAGTTAAAACTGTAATGTGCTCCTCGTTATTACTTTCATTCATCTATTTTTCTGTTAAGGTGAGACACACAAGGAAAAATTGTGTGAAAACAATTTTCTCATGCACTGGTCAGTTTTGAGACTTCGGGCCATTTTGCACCCATAACATGTCTTCTTTTTGAGTGGTGGAAAGAAAAAGTCTGAAATGATGAGACATGTAAGATGTATTTTAATTCAGATTTCTATCCTGTAAATGTATGCAAAAAGTTGATACCTAATTAGATAATGCTTCAGTTGCAAGTTTAAACATAAAATTCCAGAAAACTTGTAATACAAAAAAGCAAACAAACAAAAAAACACCTTATGAAACCTTAAAACCTTATTATCAGCTTGGGAAGTTTCACCCTAGTGTCTTCTTTTTTTGTCTAAAATGTATGGAATTTTACAATACATATCTTTCAAGGCCTTTTTCTGGAAATTACTTATTTCTCATACTCTGAGCCACTTACATCCACCAGACTGTCCAGTTTAATCCTATCTATATTCTGAAGGTTTTTACAGACTGGTTTGTTCATATTTCATTAATAGCTTGATTTATACAACATTTTATTCCTAATAACATGGTGAAATGGATTTTTATGGCTGTTTACAGTATTTTCTGATTAATGGAATGATTACAAGAAATAACCTTAAATTCCCTCTGTGAAAACCTTTGACTCTAACATGAATTCAAATTGAAACAAGGATTTTGAACCTGGCTTTATCCAATGTTCAGATATTTGTTCTAGAAATGTATTCAAATCAGCACATAATTAACAAGTTAGTGCCTCACTTGCATATTTAAACGTACAATTTCTGAAAACTTAAACGTAACAAAAAATATTGTCTTAATGTAATTAATAAACTGGGGAAGTTGGTAATATGTATTAGTTAACACTTTTACTACTCCTGCTATTCATCTGAAATTATAACAAGTGAATTTTAGAGTGTAATGGTGAATGGACTTGCTTTTTATAGCGCCTTTCTAGTCTTCTGACCATTTTTAGTGGTCTTACACCACATACCACAGTCATCCATTCACACACACATTCATACACTGGTGGCCGAAACTACCATACGTGGTGTCTCCTGCTACTGGGGGTTCAGTATCTTAACCAAGGATACAATGACGTGCAGACTGGAGGAGCTTAGGATCAAACCACCAATCTTCCATTCAGTGGACGACGCTCTACCTCAGAGCTATCAAAGTGGTAATGCACCAGAGATGAAACATGAAATTTCATATTCTGATCATAGTGATCCACATTATCTCAGTTATCAGTATTATCACGGTGGAAATAAAATGTGCTGAAAATGTCCATAAAGTACTGATACACACACTGAAACATATGACAACCATATCTAATGTACATCAATGTTAAAGATAGCCTGAAATGCTTTATTAGTATGTGTGTCACTGAGAGAGATGAGAACAAGGACCAGTAGCATCACTGGGGTTGCCTGCTGCACACCCACTCTGTAAACAAGGGAACAGCAAAACAAACCCACACTGCATGCTGCCCCTGTGTCTGGAAGACTGTTGTTAACTTTGGTTGTTGCTGGACAGTATTTACCATGAGTTGTTTAAAGCGAGGAAATCATACATGGTTTTATTGATAGTTAAATAACAGTAATACTAATTGTTGGAAATTTAACGGCGGTTTATTGTGAAACAGGTAATAGTTTGATCCCTATTGCACAGAAAAAAACCCTCAGATCCATACCTTCATACAAGTTAGGGATGGGCCAATCACATTTTTGATTTGCATCCGATCCGATACCGAGTCCTTTATTTTGAAACCGAGTCAGATACCGAGTCTGATCCGATACTTTGCAAAGCATTAAGAAAGAAAAAAAAGAATACATCCAAGTTGTCCCATAAGGTTTGTTTTTTATTTAAATAGTATCCAAAAAGCATATCGGTGGTTCAGCAGCACAAAATGTAAACAAATTCAATATCTTGTCCTTGTCTTCAACAAACAAAATAGGCCTATATCTTTGTACATTGGAAAGCGGAGGCAACATTGAACAACATAGATGAAAAAACTGGCCATTTTTGTTGTTTTGATTCCTCCGATCTTTTTCTAAAAAATAACGTGATCGGACATCCCTAATACAAGTTAGAGCAGTTTAGAAGGCTGGCTTGAGGATTGGATTGTTGTAAATGTACAGAAAAAATTGTGTTGTTGGATGCAAGTTATTTTGTCCTACAATAGGCCTTGTAATTGCCTTATTTTTCAAAGCATGGCACGTACAAACCAAAAAGCAATCATTCAAAATGATCCAATTTAATAGACTGCTGTTTGCTTCTACCCACAGTTCCTTGTGCTGTGTGGTGCTGCCTACCGCCCGACAGAAGAGATTGACCTTCGCAGTATCGGCTGGGGAAACATCTTCCAGCTGCCTTTTAAACACCTGAGAGACTACCGTCTACGATTGCTCTGCCCCTTCTTCATCTACAGCGGCTTTGAAGTGCTGTTTGCTGTCACAGGATTCTCCCTGGTACGGTGCTGTCAAGGCTTTTTGAACAATAGAATAGCTTGCATTATTTAATTAGGAGTTCAAGCTTGAAGGGCTGAAACCCTAGTGTTTTGTGCTGATTTGTTATTATTATTACTATTATTATTATTATTGTTTAGAAATATTTTCACACATTTTTGTGAGATGGTGCATTGTAGACGCATGAAGTTTTCACCAGTGATCGTAAGCTGTGTGCAAATGCTACTCAAGATGTATGATGCCAATTGGCCAGATGGGGATGGATAATTAAGGGTCAAAATTCCAATTTTAGAAAGGCCCCGCTCCTCACACTGTAAGTTGCATTGAGTTGAAATTCGGCACACTTGTCCAGCTCAGTGTGCTCTTGCAAAAAGCCTCAAGAACCATTATGGTCCCCTGACTAGATTTTCCGCCATTTTGAAGTTTTTGAAAAACACACTGACATGTCCTTCTAAACCATAGGTCTGATTTGTACCAAATTTTCTGTGAATCATTACTGGACCAACTTAATCAAAATTAATCAAGAGCTTGCTGATATTTCATTCATTTTGAAGATATTCATCAATGAACTTTAGAGGGAGCGTGGCTTAACACATTACTAGACCTCCATATCCGTTGAGCCAGTCATCACAAAACTTGCAGAATATATAGAATATATATATATCTAAAGAGGTAACAGCAACACACCTTGAAAGTTTTTTTCAAATTGACCAATAGGAGGCAACAAAAATGCAAAAAGTGGATGTGGCACAACACAAATGTGACTGTATATCAGAAAGTGGCTGATCATTACAAAACTTGCACGATATGTTAAATAATAATGTTGAATCACGTTTGTTAAAGTATTTTGAAATCTCTCAATAGGGGCACCACCAGTTCCAAACATGTTCATGCCTGGCCATAAATCATTGATAATGTGTTCATCATCATGAAACTTGGTGGATAATTTTAATGAGGATATTGAAACATGTACCCAAAATGTGCTTGCAAATGACCAATAGGGGGTTAAGGCATTGCTGCAGAAGCGCAGAACCTGGCACAGATTTGGTCCTTAATGAATGAGCCTTTGTCTGATCATTATAAAACCTGTGAGTTATCTTTAACATAGGTGTCGTAAACTGTCAAAGATGGTCCATGCTAGCTTGAACTCCAGAATTACTGCTTGCAGCTATATTTTTGTTAGTGTCCTTGGGCAATCTGAAATGCAAAATAAACAAACAGATCCCAAGCACATTAAGGAGCAGACAGATTATAGTCATAGACATAGGAAATATAGAAAATATATATGTTTCTAATTATTTTCTCCCTGTCCACAGTCCTATGGAGTCTGTGTTTTGGGCCTGAAAAAACTGTGGCTCCTCATAGTCGTCTATGGCCTCTCCTGCTCCATCTTTTCCTCCCTCTCCCTTTGCCTCCTACGCCTCCAGCGCTGGGTGTGTCTGGCGGGGGGTGCTGTTGTGCATGGGGTGCTGCTGGTGGCTCTCCTGGCATTGTCTCTACCTGCTAACAAGCCAGATGTGTATGAGGGCCCTCTGCTGGTAATCTCTGTGCTGTGGGGACTTGGCACAGCCCTGAACAAGACAGGAGTCAGCAGTGAGTATCGGCTACGGTTGAGATGTTTGTACGCACTCTACACTAACTTTGTTCACACGTGACATGTCACTCCTCTGTGTGTGTATGTGTGTGTGTGTGTGTGTGTGTGTGTGTGTGTGTCAGCTCTGCTCGGCATGCTGTACGCTGAGGAAAAAGAACGTCTGGACTTTGTCTATACCATCTATCACTGGTGGCAAGCCATCGCCATCTTCATAGTCTACCTGTGGTCCAACCTGCCTATGAGGGTATGATGTGTATGTTTAGACATTGTGTCTCAAGTAACATCTCTGAGAAAAGAGGCATCATTTGGATTCACATTTTAAAGGAAAAGTGCCCCCTTTTCTGTTCTTCACCCATTTTTGTAAATCCTCAGGCCAAACTCTCCATCCTTTTGGCCACTTTGTTGCTGGCCTGCTACTGTTACTGGGTGATGGAGCGTCGGCTGTCCAAGAAAGTGCCTTACAGACTGCCTCGCATCCCACGGCCACGGCACAAGGTAACCAGTCACAGTCTGTCACATGTGACTGCCTGATTGACCTTAGCAGAGTCATGCTGTTAGCCAAAGATTAAAAACGAAGGTATTCTAGTGTAGTTTACTAAACAAATTGCAAGTCGGAATTCAGTGTCCATTCAAGCCAACAGTGGTAGAATAAATAATGCAGTCATTGTGCATGTGCTACTATGTTCCTTTTTTTAACATTATTTCATAAAAAAGCATCCTTTGCCAATTTGTTTTGTTTTATATATCTAATTTTAAACCAGTTTCCTGTGGGTGTTAATATAAAGAGCCTTTATGGCATCAAAGCTTAGACACTCTCCACTATGAAAAATATGTTTTACTCATTGTTACATCATCTGGATGTTTCACATTCATCTGCTGAGGGGAGAAAGCTTGTGTGTGCTTGCCTTAAATCTCTCAAATTGAGAGATTTAAGGCGAGGATTTAAGCAGGATTTTGGAGTTTGGAGCCAATCATGATCAACTATGCAACTTGTGATGTGGAGATTTTACACCTCTAGTGCACATACACCGAGAATGGACTTCACAGTGACGTAGGAGACATCTTTTAACATAAAATGTATTTGCTTTTTCATAGATTGATTGACTCTGGACTTTTTAGTAAGGAAGACAGAGTCATTTTGAGAATATTTCTAAGGAGGTAACTACTTTTTTTTTTTTGTATTAGAAACATTTGACACAAGTTATTATTCCAAGTGGAGTCTTGGAGTCTTCAAAAGGTGTCCTGACGAAAATAAATATTTTTTATACATCAGTACACCTCGGTGTAGTATCACATCTATATGACAGTCACTTAACAAGGTTTAAAGAGAAGCTGGTTATTAAATCATGATCCATTTTTATGCCTCCATGCCGGCGATAGCTATAGCCAGTGGCATTATGTTTTTTGGTGGCCAAAGTTCAAAGGTCAAGGTCAGTGTGACCTGACAAAACATGTGTTTGGCCACAACTCAAGAATTCATATGCTAATTATGATAAAATATTACATAAATGATTTGACAAAAAATGACGAAGTGATAATGACATTTTATATGCAAAGGTCAAAGTCACTCAGACCTTGCGTCCATTTCATTCTTTTTTTAAAGAACACCTTGAGGAAATTTCCTCAAATTTAAGACATTCGTCCACTTTGATTTGAGGATAATCTAATTAGAATTTGGTGGTCAAAGGTCAAGGTCAAGGTCACTGTGACCCAGGAAACATGTGTTTGCCCATAACTCCAGAATTCATACGCTGTTTATGACAAGATTTCACACAAATGTCTAATAGGATGACATAATGAAGTGATGACATTTCATACTGTGACATCGTCATGTTCTTCACAAACACTTTTCTGGCCGTCATTCAGTGTCATATCTCAGGAACAGAAGGGGAGACATTTGGTCAGATACTGAATAGGTGACACTAATCTTGAAACTGTGTTGATTGTATAGCTCTTCCGAGGGATGATGTGTGAAACATTCAAGTTTTTGAATATGTAGCTTGTTTGCAACAACATCAGTATTTGAAGCATTGTACACTGTCATATGAGTCTGGACAGACATGGATGTAAACTGTAACTGCAACTTGTCTGATTTGCAGGTGCATACAACCATGAGCTGGTAATTTTAGTTTAAAATGTGTTTGAGGTCATTTTGAGTCTATGGTTTAGTCTGCAGAAATTAAAAGTTCTGTTGCTATGGTTACCTGTAGTTTAATATACCTTGCATATTGATTAAAAACAAGGTTTCAACTGTTGACTAGCAGCAGAACTAAGTTTTAGGTGGTGTGTTATATGAAAGAAACAAGTAATGTCACGGCCATGGCCGTCGTCCTGTATCTGATTTATTTTACATTTGAGCTTGGTGCCTTATCTACTGCTGTTGGGTACAGACAGAAGGGACTACATGGATCTCTTCACAGAGATCTGGTTGATGTTGAGATTTTATTTCCTGCAAACAGTGATATGTCCTGCACTCTTCCAGCCTTTTATTGAAAAACTTCTTCAGCTGTGAGAATCACTAAAGTCTTATAGTCAGAGCTTCATATTAAAACTTTTTACTGGTGACTAAAAGCAGATCGACTCACTGTTTCTCCTCAGTCATCAGTATAATAGATTGTTTGTGTCCTCAGGTCAAAGGCTACCGCTACCTGGAAGAGGACAACTCAGATGAGTCAGACTCAGAGAGAAGTGAGGAGGATGACAAGGAAGAGAGGGAGGACGGAGAGCATGTGGCGGAGGAGATGGGAGCGGAGGACAGGGAGGAAGGAGGCCAAGAGGCAGGGGTCCAGGGAGCTGACTCACCGGTAGCCAGGAGGAGAGGGGCTGAGGGTCACCGCCGTAGATGGGAGAATCCTCATGTGAAGGAGGGAATGAGGGAAGAGCGTGAGGGAGGGTGAGAGAGGAGAGAGAGAAGGAGCAATGAGGGGAGATAGTGGACAGATGACGGATCAACAGAAGATGTCCTGGATGCTGCTGTGCTCATGACTCCATTCATAGATTTTTTCAACAGATACTTATACATAATGTAATTCTTACATACTTCACTGAACAAAAGCATTTTCCTTGCATAAACTTTAATCACCTGTTCATAATATAATCACAGCAGTAATCCAGAAGAAAGGTTGCAGAACAGCCTTTAAAGGTAGCACACACACAAGACAAAACATGACTACAACTCAGGATACAACAACAACATTTTGTTTTTCTTATGCTGCACAGTATGTGGCTCATATTTACCAATCTGCCAATAATTATAGAGGGAAGAGCAGCTGCTACTTCTGTGCTTCATCAAGTAGAAAACATATTGTGTAACATACAAACTAGTTTCATTTTAAAAAGAGCACTTATCTGGAAAGAAAGAACTGCAAGCCAGAGAAAATGGAATGAGGAATTGATTTTCTGAGTTTGTCCTCAGGGTGAAGTGTTTTGATGGAGTCATTTTTAGAGAGCTTGGTCCTGCTGGATGTGCACAGTGTAAGCAGCCTTGGCTATATTTGTTCTTCTGTCTTTGTTTATTTTCAACCCCTTAATTTATGCACATTTCTTAAAGAAAACAACCTAGCTGGAGCTATTATCAGAAGCTCAGACACATGTCTGTTATTGTATCTCATGGTAGGAGTAAAACATGCTATTTCCTGAAGTTGAATATGAATGTATGTTTATGTTTAAGTATAGTTAATTATATTTTGGTAAACAGTGGCCTCAGGAATAACATGGTTACTAATATTTGTATTGTTTTTCATAAAATCATCTAAAACAACAATAAACAAGATTCAAAAATACACAGAAATGCTAGTGTTTCTACTTCAGAGCTGTGCTGTGAGCTAAAGATTCATACTGACTATGTTTAAATGCACAAAATACTCTGTTTTCATACCTCCATGCCCACAATAGTCGTGGCTGGAGGCATTATGTTTTCGAGTTGTCCGTCTGTCTGCCCCATACTTGTGAACATGATATCTAAAGAACGCCTTGAAGGAGTTTCCTCAAATTTGGCACAAATATCCACTTGGACTTAATGATGAAGTGATCAGAATTTGGTGGTCAAAGGTCAAGGTCAGTGCGACCTCACAAAACTTGTTTTTAGCTATCCATTAAAGGCAAAAAGCCTGCAAAAATAATCTAAACAAAAAAAAAAACAAACCAAATGTTTTTGGCCATAACTTGAGTGATAACTCGAATTTATTTGCTAATTATAACAAAATTTAACACAAATGTCCAATAAGATGAAATACTGACAAATGATGAAGTGACTGTGACATAATGCTGTGCAAAAACACTTTTCTGGCCATTACTTAACGTAATATCTCAGTAACAGAAGGGGAAACATTTGGTCAGATACTGAATTGGTGACAATAATCGTGGGTGCCCACCTTGAAACTGTACATGTCGCTTATCATGACAGAACATGAGAAAGCGAAACGGCTGGAGATGCTTGTGCCAGTGTGCTTGTAATGGATCAAAAAAGGATTTATCCCACCAGTAGCAGACTTGTTCAACCATGCAAACATAACCCATTCTCTTCCATTTCACCAACCACCTTCTTTTGGTTGGTTGGTATAGTGATATTTATGCATATCCAAAAACCTGTTGGTATTCAAGTCTCACATGATGTTTGAAAGTAGATGTGTTTCTCCTTCGTATCCATGACAACGCACAGAGCCAACTGTAAACAATACAAGAGGCCACATGTCACAAACTGCTGAGAAAAAAAAAACCCTGGTTGAGAAGCATATTCTGAATGTGCTGTATATATATGTACAAAGAATGGAATAACACCGGCATATCTTCATCGGAAAATGCTACATTCAGTCACAGTCTGCTCTGATGCTTTGCTGCTGCTGTGGGACTTTCCACACACCCTACCTCTGTCTCTCTCCCCACCTGGCCACACCTTCTCATCAGCAGTATTATTCACACCTGTTGCTTCCAGCTGGATCTCCTCACCAAGTCAGTAGCACATAAGCAGCCCAGGTTCACTCGTTGCCAGATTGTCTTCGTGAAAATACCTGCCAGCTCCCCGTTGCCTGGATTCCCCCATTGAACTCTGAACTGTTGATAGTGAGTTTTGCCCACCAGCTCACTTTCTGCTCACACGTCAAACAAACTGTATCCTGTGAACGTGAGCTCACCTATGCCCACCCATTAAGTCAGCTCAACTCAAGGACTAAAGACTGTGCATACTCATCCAAAACCAAGTTCATACTTAGCTGTTGTCTGTTATTACCTGTGCACCATTCAACCTACAGAGAGAGCTTTCAATAAAGGACATTACAAACTTAATTGTGAGATTGTGCTGCATTTACATAAACAGTCATTGTTAGCATGCGAACATGTTCACAGTAACAATGCTGACTTGCTGATGTTGAGCAGGTGTAACGCTGAACTCCTTTCCTAACCATTTTCCCTGACTTAGATGTAAAACGTTGTGAGGATTTAGGAAATGAAAAAGGTGGATCTAAGAGAAGCCGACTGCACTTACACTAGACTTCATGATCAAGCAATAGTGGAATTTACATGGGTCTGCCATGTTGAAATAACAGTGTCCCAAAGATGGACTACTAAAAGCACATCTTCATTGTATTGGTTATTATGCATGATTATGATTGTTTATTACTTTTAAATGTTTTCTTTTAAAACCTTATGATTTTATGACTTGGCTGTTTTATTTTGCTGCCTTTGTGAAGCACTTTGTAATGTGGATCTTGAAAAGTGCTGCTTAAGTAAAGATTATTTTTTATATTTATTATTATTATTATCTCAGATAATTCACTTGGTGCATTCTTACCATGTTGTTTCATGGAGGCTTTATAAATATGAACAACCAGGTGAAAAATATAATTTAAATTCATGCAAGATGAGTGTAACATGTTGGGCCTACAAATCGACTTATGTACAAATCATTCCAAGAAGATTCCAACCTTGAATCAAGAAAACGCCATCTGGCTAAAAATGTTCCTTTTATCTTGAAAGACAGACTTTGTGTCTTATGGTTAATAAGCTGATTATGATCTTGTAGATTCAAGATGTTTATTGTCACCTTGTCACAAAATAGTTCTTCTCTTGGAGGCTTCATTAAAAAAAAAAAAAGATAAATATTAAATATAAAAAAAAACTTAAATTAGTAGCCCAGGCTATTATTTGCTTAAATCAGTGAACTTAACTGGCTTATATTTGGGATAGGTGTCCAAATGGGACAGACCTTTAATTCCTATACATGTAACTGTTGCTCAGCAAAGATTGGAAATATGATCAAACTATTTATCTGAACACTTATGGATTCTTGAGAGATGGGTCAAAACATGTCCCACATTAAAGAAAGTCTAATTTAAATGAAAAATAAATTCATCATGATTTACACACTTACAAAAGTTAAATCTGATGAAACTGTGTATACCAATGTCATTTTTATCACCCACTTTTAACTGTTTTTTGGCAAAAATGTCTGGTCTGTAGTGAAGAGGTCCATGTTATTGTTATAGTTGTCCTCAGCAAGAGGTCACAATAAAAAAAGTCAAGGTCCCGAGCCGTGCCAGAAGGCTCGGGACCCCGCTCCCTGCCTCCCGAATGGACTTTCTTTGTCTTCCATTAGATATCAAAAACTCAAATACTCAGGTCAAAAAAATCACTGGAGACACGTAGAATCAGATGCAACTGAGTTTAATGTGCTCGCAGGCAACAAACACATACAAACTCTCGAGGCACTCTCCGGAACGTGACTGAAGTCCAGTCTTTGCGCTCTGTCTTTTATGCTGGTGGAGTAGCAGGCAACAACACCAGGTGTTGGGCCTTGACCTTAATGTTGTAATCGTTCAGGAGAACTCTTGCTTCCCTTTGTCACAATGTTTTGGTTTTGGGCACACATGTTTTTAAAAGTATGTGAGACCCAAGGACTTTGTATGTGTCCCTGGTACAGCTTTAACCTTAGAGTGTGTGTGTGTTTTCAGTCAGTACATGTGTGTGTGTGTTCTCAGTAATACATTTGTGTGCTCTCAGTACTCAGGCTTGAGTGAAGTGTTTCTATCATGCATGAATACATAACACATTTCTATATGAGCTGAGTCTTCAGTCTTAATCAACTTAAGCAAGATAAAACATTTACCTGATTAATGAACACATTTACTTAATCCATGAACATAGTTACTTGATTAATGAACATTCTTCTGATTGGTAATTAAATTAAAGTATGGCACCCTGAATCAGAGCATTTAATGTTATGCGGCTTTGAAAAGAAGATTTCAAAAGTCCTCTGGTAGTTGGATGCCTCTGGGACAGGCCCATTTATGCAACCCTACTAGAATGGGAGCGTCTCTGCTACACAGTGGGCGGTGCTGCACTGTCCGGTGTAAACTCTCTACAACCATTTCCTCAAACTTCCAGCCACAGCCAATCAGGATTTGTGACTGCCATAAAGCCAATCATAATGCGTGACGTCATCAGTTAGCACGGGACCCCGGAGAAATCTGGCAGCCAAGGCTATTCAAGAGAAGGCTTAGACACAGGGTCAAACATGGGGGGGATTGCACATGCGCAGTAAAATCTGGTCTGCACTTCCTCAAAGGCTCAGTAGATGGCGTGAGACCGCGGAATAAGGGGGATGTGCATGCATGTCATTTTCACAGCTTATTATTGGACTGTCACTGGTGTCCTGCGTTGTGGGTGAGAATGACAGAGATGCAATTCCAACAACTTCAGGCAGCCGCTGTCCAAAAGTCCAAGCAGACCGCACCAAGCACACTCTTACACTCTTACACTGCGCATGTGCAATCCCCCCATGTTTGACCCCGTGTCTCAGCCTTCTCTTGAATAGCCTTGCTGGCAGCCTGGACACATTTGGTAATTACACTGGCACGCGCCTCGGCTGGATCACGCACGAAACGGATCCAGTGTACATCCGGCAGGAGTATGTGGAAACTGCGGGTCAAGCTCATGCTAGCGCTAGAACAGCGATGTCTATGGTGAGGCCAGGGAGGGTGAGGGAGGGGGGGGAGCCAAAGAATTCTCAGTAGGCGACTTACCGGAGGCATTTTATATGTGGCCGATTTTTGGAGACTATGGCGGGGCAAATTAGACTGTGGCGGACTGCCATAAGCCCCTTTTACACTGCCAGATTTTCAGCGGATGTTGGGCCGCTTTGCCGGCAAGCTGCGAGTGTTTAGACACACAGAGCCGGATTGACGAGTTGATCTGAGGTGCTCAATTTTCCGCCTCGTAGGGTAGTCATATTGGCGGAACCTTTTTGGTTTAAAAAGGAGGCACCCTTCCGCAACAGGAGGGGCTGTTGAAGACTTGTGGGAGGAGCTGTTGATGACGCCGCACGTGCGACCCACTGGCAGCGGATAAACAGGGAACAGCTGATAGCAGGAATTAGCGAGCAGCTAGTAGCAAGAGGGAAACACAAACCTGACAGACACTGTAAAGATGAGCAACTGGAGAGAAAAAGAATTGCGTGCCCTCCTTGTCCTCGCAAAGGAAGAGGCCATTTACCATCAAATGGCGGGAACAGTAAAGAACGGGCTGACTTACGAGAGAATCGCCGCCTGACTAGCCACGGCTTCCCTCCCACGTCACTGGTTACGTCACACACTGAGCTACACTTTTTGTTACTTGCTCACGCCCGCCATTGCCCCCGAACAAGGTGCATTCTGTATAAACAAAAGTAGGCAGGCTGTTTTTTTGCTGCACTCCCTGATTTTGTTTTTATACTGCCAATGCTGAAAGAAGACTGATTGGGCATTCCTGCAAATTTGCACATTTCCTATTTAATTTAAAAAGGGCTATAGACTCGTCAGTGTATGGGAACCTGTGTATAGCATAAATTATGTTATTTAAGCTCGTACCCTACACTTCTGATTTGTAGAGTAGCTTTGTGGTCTACTGATTATCATGTAACTTTCCCAGCATTTATATTATATAATTATATATTAAAGTGAAGAGCCAGTTTGTTGATTTTAGCAACATATAGTGGTGAAACTGAATATTACATTGAATGGCAGCCTATGTGGAGGGACCTGCCTCTATGTAGATATAAAGGGCTTATTCTGATGTCAGAAAAAATTAATGTTTGTTATTTTCTAATTTCACTAATTTAACAGGACTTAAAATGCTACATTCAAGTTCTACCTAATAATAATAATACATTATACTTGTATTGCGCTTTTTGATGACACTCAAAGACACTTTACATATTCAGGGACACAAAAAAAATAAATAAATAATTCACTATGCTTTTATTTTCACCACTAGATATAACCAAAAACTACACACTGCACCTTTGAGATTTTACATTAACTAACTATTTAATTCTAAAACGTATGTAGAATAGAAAGCCTTTATTGTCATTGCACATTAACAAGGATGCTACCTATACAACAAAATTGCACATGTGCATCATGTAAAGTAGCCTAAATTAAAGATTCCACCTTCCTATTCAAATATGTTTTTCATTACTTCAAACAGTAGGAAAACATGGCTAGACAGACATTGTCGTTTGAGGAGCAAAGGAGAAGAAATAGAGAGTACCAACAAAAGAGAAGAGAGAAATTAAAAAGTGACCCAGAGAGACAATGTGAGATGCAAGAGAGGGAAAGACAAAGGTGGAAGAAGAGAGTTAAAGAGAAAAAGGTAATACAAATAGGCAACAGAGGAGACTGGGCAAAGAGGGAAAACAGAAAGTATTGGGGAGATGCACAGAAAAGGTCCAGACACGAAGGTCCAGTGAAGGTGCAGAACTGCAAACAGACACACCACCAGATAGCCCTCCAGATCAGAGTGTTGAGGAATGCAATGCCAGACAGTCTCTCAAACGTGAAAGGCAGAGAAGCAAAACTAGGAAAAGGCTCAGTCGACAGAAGATGTGTCCTGTTTTACACAGGAGAAAGAGAGACAGGAGATGTCAGTTATTGTCGTTCAGCAGGCTGCTTTCTGTCTGAGTGGAGGCCCTCCGCAGCCACACCACAACCTGCGCTCACCTCCACGGACACTCTCCCTTGTGGTACAACTAGGAAACTGTACTTTTAAGTCTACATTAAAATGTGGTCTTTTTCACAGAAAATACATAAAATAACTTAACAAATGTGACAATACATTTGTAAGTGTCACACAAGCTTTAATAGAGAGGCTTAATATAATTATGTATATATATATATATATATATATATATCAAGTTTTGGTCTCAGTTCAGAGTGAGATTTTTGCTGGGCGGTGATGGGGGGGGGGCACCGATGTGGCAGGCCTTGGGTATGATAGTTTATAAATGATTCATATTTCAAAGAAGTCATCAACCATCTATATGTGTTTAAAATAGCTGCTGAAATTAACAAGGATTCTTTTTTAATTTTGGGGGGCATTTTGCCTTTAATTGACAGGACAGTTAAGCGTGAAAAGGGGAGAGACACACAGGGAGTGACATGCAGCAAGGTGCCACAGGCCGGAGTCAAACCTGGACCGCTGCGGGAAAAGCTTTATGAGACGCTTGCTCTAACCACTAAGCCACCAGTCTTAACATCGATTTTTTTTTGTCGGCTAAAGTTCATATGCAGTCAAAATGTTAGGTAAAAGTTGATATTCCCTGAGATAAGCTCTCATTGTTTTCCTTTTGTGCAACAAGTAATTTCCTTCAGTAGGCTACAAAATCAAATGATGACATGACTAACTGTTCACATGTGATAAGGCACCCCGTCTTGTTTGTGCACCCTGTTCTTGCTGCGGTCAGATCACCTGTATCTTACCCGGATACAGCAATGCTATTTTCTGATTGGCTGATAGGTAGCTGTATGTTATTCTTTGATTGGCTGATAGGTAGCTGTATGTTATTCTTTGATTGGCTGGTGGGTAGCTGTGTCTTATTTTTATTGGCTGGAGTATGGTAAGCACTTGTTGATCTCTCCGGTAGCCACAGTGTCTTGCAACACGTTGCACTGCAATTATAGCGATGTAACTTGGTGGACGTCATCATAATAATTTTTTTATGCATGAGAAATACCAGGTGTGGCGGGTGAGAATGTGAAAAGGTTCAAATGCGTGTGTCACACTCTCAAAGCGTGAGACTTGAGAGCCCTGAGATTATATATATATATATATATATATATATATATATATATATATATATATATATATAGCAAGGGCCTTGCTTTAAAAAGGTCGCCATCTTGCGCCGCCATGTATGTACGGCAGACCGAGCGGACAATCCAACCAGCCAGAGAACGGGTTTCACGTGTATAAATAAACCATCAAAGACAGCGGAAGGAAGGAAGAAGGAGGAAACAGCAGGGAGTGTTAGTAGTTAGTCGATAGAGAGTAGTGAAAAGTTTTTTTAGTTATAAAGTTTGCAAATGGACCACACTTACCATGCAACAGGAGATTGAACCCGAACTGTCATCTGCGAGGAAAAGAAGACGCAACTTCACTTCTTGTGATGCACTCTCTGCGACGCTTTTCCTCCTGATGATATATCTCCCCAACAATGGCAGCACCGAATCCCATTCTGTGCAGCAAAATGGGAGCGGAGGATTCAGCCTCTCTTCTGGCCCGCTCAGCTTTCAACGCATGGAGTTCCTCATCTGTATGCTCCGGCTCAAACAGGTATGGCTCTGGATCTGTGTCCGCTACTACTCTTCAAAATCGCGTTCAAAGTCGTCCATTGCAGCTACTATAGTCCGGAGATATTGCTAGGCTAAATAAACAGCTGAGTTTAGTTTACAGGCTACGTTTGTACCAGCTCACCGGTGTATCCCTCCGCAGATCACAGCGCAGGACGTACTGAAAATTTTAGTCTTATGTCAGTAACAGACAATAGGATAGCAGTAACGTTACTCCTATGTACCCTGCTGATTGGATTCAGTACAGCTAAAAACACAGTTTATTACTGAACAGTACAGGTTACTGTTGGCCGTACCCACGCCAAAACATCCAACAAACAAGAATTTAGCTGTAACTCCAACTGTGCACTGCTGCTCTCTCCTCCAGCTCGCTCATACACGCACCAGCAAGCACACTCACACAGCCCTCGTCCCCGTCACACTCACCCAGCCCCCCTACCTATACTCCTTCAATCCCAAACATGCCATTAACTCACAGAACATTGACATTATAACAGAACATTTACTGCAGGGTCGCTGCAATATCGTAACATGGTTAAGATTTCTAAATAAACATTCACCTCGTTGCTAGATAGGCCTACTCCTGAGAGACTTGTGTCTGCGCAAGGCTTTTGGTCCTACGAGGCCACCATCATTTACCCAATGGGAGGGGTGAGCGAGTGAACCCTGCAATCTAGAATTTGACCACTGATGTCACTGTTTTCAACCCATTTTACACACTGGCCCTTTAAGAAGGTAACGAAACAGTGAAACAAACTGAGAAAGCAAAATTGGCAAAGACAAAAGGCTACAAACAAAACAACACTGGACTTTCCAGGGACAGAAACCAAGAAAATTCTATCAGGAAGCAAACCAAACATCAAGAAAGCCCTTCTCTTCCACAACGTTCTCAGAAGAGAGCTCAAGAAAAATGAACAAACTGCTGTCATGGCGTGAGGCACCAGTGCTGGGTTTGTCAAGCAAGATTCTCATTAAGTATTGCCTTCTTAACAAAATCCAAGAGTTTGGGAAGTAGTTTGTTCTTCATCTATTGTCACCTCAAACTGTTTAAAATCATATTTGTTTATTAATCAGTGATGCATATAGGTTTATTGTCAACACCATAAGTTTACTGTCAATACCATCAGTTCTTCATCAACACCATTAGATGAATGTTTTTGTTGATTTTTGAAAAAAAAAAGTTAATTCTTTTTTTTAGTTAATGTTGTTTATGAAATAAGGGATTATCTAATCTACATCATGTATGTCTTATTTACCTAAGGAAATTGTTTTTATGGTATTCATTAAAAACAAAGATTGAAAATGCAGACATTAAGTACTTTAGGTACTCAGAATAGTGTGAAATCACAACACAAGTTTATATATTGTATTTTATTACATAAGTGTAATAGTAAGTGTAACTAAACACTATTCCAATGTATTTCAGGACCTTAGATTCTTTTTGGACTGAAATAATTAAAATTGTAGACGTTTTAGTGGTTTTATCGGAGTTCACAAATTCCAAAGTGAAACGTTTATTTTTTAAGTCTTTTTATTTAATAATAATAATAACGATAATAATAATCATAATAATAATCATAATACATTTTATTTATAGGTGCCTTTCACGACACTCAAGGTCACCTTACAGACAAAGATGCTGACAGTAACAGCAGAAAAGTCAAAGAGGTAAGGAATAAAGTAACATAAAACAAACAAATAAAAACAGCAAAACAACTTTACAGTGAATAAAATTCTGTGGAAATGTTGGATGTGTGTGACTATGTGGATGGGAGTCATACTGAATAGGCAATTTAAAAGAGGTGAGTTTTGAGGTGGGATTTGAAAGTGGAGAGGGTGTTGATGCTACAAACGTCTGGTGGGCGGGAGTTCCAGAGGCGTGGGGCAGAGCAGCTGAAGGCTCTAAACCCCGTGGTCAGGTGGGCTGGCAGGACAGTGAGGTGGATGGAAGAGGAAACCCTGAGAGTGTGGGTGGGGATGTGGATGTGCAAGAGTTGGGAGAGGTACAGAGGAGTGAGGTTGTGGATGGCCTTGAAGGTGAGGAGTAAAATCTTTAAGTCAATGCGGTATTTAACTGGGAGCCAGTGAAGCTGGGTGGGGTTCTGATGATGATACGAGTGGCAGAGTTCTGGACTAGTAGAAGTTTGTGGATGGACTTGAGAGGGAGACCAAAAAGGAGGGAGTTACAGTAATCTATTTGGGATGGGTGGTGTCGAGGATGACACCCAGATGCTTAACCTGTGGGGAGGGGGAAACTGAGGAATTATCAATGTGAAACTGTTCATTTTTGCTACGGTGGATTTGGTGCCACTGAGAAGTAACTTAGTTTTATCACTCTTCAATTTGAGGAAGTTGCAGGAGAACCAGGATTTGATCTCCTGAAGGCAGTCAGAGAGGGAGGAGGGCAGGAGGGTGGAGGTAGGTTTGGTGGACAGATAGAGCTGGGTGTCATCCACATAGCAATGGAAATGGATGTTGAATTTACAGAAGATGTAACCAAGAGGAAGTAAGTAGGTGATAAACAGAAGGGGACCCAAGACAGAACCTTGAGGAACATAAAAATAAATAACTGGAAATGGCTGGGATTTGAATTTTGAGCTGGATAAATTGAGTATGATCAGAGGAGGAGGTCATTTGTGATTTTTTACCAAGGCTGTTTCTGTGTTATGGAGGCGGCAGAAACCAGACTAGAACTGTTCATAAAGGTTATTGTCAGAGAGATTAGTGTGGCAATACCAGTTGAACTGCGAGAGGCAGATCTGGAGAATTAACACCAACAACGCCACCTTAGGACTTGCACCTAAAGAATCTACTTTTCGTTGTAATTTCTCAGAGGGTTTCCCGAAAAAAAAAAAAAAATCACCCATACACAGGTAAGTTACACAAATGAATACCGGCACGATGTAAGAAGTTTAACAAATTTTATTACTCACAATAACAATTTCCTTATTAAATTATTTCTCTTTTTAAAAAAACAATTATATAATTCTTTTTATTTCCAAAGGGTACAATATTAATCTATATCAGTGACTCAAAAGTTAAGTCAGAAAGAGAATTAACAACTTTAGCTTTTTTTCTTGAGGTCAGCTGTGCAAAATAAAAAAAAACAGAAAAGCTAAAGAAACCAAACCAAATATATACAACACAACTGCAAACTCAAATCAAAACGAAAGAAAGAAAGGAAAGAACAAAAATAAACATGCTGCATGCATAAATTTAGCAGGTCCTCAATGCTGTGTTAACTTCCCACCCCCCACTAAGGAGTCACGGTCTGAGGTCAGTCTTGAACTACAATACACTACTTTTAAAAAAGGGCGTCTAAACGACAAAGGCAGAGCGGCAGAGCGGCTGTCTAAATGAGCCTGGCAAACAAAAAGAAAAACTATAGAGGTAAGAGGCAAGGCAGGGCAAAACAGCAGCCTAACGCCAGGCAAACTTTAAAAGAGACACAGAGTGAGCGTTAGTAACCAATACAGAAGCTACATAAGCACTAGCAAATAAAATAACGTTGAGCTTATGGCATTGTTTACCTGCGTGGTCAGCTGTAGCCTGCACAAATCAATAATGTAGCTGTTGAAAGCTAATGGCGGCAGCAGCAGCTAACTGGAAAGGGACACACACACACACACACACACACACACACACACACACACACACACACACCTCGGCTCAACACGCCAACCTGGAGAATTTCTTGATGAGGTCAGATATTTCAGCGGCAGATAGAAGATTCAAGCTTGTAAGTGAACAGGTGGGAGGGGCTTAACGGGATAGTGCACCCAAAAATGAAAATTCACCCATTATCTACTCACCCATATGCCGAGGGAGGCTCAAGTGAGGTTTCAGAGTCCTCACAACACTTGCAGAGATCCAAGGGCAGAGGGAGTAGCAACACAACTCCACCTAATGAAGGCTTATGGCGCCCCAGACTCAAATGTCCAAAAACACATAATTGAGCCTCCATTGCAGTTGATTTTGACCAACTGGATCTGGATGAGCCATTTGAATTTGATGACCGCCTGTATTTATTTGAACACGGAGTGCACGGACGCAGAACTCAATGAAACTGAAGAGGGACGAGGAGAGAGAGGGAGCAGCAACAAGCAGAGGAACATGCCCGAATCCAGCTAAAGGTAAACACAGACGTTCATTTCTCCTTTCTGTTATGTAGTCGATAATTACACTAACAATCCGAGCCTATCTGTGTGGAAAAAATGCACTTTTAGTGGACGTATTTTGACGTTGTTTGACGCTGTCTGAGTGCCCTATTATTTAATATAGTGCGCACTCACGGGCTGCAGGCAGGTCAGCCCTAGCTTTGTACTGGAGAAATGTCAAATATTGAACATCCTATCACTCATTTAGACAAAAGTAGATCAGAAAATAGGGCCCAGGTTGAAAAAACACATTAGTTCTCCCTTTAATAACTCTAATAACAATGCTTTCTGGTGCATTTTTTTTTGAACGGTAGTTTTTTATATGATATTGGTGGCCTTCTTGGGTATGATAGTTTTTAAAGGATTCAAATTTCAAATAGGCCTAACTTATCAACCATCTATATGTGCTTAAAATAGCTGCTGAAATTAGCAAGGTTTCTTTTTTAATATTTTTGGGGGGCATTTTGCCTTAAATTGACAGGACAGTTAAGCGTGAAAGGGGGAGAGAGACAAAGGGAGTGACATGCAGCAAGGTGCCACAGGCCGGAGTCGAACCCTCACCTGACCTGTAAAATCTGAATTACTGTAATGCCTGAATAAGCTTTGTGCTGAATGCCCATTCCCAACAGGGATTTCTTACTCAACACATTAATGACATGTTGCAGTAAGGAAACTTCATCATGGAGGTGAAGCTCCTGGACCAACTGGTCTCATGTACCCACACAGATCTCCGTTTCCCTGTGCCCAACAAAGTATTTGCTGACAGCTTCTCACCCTCAACATGTGCAACAGCAAGTACCTTCTGCCTGTCCAATTTAGTAACGAGATACTAACTACTGTGAAATAAATTAAACAAAAAAAGAAAAACATTGAACGGTAGATAGATTACACGGAAGGGTTAGGGTAAGGAGGTGACGGGATGCTTGCCTGGCAACAATAAAAAGATACAGCAAGTGTTTCATTTTACCAGTGGCATCCAATTAAAGAAAAAAGGCCCACATTCCATTTAAACAGCTTTCCTGGCCCTTGCTGTTTTGTGTTTAGCAGTGCACTTGTCCACTGAAATGGGGCGGACTCAGACAAAGGTAGGAAGTAAGACAAGACATGACAAATGAACAGAGTGACCTTCACAATATACACTGTTCTGTATCGTATCAAGATGATCTCCCCACCGAATAGTTACATCTTAACCATGGGAATTATCTGGGGTAATCGACATGGAAAATTAATTACCTTTAAGACACGCCACTTTATGAAGCTGAGGCTATAAAAATCCCATCTTGCTCATGCACCCACTGATTCATTGATTTCCACCTGTCGGACTCGATGTGAGAGCAGAGAAAAAAGAGAGAGGAGTTTAACGTTTTGTCCACTTACTTTCGTTAAGGTTGGAGTGGCTTACCTCAGTTACCTCACAGTTAGCCACTGGTCACAACATAGCACTGAAACAGCTCTTCTCAAAGTCACCAACGACCTCCTCCTCTCCGCCAACTCTTGACACCTCAACATCCTCATCATGCTCGACCTCACTGCTGCATTTGACACGATCAACCACTCCACCCTCCTCTCCCGTCTTAAAACCTGTTACAACATCATCGGCACGGCTATCTCCTGGTTCAGATCATATCTCTGAAACAGACAGCAATTCATCCATATCAATAACTGCACCTCCTCCACCGCTCCTCTGTCCCAAGGCGTCCTCCAGGGTTCTGTGCTTAGTCCTCTCCTTTTCATCCTTTACATCCTCTCGCTTGTTAACATAATCAACCGATATGGCCACCATTTCCACTGCTATGCCGACAACGTCCAGATCTACATTGCCACCAAATCCATCACTACAGCAATCTGCTCCACACTTGAAAATTGCCTCACTTAAATAAAATCCTGGATGCAAACTAACTTTCTACTTCTCCACTGTGACAAATCAGACATGATCATAATCAGCCCCAGTTCCCTTACTAAAACCATCCATAATAATCAGCTTTAATGTTGCAAATTCTACACTTTCTCCATCTCCACATCTACGCAACCTCGGAGTCACTTTTGACAACAAACTTTCATTTTGAACCGCATGTTAATCATATTACTAAAACCGCTTTCTTCTATCTTAAAAACATAGCTTGGCTCCACCCCTCACTCACTTTCTCCACTGCAGAAACTCTGATTTACGCATTTATTACATCCAGACCAGTGGTGTAGTGGTAGTTGATGAGATGGGTGTACTACTAGGTAGATAGGTAGGTTACAGATGAAGTGGGATGGAAGTGGGCATACTCTCCTATATATTACAATGGCTGTTTTGCTGATAGGTGGGTATACTGTCTGTAGGAGCCATACATTATTTTGCTGAGGATTATTCGGGTTTCGATTTGTTTGGTCTGGTTGCGGTGATATGCAGAGTTTGGGTCACATGGGCACCGTAGATGACAGCCGTAGGTTACATTAGGGGCCAAATCACCTGCACTGGGGAGGAGAGAGGCGAGTTAGGTAGCTGTAATTTTTGTTGACCGCTTTTGCTTGGATACACATTCACGAAGTGTACACGTTTCTATCATACGTGCGAGTGTAATTGGAAAGCTGCTGTTGTCTTCTTATTAAAGCAGCTGTGCGGAACTTTTTACCATTAATAAAACTGTCCCTAGTTCGTATCACCCCCCCTTGAAGAGCTGCATATTTATTTGAACCCAACAGCAACAAAAAAGCCTTTCTCTATATGGCTATTTAGCGTAGCCTAGCTCGGGTCGGACCCACAGTGGAAGTCAGAAAACCAGAATACGGCACCCGAGGCGGAAGTGATTCTGCTCACCCGCAGCGCCCGCAGCGATTAAACCACAGAAGAAGAAGGAGCCGTGTTTACAGTGTTCTTCGAGTAAGCAGTACGCAATGGGCATTGCTGAACACATAACACCTAACAGTTTTACCAGAGATGTATCTATGAGGACTTGGTTGTACTTTTGATGTCATGGCGGATAACGAAGGAGCATCATGTAAAATGATCTGTGACTGTGACCATGAACACAAATATACAGCAGGCAGTTGTCCTCAGTTTATAAGAAATTCAGAGCTACACCAGAACATTTATGAACAGGTCTTACTTTACTACTAACTTGTGTGTAACGTTAGCATGTTAGCATGTTTCCACTAATTACTTGGACTGAACTAACGTTAGTACCGTTAGCTTTGCAAGCGAAGGCTTCAGGTTACAGCTTTGCTGTGTTAGGATTATGTTATGTCTTCACTGTGTATCTTCACATAAAAGAATACTCCGACGATTTGGGAGTTATGCCTCAGGCCTCAGCCGCAGCAGCCCAAGCAACCTATGCCTGCTTGGGGGCAGGAACCTCTGCATGGCCAGCTGGACACAGCACGATGGCTGGCCTTTCCACGGTGGGACCTAGGTTAAGTGTTGGAGGCCCTGCAGCAGGAACCTTTTGAGCTTCTGGAGTCAGTAAGAATTAAGTTGCTGTCTCAAAGTGTTTTTTCTCTTGGCAGTGACATCAGCCAAAGGCGTGAGGACACTACAACCCCTTCAAGGAGGGTAGTGAGAGTCAAAAAGACTCAAATCTCTGTCCTGTTGGAGCCCTGAAGGTCTATGTCCGGTGCACTGCAGCATTTAGAAAGACAGACCAACTCTTTGTCTGCTTTAAGGCCCAGTGCCAGGGTGCTGGTGGTGAAGGCTAGGCTGTCTCATTGGGACATGGAGACAATTTGGCAGGCTTACAGAGGGGCTGGCATGCCAGTACCGGTGGGTGCGTGGGCACACTCAACACAAAGTGTAGCTACCTTGTGGGCCTTGTCACAGGTGCCACTCTCTTGGAGGTCTGTGCAGGTGCTACATGGTCAAGTCCATCCACAGCTACCAGATTTTACTGCCTGAATGTGGCTGCTGGCATGTCCTTTGGGGAGTGTGAGCTGAGTGCCACCACACAGTAGGCCATGGGTGGTGTTTGTGGACTTCTCTGCTATGTCTCCTGGGGCCCCTCGTGGTGTGTCTTAAGGGGTTGCCATGGTTATGATATAAATACTGAGTGGGGAGATAATCTCGATACGATAGAGAACATTCGGTTACATTGTAACCTTGGTTCTCTGAGTGAAGAGATTATCTCCCCAGGCTCAAGGCTACGGTGGCCGAGACCCGCTATAGCTGCAAATAAGAAAAAACGCTGCAAATTAAAAGAAACGTTGTGATGCAAAAAAAAAAAGCAATGACGCAAATAAAAAAGCAACAATGCAAATAAAAAAGCCACAACGTAAGTGAATTACCAGGGACTATTATTGCCAATGCACGTTTTTTTATGTGAAAGAAGAAGAAGAGGACGAAGAGAGAAAAGTAAGAAGAAGATGAAAAATAAGAAGAAAAACGAACGAGAAAGTAAGTGTGTTATATATGGTTAGGTCATGTAGCCCCAGGTTTGATATGAAGCTGAACTGGAGGATGCTGGTGTTCCTCCATCTGTATAGTATAGACGAATTCGGCGAGAGATTTGTGTATGCTGCCATCTTGCAGCAGCGCCATTGCTGCGGTGACATGTGTCAGTCATCAATTCATTACGCTGTCATTGTGAACTGACTCTCTACAATGACAGCATCATGAATAGCTGGATTGATGATGTTAGACAGTGGCCTCCGGTAACTGATGAAGGTATCTTAAATGAGTACCCATATTAATTTGGAAATAAATCATTTGTTTGAGCGATAAGCAGGAAAGATTAGAGTAACAGGGAGATAATAGACTGTATCATTAAACACTGTGTAATATAACGTTAGCATCATTAGCATACGTTATGTGTGCTGAAGTTAGCAAGGTAGCAGCGTGACATTTAATCATTATGGACGGTTGGATGGTGCAGGTTCAGATTCAGGTTGAGGTTCCTTTATATTTTGTTCTGTTACAGCAATCAAAGGAGAAAATTCTACCTACTGTAAGGAAGGAATAAAATACATTCTGCAGTGGATATTAAATATTTAATCTTTGTTATGAAAATCACTCCTGACTTTTCAATCAGCTGATCTCAAACCTGCTTGATGTTGCACTGATCCCTGTTAAGTTCTTAATTTATGGAGTGTCATTTAAATGATTTTAGCATGAAACTTTGCTGGTCAAAGGAAATATATTTTGTACTTGTCTCTTGATTACACCTGTACACTGAACTAAAGATTAATGCTGTTGTAATGTTGACTGGTGGGTGTTATCACATTAAGGACTCTGACTTTATATCAAGACACTGGTGACAGCCAAACACTCATTGTCATGGAAACTTTAAGTACGGCAGTGCAAAGAATAGCTACACTAAATTGTTATTGTGACAGTACATTTACATACCCACACACTTAAAAATGTAGACCACATCATCTGGAACTGCTTATGTCTTATTTACATATGCAAGAGTAGAAATTCTATAATGAACAGAAAGGAAAGCTTCTGTGTTCAAGCCGTTGAGAACATAAGCATCAGAAATAGGCAACAAGCATCAGGTTCTAGTGTTAATTTACTGATGCATCCATTTTACATATTAGGTTAGTAAAAACACTGCATACTGTTTTTTGCATTTGAAACATGTGCTGGTTTAACTTTGCACACTGTAACATGCTTCCACTCACACAGGAATGATAATAATAATAATAATAATAATAATAATAATAATAATAATAATGATAATAACAAGGAATGACAGAAAAGACTTCTCAGCTTCTCAGTCTGAGCTTTATTTCACTTCTACTAAAACAAAATGTGTATTAACAGAAATATGAATATGAGCTGGGATAAAGAGGTAGCTGCTACGTCATTGATGGTTTGTGGGTTTGTGTCATAGTTGTGGCCCTGGCAAATTAAGCCTTGAACTCACAACAGAGTTGAGAGTTCAAGCTTTTTGCCCTTAGTCAGGCCCCTAAAACACAGCATCCAGGTGTAAGCCTGAGCTGTTAGTGCTGACAGTCCTGATCCATTCTTCTTAGTGCCTGATGCGTCTGATTGACTGGATCTTTGGAGCCTGGCAATGGGAGCCCCAGTTTCTCCAGTGCTGGTAGTCTCCGCTGTGTCTCTCACACTCCATGATGTACTGCTGGCCTCTGTAGCCCGGGTACTCATAGCACACAAAGCTGAAGAAGAACAGGGGCGGGAGGAGGGCAAGAATGTAGGTCAGAAGGGCTGAAGTTAGTTTTTCTAATTTGCTTTACATATTTTTTCCACATGGCATTAAGATTAAATTCAGATATTAAATAATTGTAAGGCATGTACTGAGTAGGACATTATACAGCAACAAAATACATTTATCAGTGCTCTGTGGTGCACAGATAAATGTGACCGTGGCCCTCATTTATCAATCTAACATACAAACCAGCGCAGATTTGAGCAAAAAAAATATCTAACAAGGGTTCCTGTGTGTGATGGCCTGTTTCTAACTCTGTCTCTCCAGTTTCCTTCTAGAAGTACCAAGAGGCCGCCAGGGTAGTCTGGCTGCATCTGGAGAGGGAGGGCCTAAGGAGAGCTTATAAATTGGCTTACTTCAAAGGGCGTCTCCCTCTCTCCCTGCTGAACTGCCAGGGTGCCACCGACATGGACCTCACAGTAGGTCCATTTTTGGTGTTATTTAGCTTTCTTTCACCTTTCTGGCCCTTTAATCCGTGTGTGGATTTGTCACAAGTGTGATTCATAAAATGTTCTGATCTCACCAAGATCCCATTTTACTGAAATTGTATTTTATATGATTTCAAATAAATTGGTTGATTTATTGGTTGATTGATTGAATGAATGATTGATGATAGTTTCCTAAAATGTCTAAACAAATATAACAACATCAAAGATGTCTGTCAGTTTACTTTGTCCTGTTTCATTCTTTAGTGATGAATAGCACTGTGTTGTGTTGTTATGTGTACTTCCTTTCTGCTCCTATCTAGCTTTTCTACTCCTTGTTTCTCATTGTAGCCTGTAGCTCTAACTGCTTCCCTGTACACTGTGCTCACGTGTGTGTGCTTGTGCGAGACCTTGAGACATGGGCACCACCTTCATGTGTGTTCACGTGCTTTCGCTGGTCTTGCACGCAAGCGCACACACATGAGCGTGGTCCACAGAGAGGCAGTTAGAGCTACAGGCTACAATGAGGCTAAAAACAGTTCAAATGACGTTTTTCCAAACAGCTTTTTATGTTGGGGCTTCAGGACACTTGGATCACTGAGGACGAGCAGTATGGAGATATTTTGTGGTTATAATTATGTGTTTTTGGACATTTGGACAAACTTCACCAGAGCCTCCTTCGGCATGAGGGTGAGTAGATAATGGGTGAATTTTCATTTTTGGGTGCACTATCCCTTTAAAGCCCTCTGAAACTTCTTTATGACGAAGAGCTATCATTCAACTTGAACTTGAACATGCTGGGATGAAGTACTGACTTACGCTCCACACTGAACGTGCATAGAGCCCACCTCAGGCATAAACCAGCCCATAGCCTGCAGGGAGGGGTAGTCGTCGCACAGCTCTGTGCTGCGGCCAATGAAGTTCTCCTTCTCAAAGATCATCATGCGGCTACTCTGGTGGGACTGCAGAGGGGGTGACACAGAGAGTTAGTGTTCGAGTTAGTGTTGGGCCTGTCAGACAGATATACAACGCAAACAGACATTTGGCACTGAGTTGTATCATATCTATTTTTAAACTGTTTCAGTCACTTGTTGCGTGGCTTCTGATCACTCCTTCCTTCTGTCACTCTGTCGCTCACTATCTTCTCATTTCCATTCGCCCTCTCATGCTCTTCCACTCCCACCTCTCTCTTCCGATGTCTCATTCTAGCCCTCCCCTCCTCTGCAGGTACTCACAGCACAGTAGATGGGGCGAAAAGACATGAAGCGCTCATTGTGATAGGACAGGGAGCCACTGTAGGCATCCCAGTTGGGGTACTCGCCCCTCTCCAGGATGAACTGCTGGCCCTGGAAGTCATGGTGCTCGAATCCCACCCAACTGGACACATGAGTGGAAGAGGTGAAATAGTCAGATGGGCTAGTAGAAATGATAAACAGTGTTGTGTGAAATCATTCAGAACATAAAACAGACAGGACAGGATGGACTGAGAGGAGCATAAAGCATCCATAGAGAGGAGAGGAAATGTCAAGATCCCTCGGGCAGAGGAAGACATTACAACTTCTGTTCTCCTTAATATCACATTTTAATAAACAACAAACTATCACACTGATCATCGTGCACTTTGGTTTTTTTTGCTGGCTCTATACCTGGAGGAGTTGGACAATTCTAACAACCAGGATAGGACTATTAGCTGTCAGCTAAACTTACCACATGACAACCAAGAAAACAAGTTGTTTGAAGAAAAGAAGAGCGAGTCTACAGATGTAACTTCCAGACTGTCCTGGTCACTCATTTGGCTAATATTTGGTTCTGAATATAGCCTGTAACCTTTGTGAAGTGTCATCCATCCACTCAGTTCTACAAATAGCTTGAATTGGTATTCAGTGATAGTAATTTCCCCCTTAGTCTACAAATAGTACAGTTGCACTCTCAGTGATCATCAGTTCTCACCACTTTTCATTCTGAAAAACTTGAGCTAAATCTGCATTCAGCCGCTGAAGTCAGCAGGTGTTTGGCAAATCACTACTCTGACTTTGGCAAACCATACAGCATGACTAAGGCCTGGGCTGTTACGTGTTAAGCTGCTCAAGAGTAAAGTTTGATCTGAAATGCGTCAAAATACTGAGGGTGGCACAAGTTTGCTCTTAAACTCAGAATTAAAAGGAGAGTTGAGCTCCTAAATTATATGATTTTATATGATGATATTATATGAAAAGGGGAGAAGTCGTCAGCAGAGGTTGATGTATACAGAGGAAAAGCTGCAATCTTTCCAACAAGGAGAAGATGTTTTGGAAATGTAAGGTGACATGCAATGGATAAAGAATAACAACATTTGGGCTGATTCAATGTGAATTTAACCAGTCATTTCTCCTTATGTGCAAGTGATACTTGCAATTTTCCAACCAGCTTTGTATATGGCCTGGGAGGTATCTATTTGTCCATATCTCCCTGACTTTTTACTGGGGGGTTCAGTATATGACAGTACTGTGGGCCAAAAAAAAAGAAAAAGAAGTGAAACCTGAAGTCATTTTGAGCACTTATTAGGGGTGTGCCATATTATCTTGTTCACGATATACGGGTATTATTACTAATATAATATAAACACATTTTTTGTAGTTGGAAGAAAGTATCTCAAGATTAAGTTATATGTGGCAATACTGCCAAACAGAGACTGAGGCATTTTTGTTTTTTCGTAGTCCTGTAACTCCCCTAACTCACAGTTATCATCTTTGTTAGCTCAGCTGCTTGTACCACGAGTAGACACTGACCTCTGGTGGCACATGCTGTGCACTACAATACATTGCTTCAATACAGCATCTCCGCATCAGTTTAGTAGAAATAGGAGCTTCTGTGTTTTTGTCGGTATTGAAAATCATACGTTGATACCACACAAGACTATTCCGTATCATAACAATATGGTATGTGTAAATGGACTGTAGTAAACTTCCCTCCATCTAACCAGTGCCCGAATCTCCCTGCTCACCTCTTGTTCTACATTTTCGTATGCCCACCACCACTGACCACTGACACAAAGAGTATAGAAGCTGGTTGAGCAAGACCTGCCTCTCTCTCTCTCATACTCAGAGCAAACTCTGATCAAATGGTTAAACTAGGCAGTGCTGGTCAAATACAAACCAGGATTCTGTTACTGTATTGCCTATTTCTGCCCTAAATTATTTTCAAAAAAATGTTTTAGTAAACCATTTGGCTGGAATACAAAAGTTTGTGAACAGGACATGGGCACTATACTGTTTCCTGTATTATAAAAGGGAGGCTGAAAAAACTCTAATCAGACAGTAAAACTAGACAGTGCTGATCAAATATGAACCACAATGCTGTTACTGTGTTGCCTATTTCTCAGCACGAATGTTTTCAGAAATATACTAAAGCTTCCTGTTAAACTGTAATACAACATTGTTTGTTACCAGCTGACCGCTATATTGTTTCCTGTGTCAAAACCAGACCCCACGAAGTGTTCCATGCTTTAAGGTCAATTTTAGTAGTGGCCAAACAGTGGAATTATATCCTTCATGTGATGCCCTGTGACCCCAAAACACCTTTTCCCATTGACTTACATGGTGATAGAGACATCTGTTAATCAGTGGATACATTTTTTGAGCATCACAGCCATGTCAATATGACTTGTTTCCCTATCGGGATTTGATCCATTTGGTCTGAAAACATTTGAAAAGTCTAGAAAAGCTGATTCAATCATTTTATCCCCATTCATGTAAGCCAAGCACTAAACTCAAGTGGCCAGCTTGGCTGACGTTAGACTTTGGTGCTCCTGCTCTATGGGCCGCACAGTGCAGAAGCAGTGCTGATAATCCCCAGGTCATACGGATAATTTTATATGCAGCAGTTGCACCATTTTAACTTCATGCACCATTGAGAAGCGGGGTCCCGCCTTCAAAGCTGTATCCAGGTCTCTTTATATGTCCATGGTCAAAACAGCCAAACTTGCATTACGTCATTCACCATTGGGGGTGTTTATTAGTCTAGTGTGCCGCAGTGCATCCTAGTAGTTGTAGGTTGTCTACCAAGACGGTATTGGTGAGTTTTACTTTGTTTCACTCGTCAGTCTCCTTGGTCAGGGGGTGGAATTGCGCTGCACACTAATACTGTCATATACCCTGGTGAAATTTAAGGAAGGTATTATGGTATGAAAACATAGGTACTGCCTAAGTCTAGTATAAACATAAAAGCAGTAGGTCAATTTTCTATCTTCCTTCCATACTGAAGTGAAGTTAAGTAAAATCTTCTGATGACAGGAATGACGACGACGAAATCTGTGGACAAGTAACTATCTCTGTTAAATACATGTAGTGGAGTAAAAAGGAAAATATTTGCCTAGTGGAATGTAATATAAAATACCCTAAAACAGAAATACAGAACTCATGTACAGTGCAAGTACCTCAAAATTAAGTACTTACTGTACTTGGGGAAATCTTACTTTCCACCTGATACCCCAGGAAGTTTTTTGACTTTGATGTTGCTTATTTGTCAAATGTTATCGGGAAAAACTTAAACAATGCAGGATTGTCTTCAAAGCAAACAAACAAACAAAAAAAACAAACTGTTGACTCAAAAAATAATCCCTCTTAATCATCATTTATGGCCCATTGCCAGGGTGTGGCACTGTATCTATCAGCAGAGACTCTGCCCTCTGCCTGGATATTCCTCTTATTTTACTGTGTTTAGGATGTTCCTGGGTACAGGTGAGGTTTGGACTTAATAAAAAGGTATCAACCAGGTGTGACTGTAAGCAGCAAGCATGCAAGAGGAAGCCAAGAAAATTGCAGACACAGCATTAAAAAAATGCAAATATAGTGCATGAGAGTGAATCTGGTGTTGGCTTTCGCTTTTACTGGCCATATTAGCCCCCTTTACACTGCCTGTTAAATGTGGGAACTGTGCCGTTATGTTGCCTCGCTGTTCTGTAATAAGGTATGATTGGGTAATGGGAGGACAGAGTTGTCTTGCCTTTAAGCTGGGAGCGGAGGTAGGAACAGGGCCGATACAATGAGTGTATAAAAAGGGACAGCCAAGGGACCAGTGTGTCAACACACACCAACTGAAAATCCTGTAGAGTGTAACTTTAATATTTAAAACCTAGTTTTAAGAGGCTTTTAGATTGAAAGAAATTAGTTAACAGTGTGAAAACTTGGCCGAAGAAAAAACAGTTCCAGTATGGATAGTGTATAATCTAGGAGTAAATATAGGTTTAGAGCAGTTTGGAGTTTCTAAAAATGTTGTATGCCAGAGGGATCCTGACGTTTCCCTCTGCATAGACTGAGAAAAGGAAGTATTGCACCATTTAATGAAAAGGATAAAAACACCACTGCTGACCAATGAGAACTGTTGACCACAGGTGAGGTGTGTATGCCAGCTCTGAATAGACTCCACAAAGTAAAAGTCCTGCAGTATAAATGGCTTTCAGACTGACTCCATCAGCTCCTCAGGTAATTGTAATAAAACTCTCTCAGTATTTCATCTGAAAAAGGCATAAAGAAAACGACCTCCCACCGCTCACCCTGGGTGCACCTTTCATGTAGGATAGAGTGACCTCAGAGGTGATACACTTCAGTGGGAGCCAGGTCACTACTTCCTCTCTCATTATCTCTACCTACATCTCACAGACACACACTTACATAAACACACACATACAGAGTCAGTCAGCTGTCCACAGAGACATGCAGGCGTACAGGCTGTGTGACTCACGCTCCACTCTCCACTCGGATGGAGCGGATGTTGTCCAGGCCGCAGTCGTGGATGTTGCAGCATTCAGAGGTGAATTCCAGACACTTGCCCTGGAAATGTTCCTGCTCAAACACAGTCAACTGCACACGGAGGAAGACAGGGGGAAGCATGAGGGTGTGTACAGTATGTGTGTATATGTCTATGGTGTCTGTGTGTGTTTGTGTGTGTGTGTGTGTGTGTGTGTATTCACCTTAAAGAAAGGGGCTGTACCCATGCTAGGGAAGTACATGGGTGAGCTCATGTGGGATTTAGTAAATCTATACATTTCTAAAGTGGAAAAGAAAACAAGCAACACAAACAGCTTGGATCAGAGTATAACCAATAACATACATGAGTCACAGCAAATTTTGATGTATTATTGAAAAACATTATTTTTCCTTAATTGTGAACTGTATATGCTTTTAAATAGTTTCCATTAGTTGTAGCTAACACTAGTTACCTCCATGTGAATGAAAATAATTTTACATTCAGCCAATATGTTGTTAATGACCAGCTAAAGTGTGTGGGTTACGACTGAATCGGTCAGTCAGTCAGTCCAGCGCGTGGGAAAGTTCTGTCAGTCAGTTTCCCGCTTCTGCTTACCTGAATGCTCTCTGCTCTCCATGCGCTCCTCACTCACCAAATCCTCTTGACGTAGACTTTTGTCAGAACCTGGCGCTTCTATTTTATACCGCCGTCCACGCGAGGACCTCGTGCTCGCGCGTGTGCGCTTGTTGCCCTTCCACACTATATGTAAACGAGGCGGATTTATCAAGTGTGAAGCTCGGGCAAATTCGGGACGACACTTCCGGTCTGGGCCTTCAAAATTAAGCTCAATTAAACAGCACACACATACGGTGTTACTGGAGTAATAACGAGTATTGAAATAAAGGTGGGAATTAAAAATCATCTAAATAACATGTTTTTTTCAGTCATAAAATAATTAGGCAACCAAAAAAATCACCAGCAACTATTTTGTCGTAAGTGATTGTCATTTAAAGCAAAATATTAAATATTCCCAGATTCCAGTTTCTCCAATATGAAAATCTATTGCCTTTTATTGATTTATAAGGAGGTATTTTTCTAAACTATTTTAATAGAGAAAGTAATGGCGAGATTTTAATCAATACACACAGCGAAAGTTGTGTTAAAATAAAGTAAAGAAAGTAAATGTAAGTAAGTATAGAAAGTATTGTATGACAACATAAATGATGGAAATAATCATTGGTTGCTACTTTTAAACATTCCTCAGAACTATCAGGGTTTTACTTTGAAGGCAGAGGAGGGAGATTTCCGGTATTAGTATGGCAAACTGTGACCACTTTGACTCAGGTGTGCGTGAACCTCCCGTGCGCTCCAATATGTTCATTGTCGTGCCTCAAATACGGGTTGTGCGCGCGCGCGCCAGTGAGCCTGTCGCAGGCGCCCAGCTTTCTCTCTCTCTCTCTCTCTCTCTCTCTCTCTCTGTGTGTTTCCATTTCTGCCTCTCTCCGTCTGTCTGTCTGTCTGTCTGTCTCTCTTTCTCTCTGTCTTTGTAACCGTATGCGGCCTGTCGACTCAGCAGATCATATAGAGGCAGGCACAGAGGTGATGGTGGGGAATGTGGGGCTGTTGTTGGTCTATTCGTATAGGTCAGCAGTGCCATCGTATAGAGCAACAATGACCGGGGCTATAGGCAGAGAATGAAAAGGATTTGGAGAGCCATCCCGGGAGCCCATTTCAATGATGGCTCCCAAAGGTCGAAGAAATTGGGACAGACGAATTCACTTCATGATGACGATTATCAATGAATATTAACAATATAATAATGATGTAATCTCACAATGTAAAAAGCCAGAGGGGTGAGTCAGGAGAATATTTCTTCTGCAAAACGGAGAATTGAAAAAGAAAATAGCTTTGTGGGTAATTTGAAAAACTGTGGGTCTGTGAAGCTGCCCCTGTGTCCCAACCACAGACCTTTATTGCACTGATGTTGTTTTAATATATCCCCCCCATCCCCAGTCAATCACCTCTCACAATGGGGCACAGTTGCCACAGCAACATCCCCTCTAGCCTCATCTGGTCTTTGGTCCTTGACATAATTTCATCTCGAGATCATAGGAGGAATCAGACACCAAGTTCTCCTGTGCATGTTCATGGTCACGCAGACACACACGCCTACACAAAGGCAGTGGCTACGTCAAAGGACACCAAAGTCACGACCACCATCATTTTCCTAACAGAATTTCCAAAGTTACTGCTGTGCCATTCTGAAACTGAATTTGTGATTAAAGTGTTGTAAAAGTGAGTCACTATCTGAATACAACTGACATACATATAATTATGCACTAATCACTCTAGAGAGGACTATGCTGCCTTTCACTTCATAAATCTAATGTGAATGATTGAAAGACCATCATTATCTGCTGGAAGACCGTCAGGATGTTCCAATTAACTGAAGGAGAAATTAACGCCAGCCCACATACAGTAGCCTACATACATTAACTTTTCAGATACAGCCTGTGGGAAACTCTTACTAAAGGCAGGGTTTTCTGAAACCTTCATGTCACAGAGACACATAGTGTAACTGTTGCATTACACCTTTCTAGTATTATAAATTAGTTAATGTATCGATGGATAAACAGATGGACGGACTGATGGAAGGATCAACTGATAGATTCTCTGTGATGCTGTGTAAAAGCCTCAGTGGTCCCTCCACTTATTGATGTAGGCCCTCATACTACAGTTTGTATAATATCACAAGAGAGTTAGAGAATAATGGTTGCGCATTGTCACGTTATGTAGGATACTTAAAATAACTTGACATTGTACTGAAAATAACCCGAGGCTGACACAAACAGCAATCAACCAGGTCAAAGTTCTGTGTTTGTTTGAGCTCACTACCTCAGCCACATAATTCTGTAGACTTTGCCACCCTATGACCTTAATATCATATAATGGACATGAACCTGCAGCTCAAAGGTCATGTGATCACAGCCCCTAGCTCACAATTATATAGTGCATTACTTTTCATAGGTATAAGAAGGAACAGTGAATGAGAACAGCCTGAAGAAAAAGAAGCAGGAATTCACACAACATGTATTTGCTTAAAAGGGTCAAAATGGATTGTACACTTTAACTTTCTGGTTTCATCATTTTAACTTGGTTTTGCTAAGATAGTGTGGTGTCCTGTTGTCGTGAAGGCTGCCCAGTATTTCAGCAGAAAATGACAGATATAAACACAAGATATCAAACTGCTGTAAATGAAATGTAAAATATGAAATATCAGTGCAGGCACAATGAACTGCTATCTACTGCTGGACTTTGTGAAGGAAGATCAGTCAAACACACTTCAAGATACATCAGCCATGCTGCAAATATTGATCAAAGGGCTTTTTGAACAGCACAGATGATAACTGTCATTGACTTTTCTTGGCTCTTTTTCATCTTTCCCCATCAGATCAATGTTGTATCTTAATAGCCCAGCTAAACATGTATGGCCTGATTTTATATGAGGGACCAGCACAGGTTTTGTAGCATAGATTGCCTATTTTAAAAACAATGATCATCTACAGAAACATTAGGATCACAGTGTACCATTCTAAAGTTGTCTTCTTTTTATGTTTCCAGCTGTGCCAGATGTGAACGTGAAAAATATGTAGTCCTATACCACACATAAAGAATCCAAGGACTTAAAGTTTGCCACTTAATGATTCTTAACCTCCTGTGACCCTGTGCCCTCATATTAGGACATTACAGTTTGAGATTGCCGCACCTTATACTTAAGGTCCATGATCAAGGATTTGTTGTCCTTGATAATGGACGCTTTTATATCAATCAATCAATCAATCAATCAATCAATCAATCATTTGTCACTCGGAATTACACAGAGTACAACTCCGGTAAAATGTGATCTCATCAGCAGTGATCGACAGCAGGCACAGGACAGCACCTCAGATGCCCACTGTCACACCAGTCCTAATTCTCTGTGAAGCACATGCCTCCTATCCTCTGCTTTGTCAGATTGGCATATAGAAAAAGAGTCACCTGGTTGACTGGTGCTGTCCAGAATTTAGCCAAGTTTTCAGTGATTCAAGGGATATTACAGTTCCTGATATCCCGCTGCTAACTGAAGCAGCACAGAGGTCAATCAGTTTATTTCTTCAATGCCTGTACATTGGCAAGCAGGATGCTTGTTCAGCTGGTGCTATCTTCTCCATCTTTCCCTAGTGTCTACTGATGTTTACATTTAAAAACTTCGACCTGGCTAGCTAGCACATAGCTAGCAGAAATTGGCAGGAGGTGGGTGTAAAGTCTGGTGAGTTGATTTCTTCATCTCAATCTCAATCCATCATTCAAAGCCAACTACAAAAAACACCACCAAGACTTACAAAATAGAAATAAGAGCCTAAATTTAGCACAAATTTAGTGGACCTGACAGTGGAGCGAGTGGAATCATCTGCACCACGTCTATCAGGTTGCTACAAATAGGTAACCTGGAAATCCAGATGCCCCGCCCCTAGCAAATTTGAATTTGCTCTGCACGAGGATCTCGCCCCGACGAGCAGAGCCCACTGAATCACCATCGGACCAATCAGATCAGTCTATCTGACAGAGGCTGGCTCCAGGCGGGTGTAACATGATGAGGACAGCCAAAATGGCAGTTTGATATGGCATACATATTTGACTAATTTTAGCAGCTAAGACACTGTTAATTAGGAGGTATTGACTTGAGGACATTGGGACATTTTTATTGTATTATCGCAGCATTTCACACAGACCAATTAGGTGTGACATAATGTTCTTGCAGACAAAAAGGATGTTCCTAGATTGGAGAATGGAGCAAGGAAAAAACATACAAGGATACAACATTGACAAATCCTTTTAGATATGTTGCATTATTTGCAATTTTGTTTTCGCACTGCCATATTCAATCATTGAAGTAAACAGGTCTGAACAATTTTAGACTTGAACAGTGACCCCTAAACCATAGAGTTACAAAACACTGAACAAATGTTGCATTGTTTGTAATTCTGTTTTTTGCACAACTGTGTTCAGGCATCGAAAGAAACAGCTTTGTACTTTATGACACACTTGTGACTATTAGAAATAAACCCAATGTCCTCATGTGAGGACATCATTTTTTCCAAAAATGACTTCCTGTTCAAAGTTAGTTAGTTTTTAATACTAACCAGGTCCTTCTAATCTCAAATAGCTAGGAGGAATTAAAAAAGCATATAGAAAAAAAGCTCGAGACTCAGGAGGTTAAATCATAAGACACATACATTAATGTTTGCTACTGTCTTTAGGAATGTATTTTTTTTAAGTAGGCATGGATACCATATCTTTTATGTCTTTTAGGGTCTATGTTATTGTCCTCTTTGTGAATGTTCAATATTATCAGTGTTTGTTATTATGCTACAGTGTGTATTATCTCGTAAAATACCCGTAAAATGTGATGTGATTTAAGCAAGAAAAAAAGCTACACATTCTGATTTCAAATAATACACCTGTTTATCCAGCCCGTTGTCATTCTGAAGTCATCAAATACTGTTGCTTTGTCAGTGATTTTGGCATCAAATGCCTGACACTAAAAGTCATCTTTCGTGGTGGTATGATACACTGCTGAACAGTGTCAGTTTGTAAAGTGGACGGACAGAACTTTTCATGGTGGTTGGTTGGCTGGTTGGGGGGATGGCACCTGTCGCATCAGAATGGCTTGTGGACGGGCAACATCAGCTAATAACGTGGTCGTGGTGGATTGATAAGCTGCTAGACAGGGTCAAGTTGAAACGCTGCTGGTAATGATGGAATATAAGGAGCTGGAAAGCCCCTATAGGGTGGGCAACAACCCCAGCAACCCCGGACTTTCCCCCAGGAGTCTGGTGTTCACTTCTTGTATGAATGTTGGACCAAACCATGATCATTATAGTTTTTTAAACTTAAGCATGTGCTTTTGTTGCCTAAACCTAACCACATGCTTGTGTTGGAGAGCTTAGATTGACACACTGTCCCAGTACCACATTTGCGAATCCTAGGATGGCAAAGGAATGACCTGCCCTACTCTCTATGACTGGCAAGTACTTGCTGCCTTTGTTGGTTGAGGTAAGAGGAGTAGGACTGGTTAGGGCTAGGGTAAGAGTAAGTCAGAGGCAGAGTTAAACCCCAGTCACACAGAAGCAGCTTGAGGCATTGTTTGTAATTGTTTTTAATAAGAATGAAACTTTTTGCTCGTGTTATTTGTGTTGCAGTGCGCCTCACATTTCTGCGTTCTAAGCACCTGGCGTTTTTACCGGAGCTCCCTGAACTCCTCCAGTTAAAAAAAGTTTAACTCAAAGCAGATAAATGCCCCAGGTCATCTCTTTTTTCGTCATCTTTTTCCCCATTGTCCAGTCAGATGATTTAAGAGGCAGCGGGCCTTCTGTGGTGGTCACAACAACAAGTTTACAGTTGGTAAACAATGGAGGAGAACTGGTGGTAGCGGTTGCTGTATACCCAGAGCTATATGGCCAGACAATAGACAGCAGGAAGTTAAACTGCCCCCGGGTCATCCTAAATTATGCCTGGAAACGGCCATCATCGAGGAGAAGCTCTTGGACCAACTGTTGGTACTCCCCATGATCCACCCTCATTTTTAGGGTCTCATGTACCCACACAGATCTCCGTTTCCCTGTGCCCAACAGGCTATTTGCTGACCGCCTCTCACCCCCAACCAGAGCTACAGCAAGTACCCTCTGCCTGTCCATTTTAGGAACTAGATACCAATTACTTTCAAATAACTAAAATAAATAAATAAACCATAGACTGATAACAAAGCAAGGGTTTATTTTTCACTAGTGGCATTCAATAATCATGAAAAAAGGTAGTGCAGCATACCTCACGTTTTGCAACCTGTAAAACACTTTCTGTGTGATCAGGGCCTCAGGTAGGCCATTTCTTTGGCATCCTAGGATTCACAAATTTGCATCCTGGGACGACAATCCCTAGCCCAGCAGTGATCAATTGGCGATTGTGATGAGTTAGGATAATAAAGGGTTGGTGTATCCTCACTTCTTTTTCCTCATTTGCTCTGGGAAGAGTTTTATTAGCGAGAATGTCCTTTTAGATGGTGGATCATGACTAAATACAGTCACTGAATCAAGAGGAAAGACTCGACTGGAGGACAAAGAACAGGGAGACAGGGATGTATAAATAAGAGATGTGCCCCAAGGTGCCCACTTAACCTCCCCTTGCTGTGAGCACTTGTCTTCTTTTTCTACATTCATGTAACTCTTATAGGATATACAGCAGTCACAGAGGGGAACCCCTTCACTCTGGTCCCCATTGACCTTTCCCTGATGCTCACTTGAGCAGGAGGATTAATGAGTCCGATCACTGAATCCAAGACATGAGTATTTTGGCCTCATCTGGTGAAGAGACTCAGCCCATATTTCGCTTCCATCCTCATCAGCACATCTGAAACCTTGATGTCAAACATGACGTGACCTCTCGTCTGTGTGTCCATGTTGCGAGTTAACATTCTGGTTTGCATGTTCTCTTGGGTGCGCTTTGGAATAAGCACCTCATAGACAAACACCCCCCCACAATATTTTATCCACCCACGCAAGGAGAAAGGCAGAGGGCTTTAATTGAATAGCTTCCTCCCTCAGCGATGAGGAGAGAGATTCAGATTATTGTCCAAGCACACTCTGAAGCTCTTTGCTCACCCAGAGTTGGAACAGTGAGCTTATTGCTTCTCACAGCTTATTGCTTTCCCTCTTATTGTTTGTCCCAGTGCCTCTTGATTACAGCACTGATGGGAATACTGGTGAATAATTTTGGGACAGGCTCTAAAATGTGAACCTGGTCAGCATGGCTGTCTTTATTATGAGACTATTATTGGGGTCAGAGCTTTATATCTAACAGCTCACTGAGTGAGTCTTTTTAGTTTGCAGATGATGAAGTTATTATAAAGTTATTTTGCCTTCGATCCAGTCCTTCAAGGCCAAATGTACATTGACTTTCAGTTTGTCACATTAGCTTCCTCATATTCTTTTCTTGTTTTAACCTATACCTCTTTGCCTCTCTTTCTACCCCACTGTGTCTCTCTCTGCCTCTCTCTCTTTGATGATGGGGGTATTTCTATTCTGTGGGGGCTGTGAGCTCAGCGAGTTTGTTTCTCTGTCTATAATCCCCTCTCTCTGGGCGCCAGCATATAAAAGCGACAAGGGGCCTGGTGCACTCTCACACAGATCACCAGTCTCAGCCCTGAGCCTACTCCTTTACGCACACACTGCCACAGGTAAGACAGTGGACAAACATCATACAGATGAGCAAAGAAAAGACAGAAGGCAGCAGAGAGCAGGAATAACCTGATGTTATAAGTGATAATGAGAAAAATTGTTTTGTAGTGATTTTGAGGTCAAGAAAGTCAAACATTGCTGGTGAAATGTGAATTTGTTTTTGCACAAATCCAGTAGCTGTGAATAAATCTCCAATACTCAGAATAAACAGTTTATTCTTAGTATAAATTATGCTAAAACTAATGCTTAAATATTGACTAGTGGAACCTAAAATATAACTTTGAAAATGAAGTTAATTTCAGGCTCAGAACTGAAAAAAGTTTCAGGCTACCAACGTTTTATATAAAAGATAAATTGTTTCTGTTAGTTATATGCATGTGTTAAAGGATATAGTAGGTGTTTTTGTGATCAGCAACGAATAAACACCTTTAAGTAGGATTTGCTTTTTTTTGTTTTGTACCAAAGACTTATTTTGCTGGTGTTCTTTTTGTTGGAAAAAAGTGTAGAGTATAAAGCAGAAAAAGCTACAAGATAATAATTTGTGTGGTAAAGTCTGAACTGAATTCAGCCTTGTTAAGGATTTTGTAACTATTACTAAGGGTGGGATCAGGAAAGGTTATTTGTTTTGTTCTTATTGCTGAAGGGAGGATAATTCAAATCTTTAAATATAGTATTGTGTTATCTTACTTTGAGGAATTGTGTTTATTACTTTGAGATGTAGTGGGTAGGCTGTTCAAATTCTTCTCTCAGTTAAGGGGAGGATCCAAAGAAAAATGTTGCCATCACTGCAGCGGGCTTTTGCTTTTGAAAATAAGTGAAACATAATGTTTAACCCCCCTCTCCACCGTAATCATTTCCACACAGTTGCTTAATGTAACAGCTATTGAAAATGGATTCACAGCATCTTCTCTTCTCTTCTCTTCTCTTCTCTTCTCTTCTCTTCTCTTCTCTTCTCTTCTCTTCTCTTCTCAGTCATCATGTCTGCTGGAGGAGAGAAATCCAAGTCTGCTTCCCAGACTGATGGGAAGGCAGCTCAGAACAAGATATCTGAGATGGGCATGATGTCCTACAAGGTACAGTACACACACACACACACACACACACACACACACACACACACACACACACACACACACACACACACACACACACACACACACACGCACACACACACACACACACACCACTCTAACAGATGTTTAAACATCTTCAGATATACCATGAAGCCTGTTTTACAGCTCGGAAGCAGCTGGCCTCTCACGCTAACAGTTTCTGGACTGATGTCTATACTATCACGTCCTGCTGTTTGTTCCAGCTCAGTGAGGAGGCGGGCGACAACTACAACTAACATAAAAATACCATGTGAGGCTTCTGTGCGTTCAGGAGGGAGCTGTCAGAGTAACACACTCAGTTTACTTACTCTCCCTCTCTCTTTTTGGTCATGTTATTGTATCTCGTTTCTACTCTCCTTAGATGTTGCTTTTGACTTTAAACCACCTCTGCGACCTCATTTCTCATTCCCATTGTGTTTCCTTTCCCCCAACTCTCCAGATGTGTGTGTTTGACCAGGAGAACTTCCAGGGCCGCTGCATTGAGATCAACGGAGAGTGTATGAATGTATGTGACATGGGAATGGACAGGGTGCGCTCCCTGCGTGTCGACTGTGGACCGTAAGTAGTCTGTGCATATGCAGCTTCACATACACACCCACCCGCATGTAATCATACTTCACCCGACACCCACACTCCTCTGAGCACAGAGCAGGTAATTTCAAAATTGTACCTCACCGTTATTTGACATTTCACACTTCACATTTGAGGCATGTAACTGATGCTTTTATCCCGAATGATTGCGAGTGTAGAGGTAGAATTAACTTCAATACTCATAACTCATAACATGACAAAGCAACAGACAGCAATGTTTGACATCAAAGCACAACAGAAATGTCCTGGTGATCATATCAATCACTCATTCATATGTGTGTGTATCATCATATCGACAACAAACAACATAAATAACAATAATAAATACATCTAAAAATAAATAAATGAAATAACAGTTATGGAGAGGTAAGCAATAGAGAGAATAAAAATACATCACACTTACATAGCGCTTTTCTGAGTCCCCAAAGACACTTTACATGGAGTAGGATAAAGAAAAAGACGAGCAATCTGCAACAATTTATTCCTCAAAGCATGTCCAACATGTAGCACCTCAAATGGACTTCCAGGATGACATTGGCAGGGTTATTTTTTTTGCTGAGTAGAGTGGAATAAAAAGATCTTCATATGTAACACTCATTCTTGAAAATTGGGGCAAAGCCTTTTTTTCTGGGCTTTTTGATTTTTACTCTTCAATTAGGCTGAAAACTGTATATTTCAAAAGATCAGTCTTAACTATTAAACCTTGTAATGTAACCTCCCAGTGATTTTTGATAGATTTTTTTGTAAAATAGCCTACATGATGGATGTCAGAGGCAAGTTCTGACAAAGTTGACAAAAGGTTAAATATTTATTAGTTTCACGGCAGTGGTAGTGAACAGCCATTTTATTTTTTCAAATTTGCGAAGAGATCTTGAAATGCTAACCAGAAAGCTCATCTTTAAACCATAATTCTTATATAGTTTGGATTTAGAAGGGCTACTGAATCGACCTGTTATGGTTGAGACACACCAGATAGCAATATTATTTAATGAATTTATCAAAAAATAGAAAAATACTAGTACAGAGCAGCAATCCTACCTTTTTGGAGACCAGGAAGTGAGACAGGAGTCCCTGTAATAAAGCTAACTCCTTTTACGCCTGATTAAATGATGTTTTTGTAGAAATCTGACAGAGCTGACAACAATCTGGGACACTTCTTTAATTCTAAAAGAAAGGTGATTGTAACAGTACATTTTTACACCAATGTTATCAGTATGTACTGTTAATTACACTATTAACTATTAACATATTATAATTATTTGAAGTTGTGAATTCTTGTCAAGGACAAGGCTGTTTTCTGTCATAGGGCAAGTTTAGAAGATAAAAAGTAAAATCAGTTCAAAAGATTCTGTAAATCATATTTATGTTTATACAAATAAAGTCTTTAAAAATAATATTTCAACCAAGAAACATAATTTGTGCATTAATAAGTTATAACTGACTTTTTTTGTAAGACATAATTTGTCTCAATTGTCAAGAATGGGCAGTAATTTAGTGGAGTGCTCCTTTAAAAGGCAATATTATTATTGTCCATCATACTTGGAGCTTATCACCTCTGTCCCCTCTTGTCCTTGTGACTTTTCCTCCCCTCCTCAGCTTCGTGGGCTTTGAGCAGATGAACTTCTGTGGAGAGATGTTCATCCTGGAGAAGGGTGAATACCCCCGCTGGGACTCCTGGAGCAACTGTCAGAAGAATGACTACCTGCTGTCCTTCAGGCCTGTCCGCATGGTAAACCCCCTGTCTGTTTGACCTCTTAGGAAACAAAAGACTTTACTGACTTTGGCAGCTTCTATTGCTCCTCATTTCAACTGCTTTCCTCTCTTTTTCTTTCTCTGGTGTATTCTAGGACCCAGAGAAGCATAAGATCTGCCTGTATGAGGTCGGAGAGTTCAAGGGTCGCAAGATGGAGATCATGGATGATGATGTCCCCAGCCTGTTTTCCTATGGTTTTACTGACAGAGTGGGCAGCATCATGGTCAGCTGTGGAACGTGAGTGGTGTGACAATATGTTACGAGCATTTTTGTTGTCTTCTTTAAAAGAATACACTGAATCACAATGTTTATTTACAAAAACTTCCAGGTATTCCCACATCACATACATTAAAATCAAATGACGCTGAGAAAATGCTACCTCAGTTAGTTAGTATTTAGCCACCTCGGTAAAGCCCACAAAAAATCTGTTTAAATGTGTGCTATATTTACATTAGACAGTCTTTTCCAACGGGTAACTGAAGCCGCTGTATCAAAGCCACCAGATTCCACTGACAAAAATGGTAATTTTACGTAACAGAACACTGAGTTGATGGTTTGCATCGACTGGTTAATGTGTAAGGTAATGCGGAGCAAATATTGAAATATAGCATACACTTACTCTGATGCTGACTCTTTCAGCAGTAAATAGTTAAGCTTCCATTCCAGTAGAATTTGTTTATCAAAGATTATAGCAAAGCAACAAAGTGAATAAAATAAGTACAGCAGAAATGCAGATTGGTCAGACTACCATGTTTAACTATATATCTTTAAGTGTTAAAGTTATGGCTGAAAATTAAATCGGGCATGAACAAATTTGCCTATCTTACAAATCTCTTCAAATGTAATGTAATGTCATGCCAGTTTTCTACCCGGAAGTGATTGTTGATGTCAATGCGATGTAATGGTAATTCAGTCTGTATTTTCTTTTTGGTGAAATATGCTTATCCACCACCTTGCCAAGGCTTAGATGAGAAGACTGCCACCACTTTAAAGTCTGAGCTGAGCCAAAAACGAATTTGCTTAGCTTAGCATAATGACTGGAAACAGTGACTTCATGGAGTCCTGCTATCATGAGGTCACCAGGCACCCACAATTTGTCCTTTTTACACTGTTGGTTTTGGAAAATAAACCAGATGTAACTAAAGAGTGAGCTTTATTCCAGTATTTATGCAAAACTAAGCTAACCAGCTGCTGGCTGTAGCCTCATAATTTATATACAGACCAAGCAAAAACTTCCAGGGCTAAAAAATAAGCTAGCACGGGAGTGCCAAAAACTGCAGTTCTTCTAATGGCCACTTGAGGCTGGCTCCAAGAGCAAGTCAGTCCTCATAGACCCACATAATCAAGGCAGGGGCTGCTTTGAGTGACAGGGTGTCTGTCGATAGTGGCCTCAGTTTCTCAGTCAGATCCACCCTCTCATCCAAATATGGTCACGTCTGGCCCAAAAAACCCAAAATGGTGAAGGCCAAAATGCTTAAAACGGGAGTCCACGAACCGATTGGTGACGTTAGAGTGGCAACATCCATTTACTTTTTTTACTTTAGAGTGGTTCTGAGCTTTTATCATCTACTTCCCAATGGAGCTGTAACTCAGCTATCACAAATGTATCTGCAGCTCCCAATGGTCAAATCATACATTTTTAGCAGGTGCTGGCTACAAACATTAAATCCTGCTTTTGCAACAGCTGCATCACAAAGTTCAGCTCCATATACTGCTGCATGGGTCTGACAGTTTCCACATCATGTCGTCATTCTCAAACTAACAGAACGGCAGCATAATCACCAACTATCAGAGAGCTATGGAAGCGAGTTCAGGAATAGAGGCTTTTTCATCAGCAGCTCGCTGAGGGTGTCATGAACGTCAGCAGCTCGGTGTCTGTCTTTGCTCTCAGAGGTGTGGCAGAGAGCAGACACTGTTTCTTAAATGCCGTGATTACTTCATTTGTCGCACTCCCTGCTGTCTGAAACATCTGTGGTTTGGCATCTGACAGCATGACAAACAGATCGATGTCTTTATTTGCTTGATGTTTATCCTCCCTCTACATCTGTGCTTCAAGCATCTTTCTCTCACATCTTACTCGACTGTTACTCATCTTTCAACCTTGTGTTTTCTCGCCTTAATCAATTTTCTTTTCATTTTCTCTGATCAATCATGCACATTTTCCCTTGTCACTGTCTGTATTTTCATCTTGCAATGTCTCTCCACTTATATATAAATTCTCTGTCCTCTCCCTCTCCTCTTCCCCCAGCTGGGTGGGTTACCAGTTCCCCGGCTACCGTGGCAGCCAGTACCTGCTGGAGAAGGGCGACTTCAGGCACTTCAACGAGTTTGGCGCCCGCTGCCCCCAGATGCAGTCCATTAGGCGTATCCGTGACATGCAGTGGCACCCACACGGCTGCTACACCATGTCCTCCAAGTGAAACCCAGCGAGGGCGAGGAAGAGAGGGATCGGAGGAGAGTTGGAGGCCGAAGGCGGGCACAGAGATGGAGGGGGAGGCGGTGGAGGGAGGGTGAAGGAGAGGAGGAGGGAGAGGGTGTAATAATTTCTCCTCTGTCCCAAAATCCCTTGGTGGTTTAAATGCAGGATGGAGGGAATACAGCAGGTTGTTATTTTTTATTTGCTGGAACATTGGAATCTAGTGGGCAATGAAAAGTGAAGGAGGAGATAATAATACGGACCGGCGAGTATCTGATAATAAACGCTCTCTCCATTTTTGTTCTCCCTCTCTGTTTGTCAGCTCCCTTCTCCCCACTTTCCTCTTTCTCCTCCCCTCCCTCCCTCTCTCCCCCTCATACACTTCTCTTTCACATCTCACCAATTTCAGCCCTCGCTCAGCCTCACTGAGGGGGGCATCAGTGTGGATTTGTGTATGTTTGTGGGATGGGGGATCTGAAACAGAAGAAAGCCTCAACAAGAGAAATGTTGGCAAATTGTCTGTGCTCAGATCCTGCAACCACATCAACCCGTAACCCCAATAAAGCATCTCATATCCTGCTCCCCTTGAACTTACATCTTATTTAACAGATAAAGCTGTGATATTAATGTGCTGCATGCATAGAAAGTAGAGCTAAGAGAGAGTGAGTAATGGATGTACATTCATCAGGTGAACAGAAACATGAGGTGAATACTAATGTTTGAAAGTACTGAATAGGCACCTTTGTAATATTAACTTAAGATAATATGTAAGTGCTGTGTTTATGGTTTGTGTCTGCAGCCCCCAAGTGGCTGCATTAAAGGCGCTGAAAAGGAACTTCACAGATTTTACACATCGAAGTCTGTTTACAGGTGTTGGCGAGTAGTACTGCATATGTGGAAGAGTCTGATAAATCGCCTCAAATGATTTCTCTCCTCAGTCAGCATCGGTTTGGGCGGAAAGCTACAAGTTAGTAAAATAAAAACTAGTCTGGAGATGAGGAGTTAGCTACTGGACCTCTGTGGCCCACTGTTCATATATGCTGAGGCAAAATTAACCGCTATCGGCATAACACACCACAATCTGATTGAACTGTCAGTGCCGACACTCACAAGTCTTTTTTTTACAAGTCCAAACCATGTTACAAGTCTTTGAGTAAGAGTCAAAGACACGTCTAAAATCTTTGGTCACAAGTCCATGTCAAGTCTCAAGTCTTTGAGCTAGAGTCAAAGTCCAGTCTAAAGTCTCTGAGCTAGAGTCCAATTTAAGTCTCAAGCCTTTGGGCACAGGTTCAAGTAAAGTCTGAAGTCTTTGAGCCAGAGTCAAAGTAAGGTCTCAAGCCTTGACCTTAAGTCTTGAGGCAATGCTTTCATTACAGCTAGTGTAGCGGCTACTATCAGTTGTAAAGCTGCTTAGAGGCTGAGTCCGGCTCGTTCAAAGAATCCATATCGAAGTCCAATGTTGCGTTTTTATGATGATTTATTAAACAAACATCTGACAAACTAAAGCAAATAAAGGTTACAGTCAACAGAAAATATTGTAGCCAACCCTATTTGTCTAACGAAATTGTCACGCCAGTGAATGAACAGGTAAACTAATGTGAAACCACACCCACACCACTACCAATTACCACCGGAAGTTAAAGTGACCAAAATAACGTGCGCAGCCTAACAAATAATAAACAACAGAGGTTAAATGCACACATGCAGGCTCCTACAGCTAGTTCTTTGACATTGGTCTGGTGTGTCTGAGCCTTTAAACTAAGATTTAAAGTGATCACAAAGAACTTTGGACTTTTAGCAGCTGACGGTGAACACAGCTTCAAGTGTTGAAGTCACACAAATCATACATCGTACTCAGGCATGTACAGTAAGTGAGGGAATTATAAGAAAAAATATTTTTGAGTGGAGGGAGAAATTCAAAAATCAGTGGTAGAAAATGTAATCACAATTTCCTCATTTTTGACTGAGCCCATAGACTTTCCAACATGAAATGTTAATAACAGTGACTTAAAACTGAGTTTTTAAGGCCTCTAAATCATTGGGTTTAGTAATCCATCGGTGCCCAAATTAACAGCTTGTCTTGTTCATTTGAGGAATGTCACATTAGATTTAAGTCACATTATTACAGGAAGATTTAAAGGTGTGTGACTTCCTGCCAGAACAATGCCACGCTGCTAGTTTGTGAAAAACCAACTCCTGTTGTCCTCTTCTCTAAGACACAAATTGCACCTTTATTGTCTGACTTCAAACACTTTAAATAACTTGAGGAATTGACCAGCTCACTGGATTTGGTATTGTTGAAGCACATCTTACGGTAATTTAAGATTTCTACCCACAGTCCACGCACAGTGTGATCCCTCAACATAATGTCTACTGCAGAGACACAGATTGGATTTCAACCGATGGAACAATTTGGACCAACATTATTAATGTGTGAAAGAAGAAAGCACTCCATCTCCTACTACCACAGCACTCTGCCTAAAACAGCACAGTGTGTTTTCAAGCTTTCGTGCATTATTTATCCCTCTCACCAAAGAGAATATTGATGCCTGTAACGTCAGCACCAAAATGGACTTGACCACATTTGAGCATTTACACTTCCTTTTTATAAAACACGTTCAATTATGCAATGCTTATCTTCCCCTGACACTGATCAAATATTCAAAAACACCAAACTACATCATTCATTATGTCATCTGCACATTTCCTCTGTGCCATGTGGTTGAGCCACAGTGTGACGTTGGTGATGATAAGCCTTTTATAGATCAGGGCTTTTAAATGTCTGGGAGCGCTTCAGATCATGCAAATGTAATGAGGCAAGTTTCAGTAAACTGCATTAGAGTATCGTTCAATCATCGTTTGCTCAGAAATGATGCATAGTACATTAATATGATTCACTGTGTCCTTTCATTTGTTTCTTTTTTTTCCCTCTCTGCTGACCAATCCATACACTTTCTATTTAAATCCAACAAAACATGTACACACTCCAATAATTATATATTAAAAAACAAAACATCCAAATGTAACACAATGAAACATTTACTCCCACGGTTTCAAATGTATGTCAGCTCTGCAAAGTGGGTTAAAGTTCATTGACTGGGTGATTCTGTTGTGCACCGTATCCAAATATCCAGTGTTAATGCAGGAAGCAGTTTGATGGAGTTTATAATAACCAAAGAGATACCAAAGGAGATATAGCCAACAGAGTCTGATGTCTGCATGGAGTTCATTAATGATACAAAAGACAGAAACCTCACCACAAACCTGCACAAGCTGATGCAATCCAACACAGTTCCCCTGCAAAATATTTTCTTTTAGAAGCCTTCACTATTCAGTCATGGTTGATTCTGTGTCAGCAGATGTTGCCAAAGGTGGTTATGTCCCAAACCTGCCAGCATTGTCCAGTTGTTTGTTGATCCAATAGAGTCCCAGGAGGTCCTCAGAGTTAGTTACTGTTTGACAATTTAAGCTATACTTTTATTTTTTCAAAAATGACAATATGTCTGAAAATACACATTAATGTGGATCTAACATATACAAAGATAAGTTGGCCTACAAATATATATATAAAAAAAGCATTTTATTTACAATATAAATAAATAAACATAAATGACAGGCTAAGTGTTAGCCATGAATCCTTGTGCAATCATATGATCTTGCTAATGTTTAATCGCTTTGCTGCAGCCGTCCATAATAGTGATGTGAACTAGTAGAGACTGTTGGTAAACCAAGATGGCCCATGTTAGATTCATTTCCTGCAGTCAATTCAATAAACTTTATTAGCATGACATTTCAAATGTTTTGCCAATTTAAGATGGAATATAATGGTTAATAGAATTATTAAAGAAACAATTAACAACAATGTATTGATACAAAATCACAGACATTCATTTTAAAGAAAAAAATGTTAGGTGAAGGAATGAATAAAAAGGCAGAGTGTGAGCTGTGAGGAGATGAACCACAGCTGTTATGTGTTGATGTGTTGGTTGTCTCTCAGGCTGTGACATGCACTGAGATAATCTGCTGCATTCATGGCCATGACAGTATTTCTCCAAGTACATAATACATATTAGTCTGGTCAGAGAGTGTATCAAAATCTTGGACTTAACATTTAATTTTTGTAAAGAAATTTGTAATCATATGTGCTGCATGGTAGCAGGACATGTTGCTCTGTCTCCACCTGCCTCTGATGGCAGAGCTGACACAGCCTGTCTTCTGAAGGCAGCCAGATCTGCCTGTGTCTGCCAGTCTCCATGGCCTGGCTGTGATTACTGAGTCTGTAGTCAGTGTCTTTCTCAGTTTCTGATCTGTCACAGCAGTCAGATAGTTTGCCATCTTGTATTATCTGTGTAGGGCCAAATAGCACTGAAGTTTGTTTGGGGTTTTGTGGCAGATGACAAATGGTTGAGGTAGCTCTTTTTCTTTAGCTATAACTTCGCTGGGCTGGATTGTGTGAGGGTTGCCCTGAGGCCATGTGCTATTAGAGGAGGTGAGCCTCAGGACAGCTGGCTGAGAGGACTCCTCTTTATGTTCTCCTCTTGGCAATGGAGAGCCTTGTAATGGTAGGAATTGGGGTCACTTGTTTTTAGATGTTTGTAAAATTTGATTGCTCTTTTTTGTATCCTGATTAAAAGGGGGAATTGGCCGAGTTCAGCTCAGCATCAATTGTTGGGGCTGTTCCTGTGGGACAAACACCCAATTGAAGTCTTACACACTGAGATTTGCAAGAGCATACTCAAAGCCTTGATTTACAAGATAGATGACCCCACACTTCACCACCAGTGTCAGTTCATTTATAGATTAGAATATTTCGAACCAGATTCCAACAGGTATATCAATGTTTGATAACTTTCTTATAGCATAGAAAGCTCTCCTTGCCTTGTCTCTGATCATTAATGGCCGGATTGAAATTTCCTTGCTGAGGTCATTTGTGCCCCAAATACGTGTAGCTGTGTGTTTGTGTTCTATGTCAGCAGAGCCCGGGAGGGAACTGGCTGGGTTTCCCTGACACCTGGGTTGTTTCTGAAAGACCATAATTTTAGTCTTTTCCAGATCAACTGTCAGGGCCCAGGTCTGTATCTGTGTCACATGGGTTTCACCTGTGAAGGTCAGTGCAGTTTATGACCTCTGCCTATTCCCTTTGCCACATAGCTACTTTAGTAAATGTCAGACCTATTTTTCTCAAATCTCAAACCTTTGAAACATCCTGATTTTGAAATTACATTTTTTCGGACAGACAAATCAGGAGATAATAAACTTCATTTGAGACATGTCTCTGTTATAGCGACACACTCTCACAAAATCTGGTAACAGCTGATGTGATCTTACACTAGGTTGATATCAGACATTAAGCTAGCAGATGAAAACAAGTGGGAATATAAGGAACAAACATTGACTTTGTAATGTATATAGTGTAGTATTATTTTGACTCTGATTTCATCCATCCATACAATGCTTATTACACTTCCAAATGAGGTGGGGGGTATATGAGGGAAAGGCGACCATGCCCACTCAAGGGACTGGAAGCGTGATATTTCTTATCACTATCGCAGTTTGTAATGCATTATCTTTTGTTGTAAAGTATCTTTGGAACTTGGTAGCCAATTATGTGCCATTTAATGCAAGAGGAATGCTAAATGATGATGTATTGTTGTATATATTGTGTATTTACGTATGTGTTATATGTTTTTATTGTTTGTCAATTTTTATGGAAGCAGGCAATGTGCACAGCACTTAAGTCAAAGAGAAATTTCCCTTTGGGGACAATAAAGTACATTGTATCGTATCGTATCGTATCGTATCGTATTGTATCGTATTGTATTAAAACCTATTGGCAAATAGGAGTAACTGAGCTGATGTCACAGAGTGAAGACATGTAGTTGCTGGTGGGCTAAACACAGGCAGTGCCAGCAATGATACTATTCACAACTAGTCGGTACACATAAAAACTGTAACCATGGTGCAATCTTGTGTGGTAATATGGTGTACAATTAGATGGAAGAACGGCAGCAGAATATCACAGCATAGAGTTCCTCTTGAATATCACTATGAAAGAAAACACAGCTGGATAACAGCTGTGAAAGATCTTATAATTGTATTTACTGTGCACCTCAGTAACATCATTTGAAAGTTAAATGTTAGCAGTCGAAGACAAACATCCCCCACGCTCTGTTTCTCTCTCAGCTTAGGGGACCTTAGCTGGACCCACACTGAAGACCCCTCCAACAGTATCAACGAGGGTTATGGAAGCAGTCCTCGTATATCGGATTTCTTTCTGCAGAGACACTAATGGAGTCAGAGCAGTTGGAGCCCTTTGAAAGGCTGGGATGAACATGAAGCTTTCCTTGCTAAATCATCAGTATGACATATGAGCTGTCTTGGGAGAAAAAAAATCAGTCTTATTGACTGAAAGTCAAAGTTATAAGTGTGCTGCCTGCATTCATGAAAAGTGACCACAACTCCTGAGGAGCATTACCGTAAAAACATTCAGTCTCTCAGCTTAAAATTCTGTTGCCTGTCCTTATGGCAGGTTGAAGCTTGATTTTATAGAGTCCTGTTAATAATTAATAGAGTTTGCATTTTAAATCATTTCATGCTCCAGTTCTTGGTCAGTGTTGAAAGAATTGTGCAGTGCACTGAATTTGAAACAGCTCAGATTCATTCTGGCTGGCTTCTTCCTCACAGCAGTAGTGGCTGAGGCTCATGGGTACAGTAAATCTTAAAGTAATTACACACGCAAACTGGACCCCCCCCCCCCCCCAAAAAAACCCAACAACAACAACAACAAAAAAACAAAAAACAACAACAACAACAAAACAAAAACAAAACAAACATGGCTCCACCCCCTGTGCTGCTCTCCCAGGGCAGCTAATTGACTGGCATTCGTCACTCAATTATGAGAACAAATTGAAACTCTCAGTTACTACATGAATGAATATTGCACAATAAAATGAGACCTCCCCGGTACAGTGGTAACACACAGTTGTCACCACTCTAACATGTAGAAGCACAGAGAAACAGAAATAGCAGAACCAATAGGAGGAGGTCTCCCAGCTGAGACACAAGGACATTCTGACATAACTTGTGCATCATCACATCCACCTGATGTTTCTTTTTTGGGTTACGACATTTCACATTTTTGTGCTCTCTAGTGGTTCAGTGTGTGTTAGGGGGATATATTGGCAGAAATGGAATATAATATATAAGTGTGTTTTCTTTAGTATACATTACATTCATCATATCTTATATCTTAATACCCTAGAGAATGGGTCCTGGTTTATTGAGATCACCATGTTGCACCACCATGTTTCTACAGCAGCCCAGAATGGACAAACCAAACACTGGCTCTATATTGGCCCATTTGCATTGTCATGTCGGCCACTATACTGTAGGTAGAAGCCCCTCTGCAATGAGCACCACCAGAGTTACACTGATTTGTAAAGTGAAACTATTTTATTCAGTCTTTTTAGCATTTTAAAATCACTGGTTCCGTTTGCTTAGGAGAGAAGGAGACCTCTGCGAATTATTCAGCTTCTGGTAAAAACCTCACAAACATCTGGATCTTAAGTTAAAGTAAAAAAGATGAGCACATGTTGGCAGGTGTCAGGCTAACAGCCTGTCTCTGACGAGCTGTACAGCAACAGAGATACACTGATTTGTAATGTGAAATTGCTTCATTTGGTGTTTTTACTGGTTTTAATCACATCAGCTTGGGTCAGCTTGATATGGAAGGAAGAGACCTCTGCAGAGAATTTAGCCCCTGGTAATAACCTCAAATACATCTAGATCAAAGTTAATAGAGAAAATAGGTAAGCACTTGTTAGCAGGTGAGATACACCGATTTTATTCTGTGTTTTGACAACACATTCTCACTCCGACCTCGGTTTATATCGACACTTGGTCTAGGACTTTCCACATCGAGATATGACGTGCAAGGTACCCTGGGTGCATTGGTTGTTCTGGGACGCCGTGTCAACTTCAGCCTGTTACATGCATTGTCTGTTTTCAAAATACACTTCTGTTTTCACAGGAAATGTACAGTTTGCAAAAATAAATGCACGACGTTGATACAACAGAACCTTCAGTCTGACATCGCCTCCATTGAAGGTGATTTACAAGGGGGAGGGAATTTGATTTTTCCCTAACCAATCAGTAGAGATCAACGACTCACCCAGAATCTGACGTCATTAGTATCCATGCCTCGGGTAAAAACCTCCTGAACAATAAACACTGAAGGAATTCTAGCTGGGAGAAGTTTTAGCTGGTTGCAATCTGCACTTTACAGCTTGTGCCACCAAATCCCCCTACATCTTACACACTTCCCCTTTAAGTTCCATTACATTAGCACAGGAAATATCTCTTTGTGATGTATTTTGTGTAAGATGTGGACTCTTATCCAGGCTCCTTCAGCAATAGTTGTTTTTATAACCGGGGTAAAAGGCTGCAGAGGTTTATCCTAATATGTGAAGATGCATCATTATAGCAATTTTCTCATCATTCTTTGATGCCTCCTTCCTGAAATTCTTCTGTATCTCCCCTCTGAAGCTGTGGCAAAACCCTCAAATTCTATCAGAACAGATTTCCATTCAGCTGTATTCCAGAAATAAACTCTCATTTTCAGCATGGCCCTCCTCCTCCCTTCAAACTTGAGAGGGAAAGACACACTTCACCTGTCACCCTGGCACCCAGTTTAGTTCTCTAGTCTATAAATACACTGAGATAAGACACCTACAAGGTGCTATGAGCCTTCCTGGCTTTGCAGTTAAATATGGATTGGAGGAGTATTGACGTCAGACTGACACACACATGCACACATGCATATACGCACAACCTAACACACACATACAGACGTTCATATGTGAGTCGACCCGAGCACAAGGCGGCATCCACACAAACAGGCACACATGCCTTATATCCAGCCCTGCCTCTGATGTCATTCTGTGAATTGGGACTGTCTCAGCAGCAGGGCATTATGGGATAGCTTATGAGAGCTTAATGACTCCTTGAGGTACAATAGTGCTAAATAATGGGGGGAGAGAGAGAGAGACAGAGAGAGTGGGATGAAAATACGCACACCCTCACATCTATACACACTCGCCCTTCTTACTTCCAGTTCCAGCGCAACGCTTTTTATTTCATCTTGTGATTCAGCAGTTCTGACCACCTGATTGTGCTACTCAGATGGGTGGTCGTTCACCACTGCTGATAAAGATGTAACATTAGAAGCTGTTGAAGATGATAAAGTGTGTGATCGCACTTCTCCTCCTCACATCTCCTCCTGAAGGGCTGGTGTCATTCAGGTACCAAATGGATTTTATATAACAACAGCAACGCTTTGATTTTCAGTTTTTGTAAGAGAGAGGAGGTCTAACAGCAACATTCACAGTGGGGGTCTTTAGGGACGGTAGTTTCATTGGAAAATGTCAAGAGGATGTTTTCAATGGGTTGTCATAAAAATTTTGTAAGAACTACAGTCCCATCTGATTCTCCTGAGAGCTGCTTTATTCAGGACCAAACCCAACTCTTTAATAAATCAACAATTATCAAAATAAAAGTGAAAATAATAAAAGGCGATACATAAATTAAATTGAAAAAAAAGTAATAAAGAAAGTATTTTATTCATATTTTATCGTCATCTGAAGGCTAATTTCCCTCATTTCAGCAGCACCATATTTTACCAGCAGTAGTCATACAGTAGTTATATCATTCTCCCGAGAGCTGCTGTATGGAGGACCAAACCTGACTCATTAAAGTATGAATGAAAAGATGGAAAAATGGAAATGCTGAGGCAGATCAATTGGCTAATCCCAAATTTCACACATTGCATTGTTTGTTTTGGTGACTCTACATTGAGCTACATGCATGGTGTAAAGATTTGAAATGAAAACATGTCCTATACAATGATTTGCATGATATCCTATGAAACTGCATACACAACAGTTTTAAAGTTAAACAATGATAAAACTGAAACCCTGCTTGTTGGCCTTGGAACAGAATCAAAAGAGAAATGTTGATTAATAATCTGGGGAATTTAATTGTGAATTAAATGAGGTTACAAGTCTTAGTGTGATCTGAGATCAGATCTAAGCTTTAAGTCCCACATTAACAAGGTGATGAAAACATATTTTTTCCTCCTGAGAAACACAGCTTAAGTACAACCATTTCTAAACAAACTAGATGCTGAAAAACTGATTCATGCCCTTATTTTAAGCTGATCTGACTATTGTTTTGCACTTTTTACTGGCCTCCCGGAAAGCACCGCTTAGAGACTACAGCTAATTTAAAACTCAGCAGCTATTAACCAGAACCAAGAGGAGAGAGCACATTAGGCCAATCTGATCTGCTCTGCACTCACTGGCTTCCTGTTCCATTTACATTAAGTACTTGACTTTAAGAACACTGCGATCATCTGCTGTTGGTTTCTTGGAGGTTCCCAGCAAAAGCTGACAGAAAATTGGGGATGTGGCCTTTGTCAATTACAATCCCAAACTATTACAGATACGTTAAAGGGATACTGAAGCAGACAGTTTGAGAAAAATTGTTGGTTTTTTTTAAACAATAAATCATATAAACATGTTCTATTAGAAACTCAAATTACAAGTATGAACCTGAATATGAGCATAATTTAGGACCTTTGAAATGACTCACTGTTCACTGGTAAATGGACTGCACTTTTTTTAGTCTTCAAACCATTCAAAGCACATTACACTAGAGCTTAGATTCTCGGCCCAAGCCAGGTCGGGCCGGGACCCCCCCACCCCTCTGACGGGCCCGGCCTGGGATATGAGAGAGAGAGAGAGAGAGAGAGAGAGAGAGAGTTTCAGATATGAGAGAAAGAGAGAAATGGCTACAGGTTGGGGGTTACAATTCACACATACAGAAAGAGAGGGGTGAAGGTGGGGGTGGTAGAGATAAGTGGGAGGGACAGCGGCTTTCCGTGCCTCCAAAAAATATGCCCTATTCATTCAGTGTTGACCCAACACGCTCAGTACATGGACATGCAATGACAAACTGTCATTAACTTAATACGTTATAAAAAACGATGAAAATATGGACTTGCCCATGTTTAAAATGACCTGTTGAAGTGAAAAAACGAGTACTGACGGGAACAGACGAGTGGAGTCGATGTTTAACCAGTGCGGAGAGCGCAGGAGAAATGCGCTGCCTGTGTGGACAGTCAAGCGCCTGCGAGTGTGGCACTAACGCGCTTGGTGTGTCCTTAGCGTTAATTATAACAGCCAACTTATTGAAAAATGTCGGGTTTAAATTGGGCTCGGGCCGTTAATTACAGTTAATTGGACGGGCCAGGCCGGTCCCGGACATAACGTGCATGGGCTCGGGCCGGGTCGGGCTGAATTTTTTGGGCCCGATTAAAGCTCAAATTTACACTACGTCACATTCACACACAAAGTCACACACTGTTTGCCGAGGCTACCATACATAGTGCCACCTGCTTATCATTAACAATTCACTAGTGTTAATTTTGACAAGAATTTTTAATTTCATTTTAGTCTTAGTCACTCACCAAAGACTGGATTTAGTTAAAGGGACATTGTGTAACATTTTCAGTTGTTTACTGGCAAAAATTGATATCTGCATTCATAAATATGTCATCACTGGTGTACTATTACCTCCACCAATAATCTGACTCATTCTCGTAAAAGGAAAATTTAGGATTTGTTTGTACATTGTGCGGGTAAGTCGTCTGGGGGGTTCCATTACGTTTCACCATCTTGAGAATACACCCGCCAGCAAGGGACATACAGCACCGCCTTTGGCGTTTTCGTTGAGAGCCAGGCCAGCACTGCGTGACTGAGGAGCCGAAGGAGAGGAGCAGGCGGCGCTTCGCTACTACCCTGGCACATTTGAAACTAAGTCCCACTCTTTGAGCATAATGCAGGATCATGCATATGCAGCATCATGGGAGACGGAATCCTTGTCGCCAAGAAAGCGCAAAAGGGAATAGAAAAGGCAGCGTGACCGGCGAATTAAAAAAACGAAGGCCCACATCGGGGTAGCCTTTCCCAGGTAGAGAGAGCGGCTGAGCGAGGATGGTAATACAATCACAGGCCGGCGCTGCTGTTGGCTGTTAGCCCGTGTTAGCGGCCAGTCGCTAACAGCTTAATCCCTCTCCTCCCATCACTGCGCCGCCGTTAGCCGGTGTTAGCTGTTAGCCGCGATTAGCCGTTAGCCGCTGTTAGCGCAGGCCTGTGATTGTATTACCTTTCTCCTTCAGCAGCTCTCTCCACCTGGGAAAGGCAACCCCAATGCTGACCCTTGTTTTTTTAATTCGCCGGTCACGCTGCCTTTTTGATTCCCTTTTGCACTTTCTTGGCGACAAGGATTCCGTCTCCCGTGATACTGCATAATACATGATCCTGCATTATGCTCAAAGAGTGGGACTTTGCTATGCGGCAGTAGTGCTGCTGTTTCAATTTACACCCGCCCCAACAGTCCTACGTTGTAAACACAGCCAGCATGGTGAGGAGGGGGTTTGTCAACTCGCGTCGCGTGTGTCTGTGTAGCAGCCTGAATGAATACTCCATGTAGTATCGGATGACATGGTTTCATCAGTGTTATCATAGCTTTTTGGTCCACAGCGGCTACAGTTGTTGCAATACGTGTTTGAAACAGTGAGGCGCTAGAGTGCGCCATCTGTTTGAATGCAATATATGATTTCAACGTTAGATGGGAGAAATTACTACACACTGTGGCTTTAAAGTCACATTTTAGTTTTTTAGTTCAGTTTTTTAGTTAGAATTTAGTCAGTGGAAATCAGTTTTACTTTCAGTCTCATTTGACAGTTTTGTTATACTGTAATAGATTTTGCAACAGGATGTTTGTCATGGTAGTAAAAACTCCATTGTAAGCATACCTTTAACTGTGTGTTTAATCATTTAAACTAAGAATGTACCATATTGCTCTTGTATAATAAAAATGAATGTCTAAGGCTTGTTAGAAAAAGTGCGATACATCATGTCCTTCACAGGTTCTTGTTTATTTTTTGTATATTTGTACAACAAATTGACTTACAACCTGCAAGAATAAAGCTCCAATCCTCTTAAGACATCAAAAGAAGATCATAACAGCTTAACTGTTATGCTCATTTTAATTTACTATTTTCTTAAAAGGGCACCAAAACCTAGCCAACACATTTAATCATATACCCATTTGAATTCAGTGTTTGTTAAAGGACCACCAGGATTACAGCGCCCCTCCAAGGGCCGCAAAGGTCATATGTATCTACTTTGTTTATGCTGCCCGTGTGCTCAGAAGCACACACAAAAAAAAATGCATTTTTGAGTAATTTCCGAGAAGTTATGATAAAATAAAATAAAAATTACAGACTGACAACCACTCTAGTGTCTCATGTCAATTAATTAACACTATTTGTCTGCTTTTGATAATGCCTTTTTTTTTTTTTTTTTGGCGCTGTCTCCAGTTGAAAGTTGGGATTTGCTGAATACATTCTACAATAATAAATTAGATTAACTTTTGGTCTGTAATATTGTTACGCATTTTAATAAAAAACAACTTAAGAATAAAAGAAATAAACACCGAAATAATTAGTGGAATTTTTTTTTATTGATGATCCTCCTCTCTGACATACTAACACACACACACACAATCACAGTCATCATTTTCAAATAAATATTTGGAAACGAAAATGTATGCTTTGGTGTACTGTTACAGAGTTTTACAGGCGTTGTTGTTCCCGGCTTCCCGCTGTGTAGCCAAGGCTTCTGTGTGGCAAAACTGGATGTGCACTACCACCACGCGGAGGGCGGGGGGGAGGTCATCCAGTAAGAAAGATGACAGTTTGAATTTGAGTTTAGATAATTAATTGGTTAAAAAGGAAAACAATCAAGGCATTGAGGATGGTTGTAATCCAGATTGTACGGCCGACCAGCGTCAGCTTTTTCGGCACGTTTTTGCTTGTCACTTCATAATGAACAGAGATTTCGTTTTAGTTTTTGTTGTCAGTACTTATTAAATGTACGTTCTTGTCACAAATTAGTCACGGAATAAAGGGTCGTTAACGAAAAGTTTTCATTTAAGTTTTAGTTGACAAAATTAACACTGCTATTCACACATACTCACACACCAATGGAGCAATTTGCCGTCCAGTATCTTGCCCAAGGATACTTTGACGCTGCCGATCTTCCGATTAGTGGGCGACCTACTCTATGTCTGAGCCACAGCCAACCACATGATTCACACGGTTCTGAACATCGGTCTCCTGGGGAAAGTCCCAGGTCAAAGTCCTCTGTTTTGTGACCCATCCACCACCCCACTCTACTTCTTGACTGGGCTGCTTGCAAATGACAATTCTTTACTACAGTCCGCACTTTGGTCCCTAGATCGAAGCCTTCCAAATTGTAGGAAAACATACAAACAGTACATGAGCAACAGTCTGGGAACAATGACCAAAATGGGACAGTGAAATTCTAAGCCAAAGTCCTTTTGCCCTCAGGTGATGATGATGTCACTGTTACTGTTGGGGACTGAAAGATGTTGCACATTATCTCGAAACAACTTCAAAAAAGTTGGACATCTTTAAGCAAGATTTAATCATGTTACAATTTCAGCTAGTTTTTCCTTGATGTTTCCTTGTGTTTTCCCCTCCCCAGTGTCCTTAGGTGTTTCTGTCTGTCTCTCTGTGTGTATAATATTAATTTACCTCTCAGTCTGTATCTGTGTTGGGTCAATTTGCAGTAACCACAGTAGATCAGAGTCTTATCCAAGATGATGAATTTGTTGGCAAGACATGTTATTTTTTGCAAATAAAAATGGTACAGCAAATCCCTTCATAGTGTGGGAAGCATTTAGATGTAGTTTAAGGGGACAGGCAGCTGCTCACTCCTCTTGGAAAAACAAAAAACAACCATATCATCAGAATCAATGCTGGCATTTTATGTTTTTAGAAACCATGTATATGCGACATTTGTCCGTTATGGGCAGAGGCGGGACTGAGTCATTTTCTTTGCAAATCACAAGTAAGTGAATTTTTTCCACTCAAGTCCCACATCAAAACTGACGTGTTCAAAGTCAAGTCCCAAGTCCTAAATTTTTACTCTCAAGTCCTAATTAAGTCATAATGTGCTCTTGAATAAAGTAGTGCACATGTTAAATCAAAAATCATGAATGCTTTTTAAAATTTGCATTTATTTGTTTAAAAATTAGGGAGCTTTGGACGCCCATTAGCTCAGTGGATAAAGTGGGCACCCCATATAATAATAATAATAATAATGATAATAATAATAATAATAATAATAATAATAATAATAATAATAATAATAATTATAATGTTAATAACAATAATAATAATAATACATTTTATTTGTATAGCGCTTTTCAAAACACTCAAAGACACTTTACAAATACTATATAGATATATATAATATATAGACAATATTAAAAGACAATGTCTTTGCAGCAGTGGTCGCAGGTTCAATTCCAAGGGTGGCCCTCTTCTGCATGTCATACCCTCTCTCTCTCCCCCCTTCACACATAATCTGTCCTATCAAATAAAGACAAAGAAGCCAAATTGTTTTTTTGTTTTTGTTTTTGTCAAATTTTAAATGTGACATGTAGAATAACAAAGATTTTGATTGTTAATATCACTATTTTAAGAAGTGATTTGGTTATGATTTTTATTTTCTGACAGAAGCGTTCATCATACAATATGTTTTCGAGGGCCATTTGAAATTTGAAAATTCAATGACAATTTCTGATTTTACAGTTTCTGGTTATCATAAAGGGTGTATTTTTGGCAATTTTTTAAAGAAAATTACATTTGGTTTGGAAGAAATGTTTTCTTTTAAAATTGGTGAAAAAATAGATACACAAAAACCCCACCACATCACTGTCATAAATAACAAACAGTCCCTAAGTTTTTATGAGCATTTTGGGGATTTATTCATCAATTTATTGGCCCACTTTGTTAGTTTTCAAAAGTATTTGTCAGTTTATTTTGACATTTTTTATCTTAGTTTTCATTTTTCTTTTTGTCAGTTTAACATTTATTTACATTTGATTATTTTGTTTATATTATTTGTACTTGTCATTCTTTTTTTTTTTTTTTTTACACTATTTATTTGTTTCTTTATTTCATTCCTTTATTTGTCAGTTTATTGGGCTGCTTTGTTTATTTATTATCTCATCCACTCCAGTGATAAGAAGTCATATTTGGTTCTCCATACCTGAGGCTGATGTCATTATCTTTCTTCCCATCAACTGCACTGTAACTGTTTCTCAGCTAGCTTAATGAGTTTAGTCAGAGTTACAGGCAGATCAAATCACTGAGCAGACGATTCTCTGTGTTGTTTATTGCTATGAAAGTTGCAGATTTTTGCCAGCAATCAAATGTGTCATCAGTACTATTTTTACTGTGATATTTGCATAATACAGTCCTACATGAAGCATTATTAATCATTACAGTAATTTGGATACCGCCATTGTTACGTGTAGGGATTGTGATGTATAAGTTTGGGAACAGCTTGCACACGTATGTTGAGTGGGAGAAGACCGACAATTTTAGTTTCATTGTCCAATTATGAGTAATGTTAACTCATCACTGTAAGTTGGAGGGAAAGGGGGTAGGAGTCGGACCATATGGAGGAAGAACTTTCTTTCCTCTGTGCCATAGGATTCTGTGGAGCCACCCTTTGTATACATTGGTTCTGCAGCGACACAAATTAACTATGCACAAATTATGTTACACATATTAGTGCTCCTTTGCGTGCATACACATATGGAAACACACACACACGCACATGAATACTTCAACCTGACAGTTGGTGTGCGTCATGCAGTGTTGATGCTCATTCAGTGCCTCTGTGAAAAGTCTCAGGCTGACTGATGAGTGATGTAAGATTGATATGAAACTCCTCTTCTTTCTGCTCAGACAAATGAGTGGGTGTGTTGAGCTTTCAGGAAGATGGATGGGGTAGAGGGAGAGGGAGGAAGTGGGAATAACACAATGCTGATTATGTTTTTAGTTTTTTGACATGGTTTACACCACAGCAGAGGATTGAAAATGTTGTTGGCAGGTATTTCAGGGACATGTGACAAGTGACCAGGAAGGCTACCTGTTTAGCTTTAAGCTATGTGTAGAATCACAGATGATAAGATTTCTGCCTCTCCTCCTTCCCACCCTGTGTCTGCCTGTTTTTCTCTCTCATATCAGTCACCATCTCTCCTCCTGTCTGCAGCCCAGGCCTTTTCCCTCTTTAGTTTACTGTCTGTATTACGTGCCCATCTGCGTCACGTATGAGGCATGCCTGAGGGTTAAAAATAAAAGATGAAAGGGGAACAGGCGGATGCAAGGAGAGAGGGGAGGAGACTGATGACTAGGGGTAAGGATGAGGAGGGGAGAGGAGGGGGGACTGGCCTTAGAAACAGCAACCTGCAGAAGAAAAGTAATAAATCAATCCATTAATAGTTGTTTGTTCATTTATTTACTCTCCAGTCCAACACCTGGTAATGTGGTGCCACTGAATGCTTTCTGTCAGGCTGTGCCAGCTATTGACACAGATCCTAATAAAAGTGTCTGGATCCTGACTGAAGGGAGATAATACGATGGGAGATAATGTGATGGGAGATAATGGGCAGTATCTACGTAACCAGTATTGTCAATGTATTTCTATCTTTACTGGGGCCGATGATGACATAGAACCTCCAAAACTGAAAACAAGTTTTTGAAAGTTAATTCTGAGTCACTTCTGAAAATTTAAGAGTTGAACTCACTTTGAGTTGAGCTCACTTTTTCATTCTTCGCACAACTTCTTGTTACTTGTCGTGTGTATAATTGTGTGCAACACCTTGAGGACCTTCTGGGAGAGGCTGCCTGAGAATGTATGCTGTGATCCCCGGTTAATTGATTATATGTCTCGCCCCTTCAAAGGCTTTTCTCCCTGCCTTTGGGTGTTTAGAACAGCTACACACACTTTTGCTTTTAAATGTGAACAGAAAACACTTCATGTGAACGAGGCAGGTTGAACCAGCTAAGGGCCTCATGGTCAAAAAATGAAGAGCTGTTGCCCTTAGTGAGCCCAGATTCTCCCACTTTTTCTACAATGTCAAGGTCTGTGCTGGCCCCACATTTGGTGTATGAGATCAGACAATATAACAGGATCAACTTTTAAGACCCTTTACGTGTTTTTGATTTGTGCTCCAGAGATGAATATTCTCAAACAACAACTAGAGCTGGGGGCAGAAGCCACTCTGTTGTTCCAACATACCCATCCAGGCTTAACTTCAGGGTTTGGAACTGTGAGTGGAGTTTGTTAGTTTTCTCAGTAAAGGCACCAGCCTCTACTCTCTGCTGTCTCACAGCGTGCATATAAATGCTGGTGTTTCTGTTTGGCAGCATGGGTAATGTACAAGGTTGGTGTTGACTTTTCAGGTGACAGTGCTGTCAAAGACAAAGGGCCCTATTTAGATGGTCTAAAACGCGAAGCGCCAGGCGTTCGGCACATGGGCACATGGTCCCAGTCACTTGCTAGTTAGACAGCGTGTTTTGGGCGTATCATTCAATAAGCCAATCAGAGTGTCACCTCTCATTATCTTTAAAAGAGGCGCGATTGGAGCGCATGGAGGAGAGCTAGTTAGATGGCGGACCTAGGCGTCATTTAGGTATGGCGAGGTATGGCAGCTGCCATACCTTGGAATCGGGAGAGAAAAAAAGAGAGAGGTTCTGTAGTCATCTTACTTGTGTCATGGATATATTAAACGACGTGTGTGTGAAGCAGTGCACTGTTTACTCCTGAGGCGCACTGGCTGGTTGTTTTCATTGTATTGCACTTAAATAGTTCAATAATATGCTCATCAGTGAATACGAGTGTTATTGAATCAAATTGTTCGCCACTTCGCTCCTCCGCGAGTTATGAGTTATGTGAGTTATCTGTGTGTTGTAAAAGCATTCTGCTCTGCTGCTGTAGACAGCCTGTCTAAATGATGTCTTGAAGCCTGTCTGATTGTATGCAAGGGTTTTTTCTTCATGTTGGCATGTTAAGCTTGTATTTTCGGTCTCTGGAGACACTCCAATAAATTTGCCTATACAGTATTGTACCAAATTGGCCTTTGTTTTACTGTGTTTCGTACACTGGACCCCTTGGTTATCTTCTAGAAATGAGCTTGTAATTAATTTATTTTCTTTATTTTCTGTGAAGTTAAACACATGACTAATGATAATTAAACGTCTGCTCGCTGTCCGTGGTGCTGAAATAGGTCCGATGTTTTCACTGCTCTCACCAATTCGTGCATTACATGCAGACATGAGGTATTACAGTATGAAGGTGAGAAACAGCTTCATGTCCTTTGAAACAGTTTTCAATAGCATAGTATGTACTTCTGACAGGTCAAAGACCAAAGTGAAGTTTTATATAAGTTCATATTTTTGCAACTTCATCATCAGTAGCTCTGTGACATCATGCCATATTGCCGTACCTTAGCTTTTGCTGAAATGATGCCCCAAGAGTGAGCATTTTACAGCTGAGGAGACGGATCTCCTCGTGCGGGAGGTGTTGCCATGATTGGTCAGATAATTTCACAATTTCATTTGTCATTATTACAAATTATCATGATCATTATTGCTGTGATTTGATCATTCTGATTAATGACTGACCATTAAGATGTGTTTCTGATAAATATTTTAATGTGCACAATAATAACCTTTCACATTGTAATCATATTTTTATTTGTTATCTTTTGCATATGTGTGGCTGCTCCGTGTGTGTCTGAGCAGAGTGCACGCGCGTTGTGCACCCGCCTAGAGACGCATATTACTAACTTGTTTAACAGCGAAATACTGCGCCGTTGACTTTAGACCAGGTTTTTGTTGGTCACTGGCGCATTTGCTTTTTACGTCATCTAACTAGCGCACCATGACTGCGCCTGACCACTCCTCATTTTTAGACCAACACACCCAGAGAAGCGCAAGTTCATTTGCTAGTTGGACGACGAGGGCGCAGGGCGTGAAAATGACAACTGCGCCTGCATCTAAATAGCAATGACACTTGCGACATGGATTATGCGCACTCTGCCGTCCGCTTTAGACCATCTAAATAGGGCCCAAAAGCTAAAGTACCTGTAAGTTGCTGCTGTGTCTCCAATCTACAATCTTTGGAAGCTGCCACATTTGGTGGTGGCACTTGTACCTGCACTCTTAGGGGGCGATCACACAGAAATGATCTTATTCAAACTGCCGTAACTGACCAAACTGCCGTAACTGCCACAACAAAACAGGAAGGAGGATTTGATTGGCTGACGAATGGCGCTGCTGGCGTCTGACGCTCAAAAAGTTGAAAATATTTTAACTTTTCAGCGTCTAAAAACACGCGTGTACACAAACGCGCATCTAAAAAGACGCTTGAACGCCGGTCAGACGCGCCGTAAAACAATTGTTTTACTGGCGTCGCGCTTCTAGCGTTTCATCTCTGTGTGATCGCCCCCTTACTAGTGTTGTAACATGCAAAGTATCTGGTACGTTTGTGTACTGGGGATTATATTAGAGTTATTAATCATACTGGGAAAGAGTTAGACTGGGACAAAAAGCTAGGCCTGGCATTTTGGTCCAGACCGGCCCAACACACACACTGATGCAGTGGTTAGCATTACCGCCTCACAACAAGAGGCTTGAGCCCCCGTGCACCCCCCCAACAGGTTAAACAGTTACAGAAAATGAACGAATGAATATATGCTCTAGTCCATATGTGTCCATCTACCTATACAGAGTAAGGCAGGTCCTGAAACGTTGCCTTACTCTGTCTGTGCCATCCGGAGTTCCTTATTTCCCTAAGCAATATAGCTCAGTTGTACAGTACAGTTCAGGTGTTTAAACCCATCTGAAAATCTTTGAGGTGTGTTTTGCTGTGGTTGAAAAACGGCTTCAATTAAATGTTATTAGTTATAAGTTACTGCCTCGCTACTATATGACAAATTTTATGATGTAAACTTAAAGTGAGCTTCCCCTGTTTGAAAGACCAGCAGCTGCCACTGTATACATAGTATATATGGTAGTGTATGTTGGTGGTTGACAATATGATGGTTGGTTAGCTAGCAGCTGCTTGTCAGTCTGAAGCTTGAAGTCCCACAGGATCTTAGCCCTGTTATTCTCAACCACTTTCAGTGGTTTCGGAAATTGGACTTGGGGACTTCTAATCCATACTTGGCACAGATGTTTCTGTACATTATCCCAGGCCTGGAGGAAGAGCAGTTGTGTTGGCCAAAAAGGTACGTAAACCGACTATTATGTCAGATGGCCAGTCCACCCTGTGCTTGTGAGGAATGTTAGCATGGTGCAGGAGCCAGAGGTGTAGGAAGCCACTGAGCCTCCACCAGAGAGGCGAAATTCAGCTCCCAGTAACTTCAAGGTTGTCTAATTTAGATTGAGTACTCGAGTGACTTGCTAATGGGGTTTGTGTTAACCCAGAATCTTCATAAGGCTTGTATGCCAAACAACTTTTGCAAAGAGTAATGGGTAATGAGAAACTGATCACAGTTTTAAAGTAACCTGCCCTACACTGGTGTTGAGTTGCCTTAGTTTGCCTTCAGTCTCAGGATTTTCTTGTATTTTTTGTTCAGTGTAACTGTGAAAGTTTTTGTATTCAGTTTTTAAGATGTTTTCTTCAAAGCTAAAAGTGGTGTCCTGTACTGTTCAGTGCTGGGCCCCTGCTTTTTTAGCACCTCCTAGCCAAATCTCCCGTTGCTAAAACGTAATAACTGTAATAATAATAATAATAAATTTTATTTATAACGCGCTTTTACAAGTGCTCAAAGACGCTTACATAGAAATAATAACAGTTTAAAATACAAGACAATGTAGAATAATAACACAATTAGAATACAGAAACAATGTGAAAGATCAGGGAGAGATAGAATATGATGGGATAGAACAGAAAATTAGACATATATAGTTTACAGATTAAAAGCCAATGTAAAAAGGTGGGTTTTTAGGAGAGATTTGAAGGTGTGGGGGTCTGTACAGTCTCTGATGGATTTGGGGAGTGAGTTCCAGAGGGTGGGGGCGGCAACAGAGAAGGCTCTGTCCCCCCAGGTTCGGTGCTTGGTCCGAGGGGGTAGGGCGAGGAGATTTCCTTCTGAGGATCGGAGGGAACGGGGGGGGGGGTTGTAGTGGTGGAGCAGGTCTGTGAGGTAGGTGGGGGCCAGGTTGTTAAGTGATTTGTAGGTCAGTAGGAGGATTTTGTATTGTATGCGGTGTGAAATGGGGAGCCAGTGTAGAAATGAAGCATAGCTACTAACAGCATCTACAAAAAACAACAACATTAGGTTATTAAGATTTTCCTGAATGACATAGGTGGAGAATGTCTGAAATAAATGGAATATTGAATGAGCCTTCATTTGTAAAATATCCCTCAAAGTAGCACATACTGGCAGGAAGCGAGTCAAAATGACCACAAAGTGATGCAAAGAAACTGCAGAGAAACAAAACACTACAAAAACAGGCAAATCAACCACTAAGAGACACAAACAACTACAAAACACACAAAACAACCACAAGGAGAAACAAAATCATCTCAGAGACACAAAATCACAAAAAGATCCATAGCAACAATAAAGAGACACAAGACCAACACAAAGTCTGTCTTCCCTCCTACTCTTGTGTAGGAGAGGTGGCAGGGACCTTTGCCTATCTGTGCCGAGGGGCCCATTGTCTCATGATCTGCCCATGATGTTTGAGTTGAGGGACTTGTCTTGGTCTCATCTTTGACGTCTGACCAGTGTTATGATATAATGGATTTTTTTAATATTTCTGTCCACTTTCACTTTACTCCACTACATTTCCTAAAGAATTGGATACTTTTACTCCAATACATTTCCATATATTAAACAGACAGAGTCAGATACAATGATGGCAGTTTTAACAGCTTTATAATCAGGGAAAAAAGCCTCACTGACGTGCACATGTGTTGCCATGATTACATGTATGTATGAGCATAAATAGTTGATGGGATATACGTGGGTCTTTATCGGGATCAATTATGAGATTGTGGACAGATTTCACCATCAGCAGGTAGATTTATTATTGGTTTTGCTGTTGCTAAATCCGCATATCTGCCGTCATAAAATCTCGTAGCTGGTTCATTTACTTCCACACCACAAAGGAACAACATCAGAGTCCATTTGGAAGCAAACTGAGACACACCTTTTGGAGTGGTCTCGGTCCGGTTGTTTGGTCTGCACCAGGGTTTGATTGACAGCTTTCACACCAGCCCAAATGAACCGTAGTAACCATGCAAACAGACCTGAATTTATTTAACTGAACCAATCAGGTTAGGTGTGAAAGCACCCTAAGCCGAAGTTTAGTTTGGATTTCCAGTCAAGGCCAGACTGCATGTCAGATTAGATGCTACATGCTAGTGATTACATTTCACTAAACGCTGAGACTGACTAAAGCAGAAAATGGCGTCCCACAGCAAAGAGGGTGAGTAATGATTCAAGAAGATAGAGATTTGTGACAGGTAACTGTGTGGTGACTGCACCACTGCAGTGTGTCAGCTCTGGAGGTCAAAGGTTTTCTTTAAATCCTTTAAGTTGTGAAAATGACCTTGTTTTTCTTCAAGTGAAATGTATGCTCCAACTTTAAGGTGCTCTGCTTGTGTCTCACACCACCTGCTCCTCACATATGGACTGGGGTTGATATGTTCTGTGTGTCTGTGTGTCTGTGTGTCTGTCTGTCTTTTTCTTTACTTTTTTCTTCTCAATGTCCATTTCACTGCATTATCCATGCCCCCCTCGTGCTGTTGGAAGATTTTTCCCACTATTGCCCTGATCAAGGTCTTCATTTTTATGAGTTATGAGTTTTTCTCAATATCACAGGCCTTGGGGGATATTACATTCCTACAGACTCTTGTGCTGCTTGCACCATGCTTTTGTTCGAGATGAGCAGTCGGTGTATAATTGATTTGGCAATATCATTACAGAAAAGTCACGATAAAAGGCTGTTTAATTAAATGTAATTGAAAGAGACAGAGTAAAAAAAGAGCATCCTACAGTAGGAGAGGGAACATTTTCACAGGACCAAGCACCAGCCCTTACACCTGGAGTGAAGTGTTAATAAGAAAATGCATGTGTGCAGACGTAGACACATACGCACACGTGGGTGAAACAGGCCCCGACAATGTTGGGGAGGGGGACGATGACGTAAAGCAAGTCGATGTAAGAACTGTGAGAGAAGCGGTGGGGGAGAGGAATAAATCTATGAACTTAAGTTGTGCTTTGGCACTGCTATAAACAAGTCTATGAAGCACAGAAAAGCAAACCAAGCAGATGGAGAGACAGATTGAGACAGCGAAGACGGTGAAGGAAATCAAGCACTGCAACACATCAGAGAAATGAATGACAAGATTGCTATTTGATCACTATCGAAAATATAACCTAAATGATAGTAATACTTTGTGATCAAACACAGGATTAGTGGTCACCATCACACTGTCCTAAATGCAAAATTCAAAATGACAGGGCTGTATGTGTTTCCTGCATGATGAGAAATGCACTGAATCATTTACTGTGAAAAATATGTCTTTCTGTGGGAAATTTTTAAAAATAATTTCAAACACAATCGTTTGTTTGTTTCATGGCTGAATGTCCAGCTGCTGTGAAAATTCCCTGGTACAAAGCTAGGGTTTCTATTTTCCTTTTTTTTTTTTTTTCCATTTAGCATTTTTATTTATTATGTTTTCATAAGTTCTTTTTTATAGATGTATATTACAAGGTAATATTACTTTTATTGTACTTAATTAAGTTCAGTTCAATTTTATGTATAAAGCCCAATATCACAAATCAAATTTGCCTCACAGGGCTTTACAGCATACGACATCCCTCTGTCCTTAGGACCCTCACAGCGGATAAGGAAAATCTCCCCAAATAAACCCTTCAACAGGGGAAAGAAATACGGTAGAAACCTCAGGAAGAGCAGCTGAGGAGGGATCCCTCTTCCAGGACGGACAGACGTGCAATAGATGTCGTACAGAACAGATCAACATAATAAATCTGCAGTAATCCGTATGACACAATGAGACAGAAAGAGAGAGAGACAGAGAGAGATGCAGGACAGACGGTAGTGACCGTAGCTTACAACAACATTAATTTACGTAATAATATCACCATAATAATTATGGCTATTGTTGTACAATATGTTGTAGGTATGTATTAATTATGATAGTATATGTATGTGACAATAATCATATGTGTATAATAACAGTAGAAGTATGACTAATGATAACAGCAGCAGCAGGAGGCATCTGGCAGGACTACAGCAGCAGCACAACCACACACGTCACACGATCCAGGCACCGCTGCAATATGAGTTAACCTGAGAGACAGTAGCACAAAGGCTTAGTTAGTGAGATGCAGTAATAGTACATGAATGTTTGCAGCGAGAAGGAGAGGAGGTGCTCGGTGTATTATATGTGATGTATTATAGGAGGTGGGCGGCACAGTGGTGTGGTGGTTAGCACTGTTGCCTCACAGCAAGAGGGTTGCCGGCTCGTTTCCGGGTGTGGGAGCCCCCCCCCCGTGCTAAAACAGGAGAAATATGATCTTGTTTCTTAGTTCCTGTTAGTACACGTGCTGCTACATTCTGAATTAGCTGGAGCGTTTTTAAAGACTTGTTAGAGCTACTTGATAATAGTTAATTACAGTAATCCAGCCTAAAAGCGTGGACCAATTTCTGTGCATCTTTTCGGGTCAGGATAGGCCTAATTTTTGCAATATTATGCAGATGAAAAAATGCAGTCCGTGAAGTTTGTTTTAAATGAGAGTTAAAAGACAAATCTTACTCCGATATTTCTTACGGTAGTGCTAGAGGCCAGAGCTATGCCATACAGAGAAACTATGTCATCAGACAAAGAGTTTCTGAGGTGTTTGGGGCCAAGAACAATAACTTCAGTTTTTAGTCTTTAAAGCCTCAGTGTGTAAAAAGGGTGAGTAACAGTGACATCAGCGGTCAAATTCTAGATAACAGGGCTCACTCGCATGTAACTCGCTCACCCCTCCCATCGGGTAAGTGACAGTGGCCTCGTAGGACAAAAAGCCTTGCGCAGACAGAGATGGCATCATCCATGAGTTTTTCAAGTTTTTCAGGAATAGGCCTATCTAGCGATGAGGTGAATATTTATTTAGGAATCTAAATCATGTTACGATATTGCAGCGACCCTGCAGTAAATGTTCTGTTATAATGTCAGTGTTCTGTGAGTTAATGGCATGTTTGGGACTGAATGAGTATAGGTAGGGGGCGGGGTGAGTGTGAGTGCGCTTGCTGGTGTGTGTATGAGCGAGCTGGAGGAGAGAGCAGGAGTGCAGTCCTAGTTACAGCTAGGTTCTTGTTTGTTGGTTGTTTTGGCGTGGGTACGGCCAACCTGTACTGTTCAGTAATAAACGGTGGTTTGCCGAATAACTGTGTCATCTTTTCCACACGTCCTGGCGGACGCTACAATATGTTATAGCTTACCACTGAGATATAGGTTATCTGTGAGATATAACGTTATGTTAGGAGTGTTTTATCTCTAATTGTTTTGGTAACACGAGCAAACAATAGCACAGTAATGCTAAAATAACACGTTTTATGTGTCACGGCACTGTGCGGCAAATATAGGTTGGTACGATTGTAATATGTACATTTCCAGAGTGTTCTTCCACGGGAGTTCTTTCCACCTGGAATAAGCAACACCGATAATCACTCGCGTTTTGTTCCGTCCTCGCTTATCTGATCTTTTTCTTTTATTTGGTGGCGTGGTTTCCCTCTTACGGGGCAAAACATATGTGTGGTCCTCCATTTAAAGTGCGACAGAATCATAAAAGTACAAGGCAGGTTCATGCAGAAGCGCCCCGGATTGAGCTTCACCTTCTCTGTCTCCAGTGACGGCAAGTTCTAGGTAAACACGAAAGGTGAAGCCTCCAGCCTGTGTATATATAGAGAAATCATTCTAGGCCTACGAGAAATCTTCCATTTGTATGTGAATTGCATTACACTTTAGTAAATTTATATTTATGAAAGCAATAGTTGATATTTGCTAATAAACAACCACGTAAATTACACATTGTAACTTTAAGGCAATTTTGAAGTTTAGATAATTGATCTGTTTCTTCTGGCTTCATTGATAAATACAACTGTACTGTATATCATCTGCATAGCAATGGCAAATTTACAGAGTGATTTCTAATAATGTTACCTAAGGGAAGCATACAGTGAACAGAATTGGTCCGAGCACAGAACCTTGCAGAACTCCAAAACAAACTTTAGTACATAAGGATGATTCATCATGAATATGAACAAACTGAAAATGAGCAGATAAATTAGATTTAAACCAGCTTAGTGCAGAACCTTTTAGGCCAATTAAGTGTTCCAGTCTCTGTAGCAGAATTTGATGGTCAGTTGTGTCAAATGCTGCACTAAGATCTAATAAAACAAGTACAGAGACGAGTCCTTTGTCTGAAGCAATCAGAAGGTCATTTGTAATTTTAACTAGTGCTGTCTCAGTGCTATGATGCACTCTAAATCCTGACTGTAATTCCTCAAATAAATTATTATCACAGAGAAAATCACACAGCTGGTCTGCGGCTATTTTCTCAAGGATCTTTGAAAGAAAGGGAAGATTAGATATTGGTCTATAGTTGGCTAACACCTCTGGATCCAGGGTGGGTGTTTTAGGAGAGGTTTAATTACAGCTACCTTAAAGCCTTCCTACAAGGAACTTACATTTTGAGTTGATTTTGGCAACTCTGTGGACAAAAGCGGTAGTGTTTTGCCGGAATGAAGCCTACATTTTCCATGAGCTCTAGCACGTATTGTCAGACGCTTACCTGGCTCGCACATGTGCTTGTTTTGGGGATGAATGAAACAACAAGATGGGAAAACTTTGCCCCCGCTCCTATCGGGGATCCCAGCTCACCTCTGCCATGCCCCAGCTCCACCTCGCTGGCGTAAGCGCCACCGCTGCCGGGGTAAACGCAGCGGTCGACTGGCTCCTGCCAGGATTGGGCTGGTGCTAGATCGCTAGCGAACAAAACGTTTATCCTGAAGGATTTCCTGACTTCCCGATGATTGCTGCTATTTAAACTCCCCGCGGATGTCGGGTCGAGGAGGAGGAATAGCGACTATTTATAAGTCACTATAAATGTAAGCAGCTAGATAAGATGACGTGTGCCGTCTGAGTGCTGTAAATCGTTTCGACCTGGGGCAGACCCGCAGACCGTTTCCTAAAGGTATGGATATACACTATATAGAAATGGTCTCATTTGCTGTTATAGGTCACGCACAGACATCAGCAGAAACGAGAGACTTTTGTATATCCAATTAAAAGTTCCTTGTAGCGGCATTAAATGATTGTGGTACATAGCCTGTTAAAAAAGATATATTGATCATGTCTAATAAGTGAGTGTTAACTAAAGGTAAGACTTCCTTAAGTAGCCTCATTGGGATGGGGTCTAAGAGACACGTTGATAATTTAGATGAAGAGATCCTTGAGGCCAATTGTTGAAGAGAAATCGTGGAAAAGCTATCTAAATATATATTAGGTCTTACAGCTGTGTTTGACAGCAGATTGGTTCTGTTTGAGGGCAGGAGGTCATGAATTTTGCCTCTAATAGTTTTTTTGTCAATAAAAAAGCTCATAAAATCATTACTGCTAAGCGCTAAAGGAATACAAGGCTCAATATAGCTGTGACTCTCAGTCAGCCTGGCTTCAGTGCTGAAAAGGAATCAGGGGTTGTTCTTATTTTCTTCTATTAATGCTGAGTAATAGTTTGCTCTGGCATTGCGGAGGGTCCTCTTATACGTTTTGAGACTGTCTGCCCAGAGTAAACGAGATTCTTCCAGTTTGGTTAATCGCTAGTTCCTTTCAAATTTTCTGCTTACTGCAGTGCGTCAGCCAACAACAAACAGAGAGGCTACCTTGAACTGTAAAAGACACATTGTTTTGGTGTATGACCTTGAAATATGACACACTGGGCCTCATGCAGAAAGCAAGATGTAAAACACACCCACTGCAGTGTGTTGTAGTGGGCCCACAGGTTCTAATTTGACATATACTAAAACCAAATAGGGAAAATATATTCAAAGGGTCCTCCACTCTCTACTAATAAGAGTCAGTGTCTACTTAGCCGGGGAGGAAGGAGGTGCTGCAGCTTTCTTGCTTCTTCAGTCTGTTCACACATCAACACACTGGGTGCAGTCCTCTTTGAGCCATGGGCAACACGTTTGCCCTCAGGAAGCCAACTCTGTCTTTTGTCAGCGGTGCGACAGGTGGACCCTTGCCTGTACAGAGAGAGCGCACCCAGAATTAGAGTGAGTTTGACAAATGTTGAGCTCCATCTTAAATTAATCTTCAGCTTCCAGCTTTCAGATGATATATACCACTTCTAAATGGCATCTACTGTTGTAAGGCTATGCTCTATTCCACTACAGAGGGAAATGTTATACTTTTTAATCGACTACAAATATCTGATAACTTCATTTCCAAGTTACTTTATACATTTAGATTTTTGCACACAAACCTAATAAAAATATACTAGTGCAGCTGAAACACTGATTCGAAAATTAATTGGCAACCATTTTGATCATGGTTTAAGTCATTTTTCAGGCAAAATCAAATAAAATGGTGTTTCTTTTCAGTGATACTCACTGACAATCACTGTGTGTATCCTTGAGACCTGACCATCATGATCCTTTCATTTCTTGAATATTGTTTAAGATCATCAGTTTTTTTTAAGGATTTGCCATTGGAGGTCCAGTGTGTAGGATTAAGTGGGATACATTGGCAGAAATATTGAAAACAACATGACATATTTTTCTACAGTAACCAAGAACGGACAAATCAAACACTGACTCTAGATAGGGACATTTGCATTTTCATGTGGCCATCATTTAGCAGCCTGCTGCAATGAGAATCAGAAAACACAGATTTTTAGTGTTTTTACCATTTAAATTATTGGGTCTATTTATTTTGTAGAAGAACTGACTTCTGCTGACACATTCTCACTCTGACCTCATCACATATAAACGTTTGGTTATGGAATATTCACTTTGACATATGCAAGATACCCCGGGTACATTGGTTGGACGTTCTGGGACGCCATGTCAACTTTTGCTGTTACATACATTGCCTACATACACTTCAGTTCTCACAGGAAATGTACAGTTTGCATACAATCTCTTTTAAAATAAACGCAGTACATCAGTACAACACTACAACACAACAAACTGACGTTTTTTTCCTTCAACAATGAACACATGTGGTTTCGTTTGGCCAACACATGCCCTGCCTGCCCTACTCGTACTTCTGCCCCCTTAACTAACGGTGTTGTCCCGCTGTATTTCTTCTTGACGCCACCAGGCACCATTACACAATAACAGTAACCAGCTGCGTATCATGCCGAAGTTAAAGGACAACTTTTTTCCTTGATGTTTGATGCTGGAAGTCACTGCCCAAGTGCTGGTATTCGACGACTTCAGAGATTCTTTGGGATAATTTGGCTCCTGGGAAAAACCTCCTGAACAATGAACACTGTGGGAATTCTAAATGTTTTGTTGTTGTTCTTTTTGTTTTTATTTTGTATTGTACTGTGACTGTCGTTAATGTACTGCACAACAGGAAGCTGCTGTAAACCAGTCTGAACTGAGTCAGGCCAGTTTAAATGTAACATTTAATATTGATTTGAATCTTTTCCTGTATAATAACACAATGAAATGGACAGTGATTGTGGACACACGGGGGACAGAGGGAGACAGATAGGACATGCAAAAAAGGAAAAAAGGAAGTGTGGAAATGGTGAAAACGATGAACACAGTACGGCTATAACACTGTTGAAAAATAGGTAAAACAAGACTTTTATCAGTCAGTCAACCCAGTGCATTCTGGGAAGCTTTCCATATGCCTGTATACTGTGTATGGGTATGTAACACGTAGCATTAAGTGCTTGATGAGGGTCATTTCTGAAAAAACACCTTATACGCCTTATAAAGTGAGTGAGATTGACAGAGAGACAGAGTGTGGAGAAAAAGCTTTCATGTTTTTGGTAATTTGTGAGAGCTGTGAGAGGACACTGAACACATTAGCTGGGAAGAGAAATGGAGCGGATGAGTGAGGGAGGGAGGGAGGGACGCGGAGGAGGAGCGAGAGTGGACAATTTCATGTGAACACATGCAAACACATATGGCTGAATGTTATACAATTGTTCTGCTGCTGATGAAAGAGCATGACAGGAAGTTGCATTGACCAAAGAAGTCAGAGTAAATTCAGCCAGTCTTTTTTACAGGAGAAAGCATCATTTCATAAAGTCACTGTATGTCTCCCAGTACAAGGGATGATATGTATGAGCTATCCACACAAACTGGGACTGAGACCAGCATTTATTAGGCTCACCATGGCTCTGTTCATGGCATGTACAGTGTGTACTTTGGGCCCCACACCCTCAGAGGGTCCGTGGGCTCCAGGTTCATTGCATTGCAATTAGTTTGTGATTATCATTGTGATTATGTTTAGTAATACTGACTGTATGGTACACTAAAGCACAATGTAGACTCAACTAGTGTGGCCTTAAAGGTACCGAGGGGACACAATGGCAGCCAGCCCCTCTATAATGTTGCGATGTAGTGATTGCAACTGTTACAACAAATTCAGTTAATCCCTGGGAATTCTGCTCAACCTCGCAAATTTGTTCAATCACCACAACTTAACTGTAAATTTGACAGTTTAAAATGGGTAAACTCTCATTTCTTTGTAGAGTAGTATTCTGCATAGTCCCTCTCTCTCTGTTTATCATGAGAGTGCTGCGGCAGAACCAGAGCTCTGTGACTGAAGTCACAGACACACACAGTGACAAGGCTAACAATTAGCATCACATGGCTAACATTACAGGTTTTAAGACAGTGGGATTGATTACCCAGGGTCTAATGAGGGGGGGGGGGGTCTCAAACTGCACTACGTTTCGTCGCTAGATGCAGCAAGAGCTGAGTGAGTGACTGCTTATGCTGCTAGAGCACTAATGTACACCGTCATATGTTCCCCCAAGATAAGGGAAATCAGGGTTTGGAAAGAAAGAAAGAAATAAAGGAGAGGGGAAAAAGCAAACCGACTCTGGGGCTAAAAAAACAGTGCGGAAAATCTTAGAGGGACTGATTACACACACACACACACACAGACACACACACGCACAATCGGGCCAATCAGTTTCATTCTGCTGATTGACAGTTGGTGGACTACTAACTAGCAAACATGATTGTAAAGAATGCAGGACTTCTGAATGATTTTTGCAGATGTTATATGAAGAATGATATGCAATAAATCTGTTTTTCAGACCTCTAAGATTTGCATTAATCATTTTGGTGAGAAACACTGAATGTATACAGGTTTTTTTTGTTTTCACCAAATATGGAGGCTTTGTCTTGTCGAGAGACCGTGATGTAGACTAATATGTGTATTGTTGTGTGTTTAATCATATTACAACAAACTGTGTCAGGTAGTTCGTTGTAATTTGATTAAACATAAAATCTGAAGAGTATTCTAGCAGCAATATCATGAAGCTGCCATGATTAGTCTGCTTTCCAATTAACCCCTGATGACATGGACCTCCAGGGCCAGAGATGACATTATACAACTTTTTCTCACAGATAGAGTTGTACTCCTCACACCGATTAAAATAAGCTTTCTGTGTAAAATTTGCAGAGAACACCTTTAAAGACAACAGAGTACATGCACAGCACACTAACAGTGAGAAGAACAGGGGGTTTATAGAGCCCTGCAGATCGCGGCAGCGACTTACTTCTAAGAAACACCAAAAACAGCTTAACAGTAAAATGCATTTTAATCTGCTTATGTTAAGAAAGTTTCTCTTTGATAATGAAGGAAAATCATTGTTAAACACAAACTGTTCAACTTCGAAGTACATGACATTTAAGTACAACTTAAAATTGATGAAAATAACAATACAGGCTGTCTAGCACCTCAGGATCTGTGTAACTTCTTCCCTTATAAGAAAAAAAAACCCCCAACTAATTATATTTCACTCAAGCAACCATTGTGCTGCAGAGTGTGCCAGTGTGTGGAAAGAAAGCAGCAGTATATGGTAAAGCGGTAGTGCTGACGCCAAGGAACAGAACGAATGAAAGACCCTGGCAAGAAAGGGAGGAAGCATTGGAAGACAAAGAGAAATCTGATGTAGGAGGGGAGGTTTGTTTGGGGGTGGGGTGGGGGCAAGACATTGAAGAATAGCACAAGCCTCTTTGTCTGAGACAATTGGACAGACTGTGTAAGATGCTGCTGCCTCTGTGAAAACGTGTGTGACAGATAGACGGACTGTGGCAGTGAGAAACGTGTTAGTTTCCTACAAAACAATATGACATGTTGAGTCACCTTCCACAATGTCCTGTTTGTCTCTGTCTCACTCTTTAAGTGCGTGACACTATGCTGTCTTGTGCTGTTTATTTCAGAGTGTATCTGTCTCCAGAAGTCTTTTACCTCAAGCACATCCCACTGTCTGTTGTAACCATGTTTGCTCATCCTCCTATCTATCTCATACCTCCTCATTAGTGTCATCCAATGGGACAATAAAACACCGAGTGTACAAGTTGTACAAACAAAATCTTTTGTGTTCACTAATGAGATGAACCATGTACGTAAAAGCCACTCTCCAAAAAGCACTCCACAATGTTAATAAAAAGAGAAACAAATGCTTTTAAGCCAGTGTGAATTGTTCTAAAGGGGGCTGCCGTTCAATAACAGGAAGATATTACTTACATTTAATAGCTTCATCACAGGCCATAGAACAGAGGGATGTGGGTTGTTACCTTGGCAACAGACACACCTCTAATACAGTATCCCATCACCCTAACAAACATTCTCTCTGACCTTCTAGCAGTGTTGACGTCATGCAGGACAGAATTGCACAGCGACACCTACAGTAACATATCCAGGAGGCTAATTAGGATCAGCTGGTAGAAAATTCAATCAGTTTATTTCAGGGTGTCTCACACCACACACAGAATGATAACAACATGCTGTGCTGGTCTGTGCAGTGACGCACTGCTCTGTTTGTAGCTAACAGTGGATCAAAGCTGGCCACGGAGAATAAAGTGAGGTACAGCGGGATACAGACAGAGGGACAAATAAAGACAGACGTGCAGATGGACAGAGAAAAGGGCTAGCAGATGTGCAGGAGAGGGTGTAGGTCGGGGAAGCCTCAGTTTGTCTCTGTGTGGGGATTACACAAACAACATATAGCCATCATCACACTCATTGAGGAGACAGTGCCTACACAGAAGCACAAACCTGCTGTGTGGGTGACTGGCACAACACTGATTGACTGACACTCTGCGGTGGCATTTAGACAAAGTTGTGCCTCAGCAGAGAGGCATACAAATGCACGTGTAAAGATAGACACACACACTTGCACAGCTGGTACTGTGGGTGTGTGTGAAGGGGAGGCCTGTGAGGTGTTGGTCCCGGATGGCCAGTGGGCACAAAAGCTCGTCCACAAGTCCTGATAAGGACAGAGCAGGAGGTGTGAACAGCAAAACACAACGTGTAATGGATCCCCTCAATTACTCATTTGTTTATGATGCCTGTGGCTCACTTGGCTTTGTGCAGAATGAAGCTTGTGTATACACGTGTGTGTGTGTGTGTGTGTACTGCACTGTGTGGATGTTAGTGCGTGTGCATGTGTGTGGCCATGCATACACCCTTACATGTGACTGTTTCTTCCGTTGTATACTCATCTGTTGAGCCGCCTGTGTGTTACTATGAATGGATGCGCTTCTGTTGTCTACCTCCTCATGCCTTTCAGTCTGAACAGCAATCTACATTTATTATCAATGTCAGACACACAAAAGAGGCTGGGATTAGTCTCCAAGGTTAGGTCCAGTGCTGCTCACATGGCTGTAATGGTTATTGTGAAGGTTATTTTGCTCATCATTTCTATGGTTGCTAGCTAAACTATCGTTCATTTTGTGATGAAAGCACCAAATTTGATACACTCATTGCTGAATATATGTTGAATGAATCTGGATATTGGGGCATCGCAAATTTTAATTCTGAGGACTGTGGCAGCCAGTGGTTACTGGCATGAAATGCTTTGTCTATCCTATAGCTGCTGTTTCATGTTTTTAGTGCCACAAATACAATTTAGAGGCATATTAAAGTGGAAAAAGCTTTATTAAAATGTAATAGAACAGAACATGAGCTTTTTAAAACGTTTTATTAGCTTCTCATTCACAGTTTATGGCCTCCTCTTTGGCTTGTCTTCGTTTGTTGCTCCTTAAAAAGCAAAAAAAAAGAAAATATTTTAATCACTTGCCAGATGATATTGTTAGACTCATTATTTTCAGTACAGTGAATGTACAAAATAAATAGTGTCGTCCAGTGGGTTCAAACATTCCTTCATAATTTTACAATGTCTTACTCTCCCACACTCAGCTCTGCTGCTGCTACATGTTCCAAACTAATTACTTGGCTTAACTAGTTAGCTTTGCTAGCTTGTGAATTTACTTTTCCACTGAGGCCCATACTGATTGTTTTTCTCTTTAGTCTTTACCTATGATGTTCAAAATGTGTACATCCTAAAAATAACATTTTATTACATAGTTATTACAGTTGAAATAATTCATTCAAATAAACACAAGAAGTTTGTGCTCTAGAGAAAGGATCAGCACTCAGTGAATAACCTCCTAAGCCCTATGATAAGCTATTATGGCAAGGCTTAACTATACAGACCAGTGAGCAGTGATAATAAACATGTCTTTGGGGTCATCAGGTGGGAACCTCCTTTCACCAGTGTTTTGTCTAATTGGTCCCACGACACCTCCAGGAGGCTAGACAGTGATCTCTGATGTCCCAGAGACACTCCCCTAATGCCAGCTCTCATTGCTCCCCGCACCGACCCAATAACCTCCTTTACCTTACTTACACATGGCTTTCTCAGCCCAAACAGCACTGCCACCTTCAACAAACCCAGGCTCCGTACATGCAAGCTCCAGGTAGAAGCAGTGCTGATACTACCTTTCCTAACACATTCACCATACTCTATTTCACACGCTACATAGCATAACTACAATATAAGCTTAAGTTAAAAGAGATAAATAAACTCACAGGATCAGCAAACACACTCACCCTGCTGCATGGTCTCAAACAAAAGGGATTCAAATAGGCCACTCCCACACTTAAATACTGAGTAGTTTACCCTGCTGACCCCCAACTGACATTATTTCTTCTCTTATAGATCCATTGGCTAGCTCTGGCTGCTTCATCTGACATTTCCTTCACTGTCTTCCTCAAACTCTGTCCCCGCACTCCGAGTTCCCCCAGGAGTGAGACAGCTGATCTTGCTATGAATCCCTTACACCCCACTTCCACTGGACAAATCCTAGTTTTCCATCCTCGCCGCTCGGCTTCTGCTCCTAAAACTGCATATCTAAGCTTTTTTCTTTCATAGGCTTCTTCCACTGAGTCTTCCCAAGGAACTGACAGTTCAATGAAATAAACATCCGTTGACTCAATGACCACAGCACTATGTCAGGCCTCTGCTTGGTACAAACTATTTCCTGGGGAACAACAAACTCTCCCCCTAAATCTACTTGCATTTCCCAATCACAAGCACCTTCTAGGCAGTCACACCCTTGCCTCCTTACTAACTTATCCCTTCTGTATTTCTCCCCCTCACGGACAAACTGAATTGCTAAACTTCTATCCTTAACACCTTCTGAATTCACCTGTCTTCGTTTCCCTTCGATGCCTGCGGCTAAACTTCTCAACACCTGGTTATGTTGCATGTATGTTAAGTATACCGTCCTTGTGACAAGCTAACTTTACAGCCTGACAAAATATGCTTTAAGGTTGCGGTACGTGAACACAATGGGCATGATGGGTCCTCATTTACCCACAGTTTTAGGTTCTGGGGGGTTAGTAACACATCATATGTAGCCCCTACCAGGAATCTAATACGATTCTCCTCCATACTCCAAAGGTCCCTCCAAATAAGCTTCCTCTTCTGTACACTTTCCCAATTCAACCACTGTCCCTGTTTAGCCTGGGCCACTACCTTTGCACCCCTTAATATCTCCTCCTCTACGTATCTGTTCCACAACCAGCTTTCTTTTATCTTTGGGACCTGCTGTATTCCATACCAGTTTGCCTGAGCCAAGCCCCAAGCTTCCCGGGCCAAACTGAACATTACCTACAATCTCTGCATGCCTAAGAGCTGCCTCTGCCTCCTGAACTGCCGATCTTGGCTTCCACTTCCTCCCCTTGGTTGGATTTGGAACCACACTCCTAACTACCACGTCCTTACTCCCAGATAACAACAGCTCTGTCCTGACCTTAGTGCATTTAATTTCCTCTGTTAAGTAGATACTGGCAGCTGAACTATCCCTTTTCCATATAATGCAACACTACTTAGGTCCCTAGGAGCACCCAACCACTTCCTAATATAGGAGCTAACTGACCTTTCAATTCTCTCCACAACAGAGATTGGAATTTAATAAACTGACAATGGCCACATTAACCTAGGATATAGCCCAAACTGCAAGCACCTCAACTTTCCTTGAAGTTCTGATTTATCTATTCTATCTAATCCTTCAGCCACATCTTTTCTAAATTTCACCACCTGTTCCTCATCATTCAACTCTACATTGTGCCACCTACCTAAGCTCTTTACTGACTTCCCTAATTGTTGGGATGTCCTCATCATCTATGACAAGCTTCCTATCACTTAACTTCCCTCTATGTAATAAATTCTTTACCTTGATGGACAGTCCACTGCACTGCTTGTTGCAGGAAGCAACTGCCGCTGGCTGGCAGTTGGCTAGCTGGCTTGTAGTGGTGGTGGGGTAGAAAGTGTTTGAGACACTGTGAGTGTGTCGGTCGGTCCACAAAGCTTTTCTTGAATAATTCAAAAAGTACTTGGCCAAAAATGTTCGAAATTAGCTATGTAACTATGCCAGAAAGAATGACGCGTATTCATTCATAGGTGGCGCTATACTATGAAAATTTTGCTTTTCTCGAGATTGTGTGTATGCATGTTGTGTGGATGCATGCACGTATGAGGTCGTAGCTATTGTGAATTTGCACTTGTTCTTAATTTAATACATATTTACATTTTTAAAATCTTGTAATGAATCATCTAAATATTTTGATTAATTTTATTGAATAAATGGTTGCTACGGCAACTAACTTTTGCGATGCCCCAATATCTAGATTTGTTTGAAATATATCCACCAACACATGTACCAAATTTTGTCCAACATCCTGCATACCGAGTATTCATTGTTACATGGAGGTTTTTACAGGGAGCTGAATTATCCACAGAGGTCTCTTCCTCTCCAACACAAATGGCCCAGGTGCTTAAAACTTAATACTGAATAAAGCAAAGGTTTCATATTACAAATCAGTGTAACTCCAATGCTGCTCGTTACAGAGAAGCTTCTAACCACACTGGCAGACACAAAAACCTGAATGGCCCTACCTAGAGCCAGTGTTTGGTTTGCCTGTTCAGGGCTATTGTAGAAACATGGCGGGGCAACATACTGATCTCCATAAACGGGGACCCACTCCCTGTGTAGATATAAACAGCTCCTTTTAAGGTAAAGAAAACACAGTTTTTATTTTCCAGTGATTATACTCTAAAGAAAACATACTTATTATATTATATTCCATTGCTGGGCGGCTGTGACTCAGAAGTAGAGCGGGTTGCCCACTAATTGAAGGATCAGTCTTTGATCCTCAGCTCCTCCAATTCGCATGTTGAAGTATCTGTGAGCAAGATACTGAACCCCAATTTGCTCCCGGTGGCTGTTCCATCGGTGTGTCAGTGTGTTAAAACTGAGTAGCAGGTGGCACCTTGTGGGGTAGCCATGGCCACCATTGAATGAATGTGTGAGTGAATGGGTGAATGTGACTCGTAGTGTAAAAAGCACTGTGAGTAGTCAGAAGACTAGAAAGACGCTACACAAATGCAGATCCATTTACCATTAACCATTCTGCCAATATAGTGCCCTAAATCTTACACACTGGACCTTTAAGGGGTGAGAGGGGCCTCAGAGAGCTTCCACTATTGTTTAAACAAATGCCAGTCTTTCTTCAACTGATTTATTCAGCGAATTTGATTAAGTTATGGCACTAATTAGAAATAAAAAAAATGCAACAAAGCAAACAATTCATTTCAAGCTTTTTGAGGGCCCGCCTCCCACTGGGGCCCTGTATAATAGCTCCGATGTTTCCCCCCACTACCCCTGACTGTAGCTGTGGTTCCTCATGGTGTGTTAGTCGTTTGCATTGCTAGGTTTCAGTCTCTCGGTGCACGTTTAATTTTTTTTTTCTCTTGGGGTGGGATAATACTTGTCTTCCCTGCTTTACTACTGACAGATACATTTATTTCTACATGGTATACAACAGTATACAAATAGATCCACGGTGTCCAGAAAGATAGAAACACCTTTGAGCATCCAGCACACACCAAGTCTCAAACTGAATAAACATTTTTCAGTGTCAGCACAGGTAGGAGTTTCAGAGAGGTAGTTAAAGGGATAGTGCAGAATTTTTGAAGTGGGATTGTATGAATTACTCGTCCATAGTCAGTGCATTACAGACAGTGGATTTCTGTCAGTACGTCCACAATTTGGAGGCTTGGCTGGAGTGCCCAGATGGAAGCTAAGCAATATACTGCTGAGGAGTGGTCTGCAAAAAAACACATTTTAGCAACCTAAAAAAGTCCCACCTAAGAAAAATCTATGACAGATTAAGTGTACACTATATTAACGATATTTTCAGTGCTTTACCTTTGTGTCAGACAGGTTATTTCAGTGGAGAAGCTAATAATGGCTTCAGGTCCACTTTGATGCTCTCTTCAAAGCCATCGCACTCCATTAAAAAAAAACAATAATTCTGACTCACTAAACATGGGAGCTGATGGTCTACAGCCTCTTCGATCAGTTAGTTAGTTTGTATAATTGTGTGACTTCGGTAAACTCAAACTTACCACTACCAAAGTCACACATCAACACAAACCAAGAGCGGCAGCGGTAGATCAGCAGCTCCTGTGTTTGGGAACTAATATTTTTTTCAACCTGGGCCCTATTTTTTGATCTACTTTTGTTAAAAAAATTCAGCCATGACTACTCCAAACAGAGTAACTCCTGGCGTTTGTAAGGTCACTCCAGTGGTAACTTCCTGCAACAACTCAAATCTCTTGAGACCAACTGCCGTAAAACACCAAAGAAAAAGAATAAGAATCTCGTGAGACGTGAGATTTCAGAGCCAGAGTTTAACTCTCTGAGTGAGTGTTTTGACTTGCCACAACAAACATGTCCGAATTTTTACCCGATTTTGACCAACTGGATCTGGATGAGCCATTTGAATTTGATGACCCCCCATATTTATTTGAACACGGAGTACACGGACGTACATGGATGCAGGAGGAGGAGAGAGAGGGAGCAGCAACAGGCAGAGGAAGGTAAAGACAGACGTTCATTTCTCCTTATTAATGTTGACGGATAATTATACTAACAATCCGAGTCTTTCTGTGTGAAAAAAATGCACTTTTAGTGGACGTATTTTGACGTTGTTTGACACTGTCTGAGTGCCCTATTATTTAATATACCGCGCACTCACGGGCTGCAGGCAGGTCAGCCCTAGCTTCGTACTGGAGAAATGTCAAATATTGAACATCCTATCACTCATTTAGACAAAAGTAAATCGGAAAATAGGGCCCGCCTTGAAAAAAACATTAGTTCCCCTTTAAGTTGCTGTTTTTCTCAATGAAGCTATATGGAGCAATAAAACAGCTCCAGTTCCATTTCGGAAATTGCTGTCTGATGGAAAGGTTTTGCTATGAAAATACTCTCAATACAGCATACACCTCAGCTGATATTTAAAGTGACTAAAATATGTTTTGTTGCTGACTCCTCCACAGCAGTACATTGCTTAGCTTCCTTGGTGGTACTCCAAACTTCCTCCCCCCATCTGGGGGCGTGCCGACTGCCATCTACTGTATGTAACACATTGACTGTGGATAAGTCCCTCATACAACTCCACTTCAAAAAACACAAACCATCCCTTTAACATTGCAGGTCTGCTGTATTGCTTTACATCACACTGTCCAGGGGCTTCACTCAGTCTATTCAAGTAGTAAACTATGTTGAAGAGTTGAAGTGATATGCATATAAAGGCACCTGTTTTGCTGCCTTTCTGTTTTCTGGCTTCATTAGTAGCCCCCTCTCCCCCCACTGATGAACCTATTAACAATATTTGAACTTGTGCAATACAAACAGAGAAATACGCCATAAGAACTGAGAGGAATTACATTTGCAAGTCCCACTTCACCTCACCACAGCTTTGAGTCAAAGTGATCCAAATGTGCTTGAATAGTAGTAGAAGTACACTTCTATCTGTCCACTCCTTGTTCGGCCACTTTTATCTCCATCATCAGTGAAATTATGTCAGGAGCTATAAAAGTACATACAACATGACTGGAGCATGTTGTATTTCACCTCCAGCAACAAATATCACGGTTGTTTTGAGTGATGCAGAATTCTCCCTTGATGCTGAATCACATTTCGGGGGCATCCTCCTTTCCTAAGGCAGCACCATCTAGGCCCTTTTCTGTATTTTTCTGTCTGGCTGCAGTGCGCCGGAAGCAGACCATAACGGTCTCTGAGAGAGCCAGCCAGGAAACGAGCTGTGCGCTCTTCTCCTACCCGTTCTCCGCTCCTCCACAGAGCCCAGTCATCATTACCGGGCACCGTGCCTTGCCCCCCTCCCTTCACTGTTTCTACTTTCACTCTCTAGTCCTCCCTCCCCCTTGTTCCTATGTGCGTCGAGAAAGTCTCCTCCTCTCAGAGTCTGAGCGCACGTCTCCTCTCCAACCAGGCTTTACGCGCGTACAAACTCTCCAAGAGAATCCCCTACGGTCGGCCCCTCCCCTTTCCGTTTCTTGCCGCCCTCACTCATTCATGACCCCGGATCGGTGACGTAGGAGATTCCTCGGTGCCCACTGCCGTAGGCAATTACGGGATGCTTGAGTATATATGGGACACTGGTAGCCATCAACCGGCACACTCTCAGTCGCTCCGACTCGGGAACCAGGGCATCAGCGGAGATAGCAGGCTTTACTTCGCCCTCTCAGGCTAACTCGCTTTGGGCTTTGGTTCAGAATGGACACCTCTTCGATTTCTCGGAGCCGACGATGCTCCATCATGCGCAACTGCAAAAGTAAGTTTGTCTCCGTCTTTGGTTTTGGATACATGAACAGTACGGACATACTGTTCTGTTTTCTTTTACTTGTGCAACATATTCTAAGTTTTTAATCTAAGAAAGCTTGATGTACTTTGAAATATTACATGTAAAATCGACAAATATATATTGGGTGGATGATAGAAATATTAAAGGAAACCCGGTAGTTCTGTCAGACTATTACTTATTTTATGACTTATACTAGTCAGACTGCAGAATGTAAAGTGGAATATAAGACGAACTTTGTGTTAACGCACAGACATTCTGACATATTTTGACACTTTCCTGACCATGCTGTGCGTAAAGGCGCAGTACTGATGCGTAAACTTCACGTATTGTACAAATATAAAGCTGCAAAGTGTGCTTCCTGTTATTCTAGATATAATCACAACTTAAATGATGCAAATTTTCAATAGTTTTGGCACAGTATGATGTAACGTGTAGTAACTGATGTTATCAGCACCACGGACAGCTCCCGCTAACCTCCCTCTCTTCCCGCTCTCCTCCAGGCGGTCTCTCTCTCTGGCTGGTGGTGTGGCTGGTCCTCGGCAAGCCAAGTCCGGCATCGGCGTGCCCGCACCTGTGCGTGTGCTACCCGAGCCCCATGACTGTGAGCTGCCAGGCGCAGAACTTCACCGCCGTCCCGGTCGGAGTGCCCTATGAATCGCAGCGCGTTTTCCTCCAGAATAACCGGATCACGGAGCTTAGAGTTGGCTCTTTTGGCTTCGGGACTCAGGTAAGAAATAGTGTGGAAAACAGTATTTGAAAGAAGGGAAGGAGAAGAGTTTTTAGGAGTAGAAGAGTTCATGTTTTTGTAATATTTTTCACATTTAAAGTTCAGTAATATGCACTGACAAGTATAATCACCTTCAATTCATTCAGGTCCTGTGGCTGTTCTCTAACAACATCACGTGGATAGAAGCTGGGGCCTTCAGTGAGCTGAGGGACTTGGAGGAGTTGGACTTGGGGGATAACCCCAGCCTCCACAGGCTGGAGGGGGGAGCCTTCCGTGGCCTTGAGAAACTCCAGAGCCTCCACATGCACCGCTGCCGGCTCACTGCCCTGCCCCATGACATCTTCCACAAGCTTTACAGCCTGCAGTTCCTCTATCTGCAGGTAGGGGCGCTGAAGATACATATATTGCATGCAGATAACTGACACACAGTTATACATACACACACACACACACATGCAGCCACCCACACAAACACACAGCATCACAAATGTTCAGTTACAAATATTAGAATTCCCACTGTGTCTGCTCGTTTCATGCTGACCCTTCCTTTCTTTACCTCTTCAGGAGAATAATCTTCACTTCCTGCAGGATGACATTTTTTCTGACCTCATCAACCTGAGCCAGCTTTTCCTGCATGGCAACCGTATCCGCACTCTCTCAGAGAATGTGTTCCGCGGCCTGGTCAACCTCGACCGCCTTCTCCTCCACGACAACCGCATCAGGCAGGTGAACCGCCGCGCCTTTCGTGACCTCGGCCGCCTGACCATGCTCTTTCTCTTTAACAACTCCCTGGCTGAGCTGCCCAGTCAGACCCTGAGGGACACGCAGGGCATTGAGTTCCTTCGCCTCAACGCCAATCCTTGGTCCTGCGGCTGTGAGGCCCGCCCCCTGTGGGAGTGGTTCCGTGAGGCCCGTGTCTCTTCATCTGAGGTTATCTGCGCCTCCCCTTCCACCCGCCGCAACCAGGACCTCCGCTTCCTTCGCGAGATGGACTTTGCCCTCTGCCCCCTGCCTGACCCTGGCTCCATTGCTGGCTCCACCACCACCACCTTCAGCACCAAAACCCGATGGTGGTTCCACAAGAACAAGCCCCAGTCATCCACGAAAGGTGTGTTTGAGAAAGCCTCAGAGACTGTCAAAGCTGGTTTATATGGGAAAGGCCCATCCACAACCACCTCAGTAGTGAAGTACGAGTTGGGAGAGGAGGAGCTGGCGCTACCCAAACTTGATGCAGAAGAATACTGGGCAAACTACGGCAACGAAGACTCAGGTGTCACCCTGCGATGCTTTGAACTCGAATGTCCACCTGAATTCGACCTGCCTCCATCTTCCTCTTCTCCCTCATCCTCCTCGCCGTCTTTCCTCACACTACAAGCCCTTTCTGTTTTCAGCCTCTGCCTCAATCTCCACCTGATATTTGGCTGAATCTGACTCTTAGTACAACACCTCTTCCCTTCCAGCCTGTTATAAGGCTGTGAGGATACCTGTTAGACTCTACACCCCCTTTGCCCGCTTTGCTGTAAGCCAATCCTCAAGGCCCAGCGAGGGAGATGGGGGGACGGTTAGATTCTGAATCTACCACCTACAGGGCTTAATACTTTTCAGAGCTGATAAGAGTTCTTCAGCTAAAGTTATATACATCTACAATACTCTACAGGTATGGCTTTCTGTGTCTCACCTGTATGGTGTCACGTTATGATTCCCTGCAATCAGGGCGATGAGGGCTGAGTCCATCACTAATATCAGTGCAATTTGATAGCAGTTGTGAATGATGTTGTCAATTTTGTCACCTCAACTTAGTTATAACTACTATTACTATTACTGCACCCAATTAACTGGCTGCTACGAATACTACAGTTACTGTTAGAATCAGTGCACAGTAATGACATCACTGTAACCACTTAAAGTGTCATGTAAATAGGTATATATTTTTGTGATATCTGATATGTGTGGTCCAGTGCAATCACTTTCATCTTGATCCAGGAAAGAGAGCTTCTACAGGACAGAGCACAGTAAGGCTGATAGTTTACTATAAGACAATATACTGTGAAGCTGGGAGGAAAAGAGAAAGACAGAGAGTGCAGTGCAGGGACATCAACGGAAAAGGATGGGTGGTAAGGAAAGTGACAGGAAGAGGAAAGGAGGGGAGGGGAATTTCAACGAAACAGGATTAGAAAGAGGAAGAGTAAAAAGGAGGAAGGAGGGGGAAGGTGTTCATGCAGCAATAAGAAAAGAGGCAGTGAGAATAGAGTGAGACACTGTGAGGGATAGTGCTAGGAGTAGAAGCAACAACCTGCAGAAGAAAAGTAATAAATCCACTGATCAGTGGTTGTTCCATCCATTTGACTCACATCATTTTCTGTCAACGTGGTGTCGTTTGAGACAACCACTGGGAAAGAATGCTTCCTGTCAGGAAGCCAGAGATTTTGGTTTTTGGATGTCTTTCTGTGACATATTGATATACTGTGTGAAGATTGTTGACTTTGATGCAGAAGATCTTGATAAAAAATACACTGAATATTTCCTGAATCATGCTTGTCTTATCATTACTTACAAAAAAAGGAATCAAAGGTTCTCCATGTGGTCATTTTGTGGTGAAAGCAAATGTGGGATGAAACAAATGACAACAAAATCTAAATTGCAACAAAAAAGTAGCAGATTGCTGTTGTGTGACTAAACCGTGACTAAAGTGGACTGAAAGGACAAACCACATGGACTTGATGTCACAGACAAAGGCGCTTAGAATGGCTCTGGCTGAGATGGACATCTGTCTGTCGGTTTGTGTGTGTGTGGATAGATGAGAATGAATGGATTCACAAGCTGGCACCTCTGCAAAAGGCAAATACGTCAGTAGGTTTGTCACTCCACTGATTCATCGGTGGGCGATGCCAGATGGACAGACAAGGTGCGAATTGGCTGATTTGTAAATACACAAAGAGAGCAATGAGAGAATTTGGTGACTGTCAGGAGACAAAGTAAGACTGACACAATGACATGCAGACAGACGGATGGACATGATGTGAAGTGATAGAAGAGTGGGCTTAAAGGTCAAACTGACAATGAATTTAGTAATGCTGAGACAGCAAATATAAGGAGAAGAAATGTTCTGAGCCAGCAGCGGAAGCTGTGTGAAAAAAGGGAGGAGGAAGTTACCAAATATAGGCATCCACTCTCTCCCTCAGCAGTGTTTATTAGTCCCTCCCTCTTGAAAGCGGCTTTCCACATTGCCTTGTAGGAAGCAAGATACTGTAGGTGTGCTGATGTATAGTAACTCCATTTCTTCTATCCCTTATATGCCCATCATTTCTCCTAAAGCTTCCTCCGTCTCTCAAGGCCAGAGATGGGATGGAAGGAGAGGGTCCCTCGCTCTGATAGAGGTAAAGAGGGCAAGGTTGAGATGTAGTAGGAGTGAAAGAGTAGGAGGTAATGTTACAGAGACACACACACACACACACACACACACACACACACACACACACACACACACACACACACACACACACACACACACAGATCCACTAACAAAGCCAGTTAGCCTTGCTTTAACAGAAACAACCTCACACAGTATTTTTCTCTCTCTGATTCCGAGAGTTACAGAGACACAACTGCCTCTGAGATTTTCTGTCACTGCAGTTCTTGATGAAGAATGATTTCAGAAAATATTCACTGTTATCTTGCTGCTCTAACTCTATCATTGAGTCTTGTGGAGGAGGTCAGACTGAGCCCGGGTGCTCTTCAGTGGTCATGACAGTGAGGTTATTGAATGATGCAGCATAAGGAAAGAATAAATTCATACTTGTTTTAACAAAATGTGTTTGTTTGGGCCTTTCATTCTATGTCTTGGCAACTGTCCAGTCAAACACACACACACACACACACACACACACACACACACACACACACACACACACACACACACACACACAGAGAGGCACATGCACACACTTGTCATTGTGTAAGTCCTCCAGGCAGTTGTCCAGCTTTCTCAACTGTGCAACTACTGAGAAACAAGAGAAATGGAGAACAGGAAGCTCAGAGATGAAAACAGAGCCTGAGCGGTGTAAACTCAATCTCAGTGACCCTGTACAAGTACAATGATCCAATAACACCATGAACAACACCTCCTCTTTCTCAAAGTGTGCATTCAAAGAGACAATGCCAACAACAATAGTACGTTAAAGGTTAGGTTCAAATTATTTAAGTCTCACAAGCACATACAACATGACATAAAAATGTCTCTTACTCCAGTGTTAATGGAGAGAGACATCTATTCTGTGTGAAAATGCATTCAGATATTCAGCTGAAGTTAATGTGTGTCATATTTCTGAGTTAGAGTTTCATTGGTTCTCCTTAGAGCAGGGCTCTCAGTGTTTCACAGACCAAGGACCTCTGCGTTGTAAAATAGCTGGAGCAGGGACCCTGTAGAAGAAAATGTTTTATCTTAAAATTTGAATTTTAATGTGTTATTGTCCTTCCTGTTCTACTCATTAAATTATGACTTGTTAAATAAAGATTAATAGATCCCTGTGTGTTTTAGATACTCAGAAAGGAAAACAGTCCTTGAGGTGTTGAAGAGACTGGGGCTCCAAGATTGACCTGAACTGTATCGGATCTGTATCAGTAGCCAGAATGTCCAGAAATTCTGGCTACCGAGCTAAACAATTTTTTTCTAAAATCAGTGGAAGACATATCCAAACTTTTTCCCCTTTCGGAGTATGGACCGGTCCCTGTTAATTATGTGCTGCTGGTATTTAATTTACAACAGGTCACAGAAGCTGAAGTGGCTAACATTACCGGCTTGCTAAACAACTCCAAGGCCAAGGACATCTACGGTCTTGACACCATGTTTTTAAAAGCTAACAAAGATTCCCTGATTGGACTGATCACACATGTAGTTAATTTATCTATACGACACACAGTTGTTCCATCTTCTTGGAAGGTTGCCATAGTTAATCCCATCTTTAAGTCTGGAAGCAGGACAGACATGAGTAACTATAGGCCTCTTAACATCCTGCCAATCACCTCCAAAATAATTGAGAAATGTGTGCTCACACAGCTAACTGAACATCTGAACCTTGGCCATACTCCGTTGCACCCAGCACAATTTGGCTTCCAGGAACACCACTCGACAGAGTCGGCCATTAATTTATTTTTGGAGAAAACTAAACAGTTTATTGATAAATCAGTGTGTGTTGGTGCAGTACTCCTGGATCTGAAAAGGGCATTTGATACAGTTGATCAGGCAGTGCTGTTCAACAAACTCTCTTCTTTTAATTTCTCAGATTAGGCGACCATGTGGATAAAATCATATTTAACTAATAGGAAACAATGTGTTGTTGTTGAGGGGGTTAAGTCCTCTCTTCTCACATGTTCAGTGGGGGTCCCGCAAGGTTCGATCCTCGGACCAATACTCTTTTCACTTTATATTAATGATATGCCACTTGTATGCAAAAACACCCATATACAAATGTATGCAGACAACGCAGTTTTACTAACATCTGCAAAAACTAACTAACTAAAGAGGCTGCCTGCATACTCACAATGGAATTGACTCACATTCACGAATGGCTCAAAAAATCATGTCTACTGTTAAATACAAAAAACTGTCTGCATGTACTTTTCTGAAAAACCGAAGGATCTTACACACTCTGGCGTCTTCCTAGGAGAAGAGGAGCTTGAACTAGTCAATGAGTTCAAGTATCTAGGGGTCATCCTGGATTCAACCCTCACCTTCAAGAGCCACATTAAAAAGATCTCGAGAACAATCAAATTTAATCTCTCCAATTTCAAATTACTTAGGCCTTCTTTGACAACAGCGTCAGCTAGGGTGTTTATGCATGCAATGGTCTTCTCTCACATCGAATATGGATTCATTACATTACATTCACTTCTAAAGCTGCACTTATTCAGAGTGATTCTCTGTACAAAAGAGCGCTTGGACAAAAAACCCGTATCATATCACCATTGCCACATACTCCAGAAATATAATTTTCTTACTTTTGATAATTTCACATAGTTCAAGTATGCCTGCGCAATATATAAAATCTTGAAAGGTTTAGCGCCGCCCCCAATGTCTGTTTATGTTAAGTAGAATGAAAACATCAGCTACACGACCAGGGCCACCACACGAGGGGACTGTGTAATTCCGCTCAGGCGTACCTTGTGTGGGCAGTCAGTACTTTGGTTTGCAGGTAGCCACGTCTGGAATAGTACACCATCCATGATACGGGACTGTAACTGTTTTGTTTTTTTCTCTCCTTTTTCTTATTTTATTCTATGGTTGTTTCTCTCCTTCTTTTTTGTGTTTAGTTACCATGCACTTTACAATATAACTGACTCCTACAACAAATTAATCACAACTACAACAAGAACTATGAACTGGGCCTTGCATTGCTGCAGTTTTACACTCCACACACCCCAAACAGTCCCTTCTCCTCTGGCTGCTATTTATTATTTATTTATCTATTTATTTCTCTTTTCTTTTTTCTTCTCTCTCTCTCTTATTTATTTATTATTATTTGTCAACCTTTTTTTTTTTTTATCTCAGGCTCAAATGTTTACCATGTACTTTGCAAAATAACTAACAGCTCTTGGAAAATAGCTCTAGTGTTTTACATTACTCCAGCACTTTAACCCCCAATGTCTCTACATTTACTACTGTCATCTATCACAACTGATTACAACTACAACAAGATCTATGTACTGGACTCTGCATTGCTACAGGCTTACACACTATCCACACACCCCATATAGCCCCTTCTCCCCCATCTGCCTGTGACCTGGTTGCATCCAGAAACAAGGCGTAAAGCTTACATATACTTAAGGCAATATGATGTGTGCAATATCTCTGTTATGTGTCCCTGGCCGACTCTATACTGCAATGATAACATTGTTATGTGTTTTAATGTATCTTATACTGTAATTGTATATTTTATGTGTACTGTACTGATTTTATATTACTTTTCAGGAACTATGCTGATAAACATCTGGCAGGGGGACTACTAATATAAATCAGCCCTTGGCTGCAATTTGGTGCATCTACATTTTCTTTTTTCTTCTCTTTAAAAGGAATGTTCATTGATGTACACTGTCCCTTCTTAAACAAATAAACTATTACCATCTATCAGATTGTACTGTTAATTACCTTGTCCAGTGATTCCTGAGTCTTATAGGACCTGTTGATTAGCTCAGCCCTCTGTTTTGGGCTACCCTTTGATGTAATAGCATAAAAACCCTGATCTTCAATCTTCAATTGATCTTCAATTAGAAGTCGACACTCTTGTTATGAACTTATTTCTCCACTGCACAGTGAATAAAACTCATCTGAACTAGCCACAGAATTGGACCTGAAAGGATTTTTTTGTTCTTTGGCAATGCCCCCACTACATAAAACTGAGTTACCCTTGAGATAATTATTTGAATGTTTTGAGGGCTTCTCTCCTTTGCGCTTGCTTGTAGCTGCTGTCAGCATCAGCTGTATCATGGCTAAGTGTGTTAGCCTCACTATCTACACTTTCGATGGTGTTTTCTAAGATGGATGGTATTTCAAAGTCTCTTGCTAGTAAAATTACAAACAATCCACTGTGGCTCACAAAAATGTTTGTACACTTGTAGTAATAAAAAAGGTGATAAAACTAATTGACCAATATATTTCAATACAATGTAAATGTTAGCAAACTATGTCATCTTGTCGTTATGTAGGCTATAAGTGATTTAGCGCAAGCCAGCTTTCACAGGCCCCCAGGAAGTGCGCCGAGCTTTGAAGCCAATTTTTGCAGTGACCAAACAGTGTAATTACAACTGCTGGGTCCGTCATGTGACGCTCTGTGGCCCCAAAATACTTTTTTTTTAATCATTGACTTAAATGGCGAAAGAGATGTCTGTAAATCAGTGGCTACATTTTTTGAGTGTCACAACCCCGTGAAATGACTCATTTCACTATGAAGATTTGATGCATTCGGTCTAGAAGAGCGGAGCCGTAAACCGCTTGTAGGAGCCATTTCTATGTGAATGTATGTCAGCACCAAATTGAGCCAGCAGGGGTCCTCATTGTGTTGGGTGTAACTTCCTAAATAGGTAGGAACTTTTTGACAGGTGTCAGGTGTTGCTAGACAGAGGAGCACACAGTTTATCGACCGCTTGTTTGTTTGGCGAAATGAATAATATAGCCTAAAGAAAGCATCCAATGAAGACGCGTAACCAGACGCTGTTCGTTTCATTAGACACAAGTCGTACGGTAGCGAGCGCATCGATTAAGTTTGTAGCCTGTCTATGCAGCCCCTCGTTGGTTTTAAGTGTTAGGCTTAGCCGCTACATTCAAGTCGAAAAACTGCTAAATGATGCCGGAAGAGCTTCATTACCAGGCGGCAAGAGATGTCACAGGCAACGGAGCAGTTTCCAGCTGATGGGAGCCTGGAAAGCGGACATCTGGGGCATTGTACCTACCTGAGCCCACCTGTTTGCAGTCAGCTGTTGGTGAGAGGACACCGGGGGACCGGTCAGAGGACGTTGACACCTGCTAACACTGTTAGCCACAGCACTTACCTTTGTTTGGAGCCGGGCCACGCCAGCCTGAGGACATCGGAAGACGATCTTCACACAGCGGCGGTTCATCATTCACCGGGATCATCATGGCGCCCAACGTGAGTAGTAGCGCTACAAATTTATGAATGGCCATTCATGTTTGTGTGCACACTTGCTCGCTACAAACAATCGGGGTGTAAATCCAATGCATTGGTGGTCAAAGGGGGAGGACAATAAACATCATTAACTTTGCGCATGTGAGGAAAATCATTATGGATGCGTGTGAAACGGTGGACGAGCCTGCCGAGGCTATTGCGCAATCATTAATACTGGTGGCGTTGGTATGCAAAAGGACAAAGAAAACGTGTTGTAAAAATTGCTGCTTAAGCTTTTGCTGAAAAGTTGGAAAGGTTGCAAGCTACTAGGAAAGCTAAGCTAAACAAAGCAGGTAATTTAAGAGAAAAAATGCGTGTGCTTATGCAAAACAATGACAACGTAAAGGTACAATGTGCTCTTGATGATCTTGTCAATTTGTGTGATGAAGCTAAATGTGTTCATGGTTCTTTGGTGGGTATTATACCTGATGATGAGGAAAAGGAAAAACACAGCATACGGTTCAAAGCAAAAATGATGTGCAATCATGAATTCATTTCTGGTTTGAAGCAATTGGTATCAGGTGCTGAACAAGCATTGCATGATGATGATGATGATGATGATGTGAAGCCAGAGGACAGTGTTTTAAATGTGGCTAGCAAACACTCAAGCAGAAAAAGTTCACACAGTGGAAAATCAAGCACTACTTCATCTGCAAGAATTAAAGTAGAGGCTGAAAGAGCTGCGTTGCTTGCTCATGTTACAGCTTTACAGAAGATGCATGCCTTGGAGGAGCAAGAATAACAGCTGAAAAGGAGAAAGGAATAGCTTGAGCTGGAGGCTAAGCTAGCCGCATCCTCTGCTAAGTTAGCAGTGTTACAGGCCTTTGACACTCGCAGTTTCTCCAAAGCACCATCAAATGCAATGAATTCATATCTGGACAAACAAAAGGCAACTGCTGCTAACAAGCTCAACCCAATGCGAAGGAGTACAGACCGGTAAAGCAGAGCAAATGGTAGCCAAAGGACTGGTCACTGCCAACAAATGACCCACCACCAACTGCTATGCTAACACAGGAGGCTAGTCAACAATACACAGCTGGACTAAAGCAGTGTATGGATTCAAAAATGTAAAACATCTATTCCACAACGCAATTGGATGCATCCATACAACCTTTGGAACCCACACTGTTTAATGCTCAGCCAATGGAGGAAAGGCAATTTGGAAATATCTGTGCTGTTATGGAAAGGCAGAATGAAATAACCTCAGTGCTGGTACATCAGCAGCGTTTAATGTTATTACCAGCAAGAGATATTCTAATATTTGATGGGGATCCTCTCCAATACATTTCCTTCAAGAGAGCATTTGAGCAAGGAGTGGAGGAGAAGGTCAGCAGAGGTGACTGCTTGTATTACCTCGAACAGTTCACCAGAGGGCAGCCAAGGGAACTGGTTCGGAGCTGCCAGCATATGGCTCCAGAGCATGGCTATGCTCAGGCAAAACAGCTGCTTAAAGAACACTTCGGTAATGAGTACAAGATCACCACTGCATACATTGAGAAGGTTTATGCTTTGCCTACAATAAAGGCAGAAGATGTAAATGCTTTACAAGCTTTCTCTCTGTTTCTGCGTTCGTGTTGCAATGTCATGGAGAAGCTGCAGTACATGCCAGAGTTGGACATTCCAAGTAATATGAGAGCTGTCATGTCTAAGCTGCCACTGAAGCTGAGAGAGCGATGGAGGACTGTTGCACATGACATACTGGGAGCATTGGACCAAAGAGCTCTCAAGGATCTGGTTGCCTTCATTGAAAATCACATCCGAATACTATCTGACCCTCTCTTTGGTGACATTTGGGATGTACCATCTGGACCATCTAGTTCTAAGGTCATCAACAGGGTGAAGTCACAACCAGTGAATGAAATGAGAGGAAACAGCTTTGCTACCACCATTACACCAGTGTAATCAGTTGAGAGCTCCAGAGACTCAGAGGTGGACTCACCAGCACATGGCTCTGCAGTAAAGTTAACTTGTGTGTGTTGCTCTAGAAGTCACTCATTGGATGTATGTCAGCAGTTCGAAAACAAGAAACACCGAGATAAAATAAGCTTTCTAAAGGAAAAGGAGCTTTGCTTCGGATGTTTATGTGCTGGGCACAAGAGTCAAGATTGCAGGATTTGTGTTCAAAACCATCCTAGTGTGCTTCACATTGACAAAAAAGACAGAGTTAAAGCAAACACAAAGTACTCCAAGGAGCCTGTGGCATGTAACATCACAGCATCTCATAAAACTTGTGGTCATACAGGGGCCGGAGACGATCGCTGTCTTCTTCCCATTCTCCCAGTCCAAGTTAAGTCCATCAAAAGAGACCGTGTAATAAACACCTACGCCTTCTTGGATCCTGGCGGTACGGCTACCTTTTGTTCAGAGCAGCTCATGCAAAGGCTCAATCTTGTTGGTAGACAAACCAATTTTCACCTTCAAACTATGGGACAGGAACGGGTTGTCCCAGCATATTCACTATCTGGTTTGGAAATATCTGGTTTGGAGACCAACCTTTTCTATAAACTTCCTGAAGTCCTCACCCAGAGGAAGATGCCTGTAAGCATGGACAACATTGTGACTGAAGGAGACCTGCCAAAGTGGCCCTACCTATCACAGGTAAAAATTCCCAGCATAAAGGCTAGCGTGGATTTGTTGATTAGAAGCAACGCTCACAAAATGTTGGAGCCTTGGGAGGTCATAAATAGCCAAAGGGAAGGCCCATATGCTATAAGAACAGCATTGGGATGGGTCATTAATGGCCCTTTGCAAGGAAACGGCAGCAGCTTGGAAACTGAGGTCTCTTCAGTATTTGTCAACAGGATTTCTGTGAGCATTTTGGAAGAAATGCTGAGTGAGCAGTACAACCATGACTTAACGAGAGAGCTACAGAGGAAAGGGGACTCTCGAGAGAGGACATGAAGTTCATGGAGATTGCTGAAAGGTCTGCAACACTCAAAGATGGTCACTACTGCTTGAACTTGCCCTTTAAGAAGGATGAGTTCTTTGAGGAGTACAAAACATACCTCAACGGAATGATCAGTAAGGGCTATGCAGAACAAGTACCGGCGCAGCAGCTTGATCGTGGCAGTGGCAAGACCCGGTATATCCCTCACCATGGTGTATATCATCCTAGTAAGAGGACTCTGCGGGTGGTGTTTGATTGTGTTGCAGCATGCAAAGTAGGGGTGGACGAATATATATATCGTTAACGATAATATTGTCATTGTTGTTTTAACAATGTGCAAATTTACGTTAACGAGTATGCAAATGACTTCACATAAACAAAACACACGCTGAAACCAGGTTGAAACCCCACACATTCACCGAACAAGAGTTACGTAACTTGGGTGCAACAGCACGCTGCAGTATGCCCAGGTGGTCACATGATCTTACTGGCACCTTCCCAGCAGGTTAGCCTGCTGCTAAACAACATTAGCGAGACAACATAGCAACACCGCCCAGGGATGCTCCAGCAGCTTCGGAAGACGTGGGTCAACTGTAGTGATAGGTCCCAGCCTGTAAGGTGGGAAATCATGCTGTATTGTGTTGCAGGGGAACAATTAACGGGTTGCTCAAGAACCTAAAGCCTGCGTGGTTCATGAGTGGTTTGCTGTTATACCAATAATAACTGAACATGGTGTCAGAAGTAGAGTTTCGCATGACTGTCCATCTGTTTGGTGCTGTGTCCTCTCCAAGTTGTACCAGCTTTGCTGGAAAGAGAATCAGACTGCCTTTCCAGCTGCAGTGGTTCAAACAGTCAAGAGAACTTTTACGTCGATGACTGTCTGAAGAGTGTGGTCTCTGAAGAGGAAGCCACCCTCCTGGTCAAAGATCTCACTGCCCTCTGTCAGAAAGGAGGTTTCACTCTGGCCAAATGGATCAGCAACAATCGCACCATATTGCAAACTATGCCTGAGGAACACAGAGGTAAAGAGCTGAGTGAACTTGATCTGGACAGAGACAAACTGCCTGTTGAAAGAGCTCTCGGGTTGCAGTGGTGCGTTGAGAGTTATGTGTTCAACTTCAAGATGGAGGTCAACAAAAGACTTGCACCAGAAGGGGAATGTTGTCTGTCTATCTCTGTCTATGATCCGCTGGGGTTTCTTTCCCCAGTTGTGCTGCCCGCCAAAATCATGCTGCAGGAGCTTTGCAGAAGAAATCCGATAGTTGAACCATTTTGGCTTAATGCACCAATTTACATTGGAATGAGTGGGGCCTGTTGTTGAATGCTGCACCCAGTTTTATAAATACATCCATGAGTTCACATAATTGTACAAGGATACATGAATAACAGTTAGCCTATCATTAATGTTATGGACTATAAATTAAATGTTTGCTGTTGCTATTTTTTTTTCATTAATGGGCCAGTTTAATTACGCTTATATGTTGGATTCATATTAATATGTATTTTCAGACATATTCTAATTTCTGGGGGGGAAAAATGAACAAAATCTTGGATTAAATTATCAAACAATAATTTGGCGGTGTCCCTGCAGTAACTCTGAGGACCTCCTAAGGGCTGTGTTTGTTTTCTCTCAGCCGAGACAATCCCTGGATGCTACTAGGCAATTGCTGATTAGTTGCTCTGAACATTATTAGATTAGTTTGATAGTCAATCAAATCTTGAAATTTTACTGTTCTTAGTTTGATAAATAATGTTTTGTTGGTTCTCTGCTCACCTTGATGGAGCCAAGAATGTGTGTTCCAGGTAAGCAATCCTTCCAATAGTTACATTAGTTGCTGTCCTGTCAAAATACAAACCCCACCTGAACAGTTAGTGGTGGTAGTGCACCGTCTTTGCAAATCTCCAATAAACCCCAAAGAAGAAGTGAGTTTGGACCCAAACCCCAGGTTGGACAGGTTTGTGTGCCAGTGATTATTCCAATGCTTGGAGAATTAATATTTAGCACTACAACTGGGTAAGTAGTCTTTGTCTGCTTTATATTACTAGCCTTAGCACAGACAGCCCATTCGTCTCGGTGTTAACCTCATTGCAAACACAAGTTTGTATGTGTTGTGACCTCTCTTGGCCACCGTAGATGTCGAATTTTTTTTGTTGAATATAGCTATTCGCTCGCAACTTGCACAAAAAATAGGCTTCTCTTCTATTTTCGAGCTTGCTTGCGAAAGCAGCGCGACACGAAAAATGTGTAGAATGGATGCAGTGTTAATGCTCTAACCTGTTAACGTGCTTGCCGAAATGAAAATGCGAGTAAACAGCGACCGCTTGCGAGCGCTACGCACACGCATCACTTGCAATGTAAATGAGGCCTAACAGTAGCTGTTACTGAGGTTTCTAAATAAAACTGAAATTGAAATTGAAATCCTGTGATGTAGCTACTTGTCAGTTGTAAGGCAACTATTGCCAAAAAACCAAAAATGGTGGTCATTAGCAGCTCTGCCAGTTTTGTGGCTATTGTTTGTTTTTGCTGATATTTATAAGTTCATTTGTATCAGTGGTATTTGAGTTTGTTGTTGTCATGGGAACTAAAAAAAATATAATGATTATTATACTTTTCACATGCACAGTTTAGCAGAGAAGGTGAAGACTTGAATAAAAAAGACATTTTGTTATACAATCATGGGACTGAGTCCTAAATTACGCACAATTTTCACTTTGTCCAGCAGTATGTCTGTACCAGCTGCTACTCTGAGCATACAGACAACAAAGCAAACTGAAAGCTGTTGCATACAAAAGTCACTCACACACACACACACACACACACACACACACACACACACACACATACAGATCACACAGTGTGTCATAGAGTAGAGCTCACTCTGTGGAATCACAGCTTGTCATGTCTATATAAGGATGAAACAAGCACATCAGACAGCTCATCCTTCTCATTCATTCCAATCGGTCTACAAGCTTTTGTGAGGTAGAAAAATTCCATGACGCACCTTCTTCGTCGAGTACATGAAACTATGTGGATTTGATTGGACGAGGTCCACGTCACTCAACTGTCAGAAACAGTCTGGGCGGGATTTAAATGTAGAAGCTACAATATGTTATATAGACAAGTATTACTGATTTCCAGTTTATTCATGAGAGGAGAGGGAGCACAGTGAAGATGGGGAGGGGGCTGGCTGCTGCAAGCTTGTTCAAATGCGTCACTACTTTGTCACTCCTTGCTTCCACCTGCTGGGTCCCCATCCCTCTCTTTCTTTTTCTTCATCACACACACAAAACAGATATATTTACAACCATGCAAGCAATTTCTCACTCTCTCATTCACATACGCAATTTGCATGTTTTTTACCCTTTGATGTGTTCAGGAGTTGAATTTATGCATTCTCTCAGACTATATAACGAATCTGACATCTCTTTTGTGTCACCAGGCTGCTGTGTTCATGCTTTCACAAGTCCCCTCTCTCTCTAACAAGCCCTTGACGTCATGTCCTCTGCTGTCCCCCTTACATGTCTTTACTTTGTCTTTCTTCCTAACATATAACCTCCAACATGAACAGACAAACTCCTGTGATGAATGGATTTCTTTTCACTCATTCAAAGTGTTAATTAGAAATGTCTTATCTCTACCCTTTCATTTGTCTGTGCGTCTATTCAGTCAGCTACATTCTGTCTAGGACAAGTTTCTAGATTTCTTTGTACTCAGGTTTTCATTTTTCAAAGGAATTGTTCACCCTCGAAATGTCCATTCATGTATTAATTACTTAACCACTTTCTTATTCTCGCATGCTTCCACTGTGAACGAAGTATCCAAAAATGTCTGAACAAACAGATTCATGCATGGACAAGTAGCGTGCCTGAGATCTTCATGCAGAAGTGTTTAAATGCATGTGTTTGGGAAGTACTGAGCATAAGTCTCTGATTATACTGCACCAGTTAAGTTATGCAAATGAATGCAGATACAAGAACATACTGGCATATAATACACAAGGGAGTGAATACATGAAATGAACACCTGTGCAGTAAACTATAATGCAGAACAACAAAAAGGGGCTTGATGAAGCTCTCTTATGTTTTTCACACTTTATCTCTCCGGTGATATCTCTACATGAGGCTGGCTGTGATCTCATTATGCTACATACCATAGATACACATGCATGATCATGTCAAACAACACAAAAGAGATCTTCTGTGAAAATAGATAATGAGCACAGACTCAGTATGTGTGTGTGTTTGCGTAACAGAAAAAGACAGACAAAGGTGAAGCATCTCTGACACCAGTACGGGGTGGAGAACAGTGCTCGCTGTTGACATGATGAGCTGAAAATGAGAATCTGTGTAAATGGGAGGGAGACGGAAAGATAGCAACAGAAGAGGTGTGATGTTTGAGTCATGTTCTTGGATCTCTTCGCAGCCGGGAACATTTGGAAGGCTTAAGTGTGCACGCATACACACGTGCAAATGCACCCTCATTGGCAGTGTTTGATATTGCTGGTACGCCTTGAGAGAAGCCCACTGGGAGACAGACGTTCCTCATCGCATCACACAAGCGGTATCCACGCACATGCATGCCTACACACACATGCAATAAGCAAACACAAGATATACTTTTACGTGACTTGCCACATTCTCCCAACCAGGCGGTCCCAAAAATATCTGCATGTTTATCCAAGACACAAGCAATTTGCATTTTAGTGTGTATTTTGGTTTCTGAGGAGAAAACTGCGTCATGAACTCTGCTTTGATCCTGTTTTTCCTGCATATATATATATCTATATCTATATATGCATGTATATGTATTTTAACAAAATGCTTCCCTTTTACAGCAGTATTGATGTATGCAAGAAAAACACTCCACACAGAGGGCTGAGTGTACAAAGCACACGCATATGCAAATATTTAGCAGCACAAACACACAGCAAACAGATGGAGGCATTCACATACAGATGTCTTGGATTGACTCTGACATCATCTGTCAGGTTGTCATTTGAAGTGAGATGATAGAGCGACAATAAGTCGCGGGTAACTCTGTATTATCAGGTAGCTCTAGTAAGTCCTTAAAAACTCTCCAGCTAATTCAGAATGCAGCAGCACGTGTACTAACAGGAACTAAGAAACAAGATCATATTTCTCCTGTTTTAGCTTCTCTGCACTGGCTCCCTGTAAAATCCAGAATTGAATTTAAAATCCTACTGTTAACTTATAAAGCTCTAAATGGTCAAGCTCCGTCATATCTTAGAGAGCTCATAGTGCCATATTATCCCACCAGAACTCTGCGCTCTGAGAACGCAGGGTTACTCGTGGTCCCTAAAGTCTCCAAAAATAGATCAGGAGCCAGAGCCTTCAGCTATCAGGCTCCTCTCCTGTGGAATCATCTTCCTGTTGCCGTCCGGGAGGCAGACACCGTCTCCACATTTAAGACTAGACTTAAGACTTTCCTCTTTGATAAAGCTTATAGTTAGGGCTGGCTCAGGCTTGCCTTGTACCAGCCCCTAGTTAGGCTGACTTAGGCCTAGTCTGACCCCCTATAATACACCGGGCACCTTCTCTCTCTCTCTCTCTCTCTCTCTCTCTCTCTCTCTCTCTCTCTCTCTCTCTCTCTCTCTCTCTCTCTCTCTCTCTCTCACTCACTCACTCACTCACTCACTCACTCACTCACTCACTCACTCACTCAGCTGGTACCATAGTGACCAAGTAGTCTTCCTGGGGTCCACCAAAAAAGAAAAAACTAAGCAAAACAAAACAAAGGACCACACTCATTTTATATTTAAATACAATTATAATATACCTAATGGTAAAACTTAATTAAAACACGAAACATTTAATAATTTTCATAAATCTAAAAATTCATTTTCTCTGAAAACAAAACTGAACACTCTACATACAGCCAAGTCAACATTTACAATCTTAAATGAGATTTAAGTTTCTTTTTAAATACCTGTTTGCTTTCAGTACAACAGAGACGATGAGGCAGATTATTCCACAGAGTTATTGTTCTATAAATAAAAGATTGTTATAAAGCATTTGTTTTTGGGCGAGGCAGTACCAGCTGACCGTTGCTGGACCCTCTAGTGCTATGATCGTGCACAGTATTTACAGCAGTAAAAACAACCTGTAGAAGGAAACACCTGCATCTCCCACGTAGTGCCTTTACAGCTGCTGTAGCTCTGATGTATAGTTCAATTTATTCAAACTTCTTTTTATTGGTGTTTTCAAATATGCGAAACATTTTAGGCTTAGCATGTGGATAGTCACACAAATTACAGAGAGAGATAGAGTGAATACACACAGTAAGAAAAATAAATAGGGTTAAAACATTGGCATCTTAGTGGTTACATTTTTTACGAGGCGCACATGAGCACAGCCTATGTTGATGTGGCCTTAGGGCTCATGCACAACATTGTCTTTGGTGTATTGCCATCCACTAACACAGAAGTACCATGAAAGTTTCTCAGTTTTCTTCAGTTTCTTTTTTCTCATTCACTTCAGAAACTCTTCATGGACACGTCTTGGGAATTTCCAACATAGCTTTCACCATACTCCTAGCTGCTGCTTCATCCTTATGGACTCTCCTCCCTGCTTGGCCCTTCGAGCTCTGGCTAGTTGGTGTAAAATGCATCACACAACGCTGCCACAGACACTAGACACCAAAAATCCAGTATACTGAGAAATACATTGAGCTTTCTGTGGTGGGGACAGGCATATCAGCACTGTGTTAACTATTTGGTGAAGGCTAGAATGCAACAGACGTCCATTTATATGTAAAAGTCCTGCATTCCAGCTTTTAAGTAAAATAACAAAATCCTTAAGCAGGGTTTGAACAAGAGGCTTACTGCCAGCTGGCCCAGGCACTTCTTAGGACTGACCGGAACAAACTGCAGGTTGCTGCACAAGGACAACGGTGAGACATGATATACAGAGACAACTTTACTGGGAAGGACGATTAATTTAATACTTCCTCCCAAAGAGGATCCATAGTGGTTTTGAACTGAACTATTGTATGACACACATATATGATCATTTTATGATTTTGAGGAAGCAGTCATTTTTACCACAGTGAATTCTTTTGGCTTAATAACTGCCAGAGGCTAAAAAGCTCCGGAAAAATATATCTGGAAACTAAGGGGGTGGGCATGTCTGATGTCTCTATCTCACATTATCATGATACAGCACCAATACATTAGTCCTCCTACCTGCAGTTCCCACTCCTCTGTGGTGTAATTCCCCTCAGTGCCTCACTGATTGAAACTGGCACAGACCAATTACATCACAAGCTTTAACCATAACAACTCCAAAAAGAAGATCACTGCCCCATTCTTTCTTCCTCTCTCCAAGTCCACGTTTTTCACACTCACATGGAGCCTTCCACCTCCACCTTTTCTCCAAATCTTTTCTCTCTGGATGAAACTTGGTGTACATCTTCCCACCTCTTGGTCTCTCTCTCTTTTCAACTCCCTCCTTTCCCACCTTGTACTTCCTCCTCTTTCCTTCTCTGTCTGTGTCCTCTGTCATCCTTGGGTACACTCTGATCTGTTCTGTTCTACTCGTGATGACTGGCTGTGTCACTAAGATGTCTCCTTGGTCAGCAGTCATTTATAAGCCACTCATCCTTCTACTGAACTGTTCTATCAGTCACACCAATGCTGCCACAACTGGTATTGTTTGTGTGTGTGTGTGTGTGTGTGTGTGTGTGTGTGTGTGTGTGTGTGTGTGTGTGTGTGTGTGTGTGTGTGTGTGTGTGTGTGTGTGTAGGTGTGATTGTGTGTGTGTCATCATGGCAAAATATGGTCCTGGTGACACGTTTTGTAGAGGGAAATACCACAGAAGCTGTTTTGAGTATTTCACTGTTTATACTTCCAGCTGTTTATACGTCTGTTTGTCTGTCTATCTGTCTGTCAATGCAACTATGTGTTACACTTCTAAGAATGACGCTGTGGCCGATCCTTGGTGTAGCACATTAAATTTTATTCCTGTAGGAACAGTAACAAAAACACTCAATATCAGTCCTTAGCGTCTGTGTTGTTTCTGCATCACTCATACTACCTGACGTCTCACTCTACTGGTGACTGACATATTTCAAAACACACATTCCAAGTCGAACACATCAAATCAAATTACAGTCCTGTGATCATGTAATGATCCGTCATGTAAACACCCTCTTTTTAACCAAAAGTATTTATCCTCAATGAACTTCTTTTTAAATCTCCAATTATTCTTAAATGAACTGTTTCACTTTTTTGCTTTAACTTATATCTGTTTTTAAATCATCAGTATTTATCACACAATATTCAACAAAAGCAACAATGAACTTCTATCCAGAAATCATGTTTCCCTATTAACTCTAATTATTTTGAAATGTAATAGCAAAACCCATGGTAAGTGCATCTTTGCACTATTATTTTGGAAAACTCCGAGGACACTGCCGAGTGCCCACCTGGCCTGCCATTTATCAGAGCCGCAAAGTACGCGGCCTTTATCATGGTTAGCATTCATGTCATTAGCCTTCGCTTATTCACACACAACCGAAGCTTTTTAAACCCTTTCACACTGTCTGTTAAGATAAACTAACTTTGAACTATCATCTCTGTCTGTGGTTGTGTTTACGGTTGCACATTTCTCACTTTAGAAGACAGTTTCACAGTTCGTATTCAATCTCATTATCATCACTCGCCATCTTGGATTACTATTCATTACTAAGTACTCACTCATCTCCATTCAAAGTCGCTACAGTTCACTGTCACAGTCTAAGGCTTTTACATGTTGTATTATTTTCATTCTCCACTCTGGTTATGATTTCTGAGCATCTTACCTGTAGGAACAGTAACAAAAACACTCAATATCAGTCCTTAGCGTCTGTGTTGTTTCTGCATCACTCATACTACCTGACGTCTCACTCTACCGGTGACTGACGTCGGTCATTGATACCCAATGCACACAGCGCCCTCTGCTGACCCGATACTTCAACCATGCAAAACATAACCAGGCCCGCTAGGAAATACATGAAATCACACAGGAAATATCCATACAGTCCTTTTTAACATGTTTTAAGTCCTTAGCTGTTTTTAATGTGTTCAAATTTTAAATGGGGGACAGGATATTTTTTAATCAAGTCTTTTTAATGTTAGTGTCTCTGAAAACAGACAGTGGCACATATGCAATACAGAAATATTGCAACCTTGCAAGATGCAGTCACAAACTTTACAGGTGTATAGCTGAGATCAAATGAGGGCTGAGTTTTAAGATTGGTGTGGTCTGAGCAAGGGGGATTGAAGTAAAGGGGTGACATGTACAGAAGGGGCCATTGTTTGTTTGATAAAGCTTATAGTTAGGGCTGGCTCAGGCTTGCCTTGTACCAGCCCCTAGTTAGGCTGACTTAGGCCTAGTCTGCTGGGGGACCCCCCTATAATACACCAGCCACCTTCTCTCCCTCTCTCTCTCTCTCCCTCTCTCTCTCGTATCCTATTACTGCATCTTGCTAACTCGGCCATTCTGGATGTCACTAACTCGGCTTCTTCTCTGGAGCCTTTGTGCTCCACCGTCTCTCAGGTTAACTCATATCGCAGCGGTGCCTGGATAGTGTGACGTGTGTGGTTGTGCTGCTGCCGTGGTCCTGCCAGATGCCTTCTGCTGCTGCTGCCATCATTAGTCATTAGTCATACTTCTACTGTTATTATACACATGATTATTATCACACATGTATACTGCCAGATACTAATATATACTTTCAACATATTGTACCACAGTAGCCAGAACTAAACGATAATATTATTACTTTCATGAATGTTGTTGTAAGCTACTGTCATTACCGTCTGTCCTGCATCTCTCTCTCTCTCTGTCTCTCTCTGTCTCTCTCTGTCTCATTGTGTCATACAGATTACTGTCATTTTATTATGCTGATCTGTTCTGTACGACATCTATTGCACGTCTGTCCGTCCTGGAAGAGGGATCCCTCCTCAGTTGCTCTTCATGAGGTTTCTACCGTTTTTTTTCCCCGGTAAAGGGTTTTTTTTTGGGGAGTTTTTCCTTATCCGCTGTGAGGGTCCAAAGGACAGAGGGATGTCGTATGCTGTAAAGCCCTGTGAGGCAAATTGTGATTTGTGATATTGGGCTTTATAAATAAAATTGATTGAATTGATTGATTGCCCCTCCCATTCTACACCCCTCATCCATATTTGTTTTAAGTCATGGATCACTCAGTATGTTTACATGCAGCTTGAGAAAATCGAATTATTGTCTTAGCCAGACTGAAACCGGACTTTAAAATGCATGGAAACAGCTTAGTCCGACTGAAATTGGACGATCCATAGCTTGACTCCATCTAGATAATTCAATTGAAAATCAAACTATTGCTGCATGTATCCACTTAGTTCGACTGGAGTCAGACTCGGCGTTCTACGCATGCACCACTTTTTCTCTTGCAGGCTTTCACCCGGAAGAAGAAGGACATGATGAGGCAAATTGTATTTGTGATATTGGGCTTTATAAATAAAATTGAATTGAATTGAATTGAATTGACGTAGCAGCAGTGCACGAACTCCCGAAAAAACAAACGAAGCAGAGGATGCACTACTGGATGGACGAGGATCACCATCTCAACCGAGGGGAAGATTGAATTTCTCAGGATGCGTAGAGAAATTATCCAGTCAGCCGAGTTTTCCAGGAAGATGGCAGCCTCCATGAAAAAGCATCGCACAATTTAAGTACTATTTTCGCAAAGAAGCATGCAAAAATTCCAAAATATGTTGGAATGTGTTATGTTTCTGCATATGTATTGTTATCTGTAAGCGTTGATTAAGAATATGAATGCTTGTTTGATAATCGCTAATTCACGATGTAGCCAACATGACTATCTACAGAGTTCTCCGTGCAAGAAACCCACATCGACGATACACGTGACGTAGGTGAACACGTCTGTTACATTAATGAAGTGGCGTCCCATAGGTTCGTAGGTAAAATTCCCTACCCCTCAACACTACCCCTTTGTCGTTGAGGGGAATCTATCTGGCGGGTGCACTTGAAACCAAGGGGTAAGGTTAAGGGAAGAGAACTGGGATTGGCCCTAAATTGTACACTTGCAAGGATGGCGTGAGGTTCCCCACTTTGTGAAAAACAGTTCGGGCACATAGTGCAACAGTTTATGAATCTACAATCTGTAATATCATCAAAAGATTCAAAGATATATAGGATATTACCTCATGGGCTCAGGAATACTTTGGAAAACCATTCTCAGCAAACACAGCTCATCGCTCATCTATCAATTCAAGTTAAGACTCAACATGCAAAAGCACTGCAGACTTCTCTGGACCTGAGCTCGTCTGAGATGGACTGACACAAAGTGGAAAAGTGTGCTGTGGTCTGATGAGCCAACATTTCAAATTGTTTTTGGAAATCATGGACATCGTATCCTCTGGGCTAAAGCAGAAAAGGACCATCGCGACTGTTACCAGCTCAAAGTTCAAAGCCAGCATCTTTGATGGTATGGGGGTGTGTTAGTGCCCATGGCATCATGGGTAAGTCTCACATCTGTGAAGGCACCATGAATGCTGAAAGATACATACAGGTTTTGGAGCAACATATGCTGCCATCCAGATGAAATCTTTTACAGGGACGTGGCTGCTTATTCAAGCAAGACAACAGAATGCAGGTACTAGACTGGCTGCCTGCACTCCAGACTTGTCTCCTATTGAACATGTGTGGCACATTATTAAATGCAAATTACAACAACAGAGACCCCAAACTGTTGAGCAACTGATGTCATATATCAAGCCAGAATGGGAAAGAATGTCACTTTTAAAACTTCAACAATTAGTGTCCTCATTTCACAAACACAAAAAACAAGAAGGTTTAACAGTTTAAGCATTAAATACCTTGTCTTTGTACTGTATTCGAATAGATATGCATTCTGTTTTTATTTCCATTTTACACAGTGTCCCAACTTTTTTGGAATTGGGGTTGTAGATTTTTTAAATTTTTATTTTTATTTTCATGCAGTCATTTCAATCACCGAATGACGGCATCATTATTTATTTTCTAATAACCTGAAAATGAGAAGGCCACTTCTCCACTTGATTTACTGCTGGACATTAATTGAGTCCTCAAATATTCTGTGAGGTTCTCACCATGGACAGGTTCTAGCAGGGGCTCTTAATTCATATCTCTCAATGCACTCTTACAGCATTGTATATGGTAAAACTCTACATTACAGCCTATATCATACAGCATAATTACTCTGGGGGTAAGATGTAAGTGTTTGTACTACCAGTGTACCAGTACAGTACATATCAATACATACATGTGGGTACTGGGGAACAAGATATGAAGTTATGGAGTATGAGGGTAACAATTTGCGTTATAGTGTTATTTTTACTGAGTACCTGTTCTTTTATTGCAGGGTATGTCTGACCTACTAAGAAATAATCAGGAAGTTTGGGAGGAACCTAAAGAGAATTTACACTGCAGTTATCACTTAACTATTAGGTACCTATTCTAATACCATTACAGGATACAGCATACAACTGAACCAAAATTTGGATGTGTCAGATTAACTGTGTAAGCCTTCTATAGACTGAGATTTTATTAATCTTATAAATTTAGTGCAGCTACACTGTGTGACATAGATCTAATAAACTTGGGTACAAGATCAGGTTTGATGTATGCAGACTGTACACTGACAACGCCTACTGAATCATAGGCTATGACATAGGACGCAACAGCTTCCCAAACTGAGTGCGCAAGGATGCTGCACAGGTAATTACTTTTCCAACTGTGAAGCACAACATAGAGGGTCACATTATTAAATAGTTTTGTGGGCACTATATACTGTGCTGTGTCTGTGTGTGTGTTTGCTAGCTGCAAGGTTATTCACCTGGCAGCTGCAACTCCGCCACTATTTCCTTCCATGTTTTGTCCTTCTTTACGTGGTCACGGTAAGAGCTGGAGGACACATCATACAGGCAAGGCCTCTGCTGCCACAACTCCACAAGGTTTTCCTCTTTGCTGGAATCCCACACATTTCTTTGAGTGTGTTTTGCCTCCATGGCAAGCTGCTATTCGTCTGTTTGTTTGGGTTTAGGGCCAGTGCGTCATTTCATGCTGCATTTCTGTTGGTTGGTTAGTGGACTTAGGTCGGGGTAGCAGTCATACTGTGAGATGATCATCCCAAATTTTTTATCCCAGGCTGTCTTTGATCACAAGAACATGACAACAATCATCCTTGAACCTCTCTCACTGTTAGACATAGGACCACCATTTTAGAGCCACGACCAAAGGTATCACAATGTTGCTTTCATGTTGGTCATCTTTTGTCTGGGACAACCCAAAATCACACAGTTTATACTAGGCTTTAAACAAATGAAAAACATGTGTTAACAGCTGATAGACATTTACTGGCATTATTATGAATCTCTAATACACTTGTGTGATACTCCTTTTCCCAACTCTTCCACCAGCTATTGGTCCTTATCCATCATAAAAGATACCACCTCTATGAAGCTGTTTGGAAGCATGGATCACAGAAAGAAAAAAAAAATACTCTGATAGGCTTGCTTGCCTTTTTTTTTTTTGCCTCTTTTGTGAAACTCTATGCAGTAACTGTATCATTTAGCACTCTTTGGTCACCCGGAAAACACTGCCTCTCAAAATGACACACCTTGATCATCAATTGGTTTGACTGAACCTCACCTCTTCAAATTCAACTGGCAAAATACTCCCATCATGTTTCTGAGCATTAAAGAGACCTCAAGTAACTTCTTGGGGGGAAAAAATGGAGCAGCTTTGAGAGCAGGGAGAAAGGCCCATAAATAAAACATTTCTTTAGCAGTCAGTTCAGTCAGCTGAACATTTTATTACAGTAACACATGGATATTTTCCATGTAACCTTTTTTATTTGTGCACTAATTTTATCATTACACCACCAGAAATATAGTCTAGACATTGTCTTATAGTACTGTAGTGTTTCTACTTTTACTTATAGTTTCCGTTCAATCACTGTGAGTTTTGCATTGTACCCCTTGCTGATACAAAGACTGTGTCAATGCAATATTCATATACTGTACTGATGTATTCACAGTATTTTTTTTTTACCATATGGCAACAGTCTTTATACTGTATTTACAAAAGATAATGTCTATTTTTGGACTAAACAAACAAACAAACAAACAAAAAAACACCATAATCTCAAAAAGAAGAAGAAAAGGAAACAGTATTTACACAGTTTTATACTTCGGAATATGTAACATGGCCTCATGAAGCCAAAACATACTGTATATACACAGTACTTTGAAGGGAGGGTTTTAATTCATCAAACCACTGTTTAATTGATGCTCTGTAGGAGATACTCACATAATAGCTGTGTATATCATTTTGATGGAGAAAATAGTTTTTGAGTGCAGTGTTTCATTTTGTAAGAGACTAGTGGTGTTTTGAGAAAATTGTTAATTCTTTTATGTTCAGAGATTCAGGAAATGTGTTCAAAGGATTGGGAAAAGCTGTAATGTTTTGAGAGTGTGAGAGCATTTTGAAAAAATGTGTCATTTTGGTCAGAGGCTTTCAGCTTTGGCCTGCATATGAAGTGTTTGAAAATGGAACATCTGAGCTGGCAAATGTGTTGAAGCAAATTTTAAAAACTGTATCTGGATAGTCAGTGCTGTGATAAACAAAGTTTACCATAGCACTGACTAGCATTGTGATGAACAAAGTTTATCATAAAGTTCCAAATTATTTCTCTGAAAACCCTCTCAACATTTTGGTAGCAGAGTTTTGGATTGATCCCTTCAGTGTGTAACAAACAGTCATTTAGTCTGTGTTTCTGATAGCTTGCGTGTGTTGCCTGAGGGCAAAGTTGAATCTAGATGTAAGATTTCATGGCTTTAAGTGGAGGTTGGTTTTGATACAGAAGTTTGAGGTTTGTGAAAGTTAGGGTGCAGTTATGCACTTGTGTTCACTTCTGAGTTTTGGGAAATGGAGGATATTTTCAAGACATGTTTCTGTGTAATGACATGATGGTTTCACATATATGTGGTGCTAGTTGCCCCTTGTTTCATTTAGTTACAGAGTAACTACAGGCTATATGGGGTACATCTTGTTTGACATTTTTGTACATCAAGACGTCTTAAGACATCTTAAGACAAAAAATTGAAGACGCCACCCATGTCTCAAGACATGCCAGAGCAGCACATGGGATGCACCCAGACAGATTTTTGACAGACAGGTTTTTGTGTCTTGAAGACATTGAGTGTCTTAAGACATCTTAAGACATATTTCCTTTGGCTTACTAAGCCAAAGGAAATATGTCTTAAGATGTCTTAATGACCGAAATCAAGACGTCTCAAGACATTTTTGTACATCAAGATGTTAAGACGTCTTAAGATATCTCAAGACATTTTTGTACATCAAGACGTCTTAAGACATCTTAAGACAAAAAAATTGAAGACGCCACCCATGTCTCAAGACATACCAGAGCAGCACATGTGTCTTGAAGACATTGAGTGTCTTAAGACATCTTAAGACATATTTCCCTTGGCTTCAGACATTCCCATTTTAAGATGGCTTCAGATATTGGTATGCATGTCTCAAAGACATGGTCAAGCTATCTTGTTTCAACTGGAGTATTATGATGATAATATGATAATGGTCTATTTATATTTTACTGTAAAATCTTATAAAATGTTATTGGAGCGTAAATGATAATTACTTATTTTTTCAATATTTAACTTGCATTATTTTTAATTTCCTTGAGAGCCCTGTGTAATGGGATTAATAAGGTAAAAACAAACAATAACTGAATGAACAAGTTAAAAATGTAAAATATTGCTTCAAATGAAGAAGGATATGGTAATGTACTGTGATTTTTTTATATAACAATTGTTTTCAACAGAAGATGAACATAAACAGGAGGTGAAATTAAGTTTATAAAAGTGTTTAATGAATAAATTATTGAATTAAATGAATATCATAAAAAAGTATCATAGAATAATTAATTTTAAATATACAATAACAATACATTTATAATGATCTATACACAGATCACGACAACATTTTAAGATATAATATGTAGTTTTTCCACATAAAAAATTCTAAAAACGACTAAACCAATATTATATATTCTGTTTAGTTGTGTACTTTGATTATCAGAAATGTTTCCAACAATTTTTCAAACCCAGATAAATATAAAATATTAATAACAGTTCCGGACCGTGTCATTAGGTTGCAACTAATGACTGGTAACTGCAGTTAGACATTAAATGAAGGAGGAGAAGAAGAAGCAGACCGGATGTGACATCAGAGAATGAACGTTACTGTTGCTAGGCTACGCTAACTACTCATGGATCATGGTTATGCATTAACGGTTGCTGCACCTTCTGACACCAAAGCTGTCCCGGTAAACAAGCCGGTAAAACGGAAACGTACGGTACGAGGATGAATTTTTCTATGGCCTAAGACCCTCATCACACAGAAAGCATTTTAGCAGCTGGAGGCAGCTTTTTGTAATTGTTTTTCATAAGAATGGAGCTTTTTGCTCGCTGTTTTGGCATCAATAGGCACCTCACATTTCTGCACTCCAGGTGCCTGGTGTTTTTGCCAGAGTGCTCTGAACTCTTCAAATTGAAAAAACTTAAACTCAAAGTGGAAAAGAGCCCCACGTCATCTCTGCTGTTTTCCCTTTGTCCAGTCGGATAATTTGAGAAGCGATCCTTCTGTAGTGGTCACGACAACAAGTTCACAGTTGCTAAACATTAGAGGAGAAACTGGTGGTTGCAGTTTCTTGAAACCCAGAGCAATATGACTTTACAAACCACAGTTAACCACCATCTCAATAGAAAACAGCAGGCGTGGAAGCAAACAAGGGTGGCACAAAGCTCCTGGACCAACTGGTGTTACTACCGTGATCCACCCTCTTTTTTAGGGTCTCATATATCCATACAAATCTCTGTTTCCCTCTGCCCAGCAAACTATTTTCTGACAGCCTCTTAACCTGAACCAGAGCTATGGCAAGTACCCTCTGCCTGTCCATTTTAGGAACTATGTACTAACTACTGGGAAATAGAAATAAATAAGAATAAACTGTAGACCAATTACACAGGAAAAGAAGAAAAAAAGAAAAAAATGTTTTTGTGGTCCACTACACTTTCTATGTGATCAGGGCCTAACTCACCTGTTTACATTTTATCAAGGCTTAAAGTTAATATTTAAGGGCAGTATTTAATATTTAATATTAATATTTGAGTGACTGCCTATCTTGTCCTCGGCTTCTCAGTCGGATGCATCCCTCGCTCCTCCACAGCGCCAGCCTCTCATCCATAAAGGATCACTTTTGGCTCCAAAAAATCAAGATAGCGATGGACAAAATGCTTAAGTTGAGGCTTTAAAATGGGACTCCACTTAAAATGACACAAACAATTATTTATACACGTTTATACAGTGGGCCTAAAAGTAGTGATCGGTTAGGGAAGCAGTTTGGAACACAGCTCACAAAGGGAGTAATGAAATCAAGGGGTTACCACAGGACAATGTAGGAAGCAGTTCCCAGACAAAGCTTGTTTATCATCAGGTTCAGAACTGTTACTCTGAGCAGATATAATGAAAATAGAAGGCTGGCTCAATGTATAAAAACACTGTTCATCGACGTGAACACCCTAAAACGTCCTCTAAGGTTAAAGTAACCTTATTGATAATGTTTGACTGTAATCCAGTGCTCTGGGGTTAAAAGACATCACCGTGGATTGCTTTGAGGATGACTAATGCTCACAAGGAAGTGAGCGAAACAGCAGCAAACACAAGTTGACCAGAGGCATGGCGGAGGAACAGGGAAGTGATGGACCAGGACAGAGGCCTCCACACTGTAGCCCACGCAGCATAAACTGCACAGTCTGGGCTACCCTGGGATTTGACTCAGTGTAGCATTCGCTTACGAACAGAACAAGGACAGTTGTTTCCCTGCAGTGTAAGTGAGAAAACTGCCTCTGCTCTGAAGAGGCTATGAGCCTGGCTCTCATACAGTTCTCTCTTCTGCTTTCTAGTCAGAGCAGAGAAATTAGCATAAATGACTGAAGTCTTAAAGGCAGCAGAGTTCACTCCCTCCTGAATTGCCTTGGGATACAGCTTAGTTTAGAATTGATGTAGTATAGTGTAGTATGATCAGACAGACACTTGAACAGTACCTTTTATTCTGTATTTCTATGTTGCTTCAGCTGTATGGTTCCTGCTGGAAAACCCCCAACAACTTTGTTTGCACATCAGATCCTGTGAATGGTCTGGACCAGCAGGACACTGCATCTATTTTTGAGTTTTGACAAACTGTTCTGAAACTGGTTAATGTTCTCTCTCAAAGGTGTGGGTTGCTTAGTCAAATTTTGTCCATATAAATGACAGTGTATTTACATCCTCTGTGGGATGGGTTTAGATATGGCAGTGCACAGTTTACATGGTTCACATTTTAATGTATAAAGAGAATGTTCTATATAATGGCTTTAGCTGTGGGTGCCTTTTGAGTTTACTGAGTCACCAGCTAAATTAGGTTAAACACCAGCTATCACTCATGCCACTGCAATGCTTGGATCAACACAGGAGAAATATTCAGTCAGATAGACGCAAATACACTGCTCAAAAAACTAAGGGAACACATAATGGTCACAGTATAACACCTAGTTCAGGGGTATCAATCTGTCCATTTAGAAAGGACAAGTGATTGTGAATGGGAAATTTTAAGGTTCTTTTATTAGTTTTTAAATGTCTTAACGTTCTTGGGCAAATCTTATTTATCTGACCTGCTTTTATCATATCAACCCTCGCGGATCCTGAGGTCCTCCGGCACCGGCCTTTTAATTCTTCCAAAAGTGAGAACGGGGGCGTCTTACAGGTGAAATGAATGTAAATTGTTTGTTGTATGTTTTTATTCTGTGAAGCACTTTGTGCTGTTTAATGTATGAAAAGTGCTATATAAATAAAGTTTGATTGATTGATTGATTGAAATGGACCTACATTTGTATAGCGTCTTTCTAGTTATCCCACCACTCAAAGCACTTTTTACACTATGAGTCACATTCACCCATTCACACACACATTCTGGTGGTTGAGGCTACCCCACAAGGTGCCACCTGTTTCTCAGTTTTTTAACACACTCACACACCGATGGAACAGACATTGGGATATTTGGGGTTCAGTATCTTGCTCAAGGATACTTTGACATGCAGACTGGAAGAGATGGGGATGGTCTTCCAATTGGTGGATGACCCGCTCTACCTCTGAGCCACAGCTGACCATTGGCACTCTGTTCTCTTCACAGATGAGAGCAAGAGCAGGGTATCTGCAAGTTTCAACAAGTCAAATTTAAGACTTTTTAAGACTTTTTTAAGACCATAATGAATACAGTTTAAGACCCATTTCACATCGATAATGGCAAAAAAGTACAAAAGACTTGAAGGAAAATTGGAGGCCCGGAATCACTTGCAAAGTATATGAATTTATTCACAGCTCTTTCACATTGGAATACAAAATGCTTAACCTAACTAAAAACACCAGAAACCTCTCTGTTGTGAACTAATATTTGTTTGGAACTCAGAATAAAAAAAAATATTGGCAAACTCTACAGCCAACGGCCATTGTGTGTATGTGTGTGTGTGTGTGTGTGTGTGTGTGCATGTCTGTATGCGTGCACACAAGAACTATCTGAGCTCTTGTCCCATGGTTGCAATCTCCTCCACAATGTTCTTGAGCTCTGCTAATTTTTCCTTGTAGCTCCTCCTCAGAGCATTTGATTTTGTGATGAGCTGGGGCATCTGAGTGCCCGCCTTGCCCTCCGCCTCTTCTGCAAACCTGTCTGCATCTCTGGCCAGACATTCAGAAACCTCTAGGACAGTTTTCCTTTTCTTTTTTAGTTCTTCCACGTGATCCTCTAAAGCCTTTCTCTTCTTTCCCTGTTCATCAGACTCCTTCTTCCTTCTCTCTTGATCAAGGTGGACACGGTACTTGGACCTGGCTGATGCCACAGAAGTCAAGAGCTCTTTCATGAGGGGAATCTTGGCCACCCCGCCGTGTTGAGTGACATAATCACACACAAGCCTGTGCGCAACAAAAGTGTCCCCCTGCATGTTACACGTTTCAACTTCCTTGTTTACAGAAAAACCTCTCTCCACAGTGGCCTGTCCATGGGACAAAATGAGCAGCTTCTGGCAAAAAGTCAAAAGTTCCGGATAGGGCCTTCTAAGGAAACCACACAAGAAGGTGTCTAGCCTCTCTTGCATGGGTTGGAAGGAGGGGAACTCCTCACTTCTGCTCTCAAGGTACAGGAAGTCTGAGTCTTATTCTGTTACTTCTGGTATTATAATCTAGTATGTGCTGATGATAAGAAAAAAAATCATGAAAAAAAATAAATAAATAAAAATTATGCAATGCTATGTTACTTACCTTGACATGTTTCAGTAAGTCCTGAGCCATCGCATGCCCCAAAAACGCACATGCAAGTCCAACTGCTTGGTCTTGTTCGTTTGATTCAGGCTTTCGTCGAACATCAACACGAACAGGCCCTTAACTTTGGAGATGAGGTCTCTCTTGATGTAATCGGCCAAATTCAAGCTATGTGTGCCGTCTTGTCTTTTCCACACTTAAAAGTTTTCGCAATCTCGGAATCCGGGAACATAGTCTGGAACAGCTCATCAATGTTCTCATTACCAGTATATGACTGGTGCTTAGTTACCGTATAAAAAGTCCATAGCACCTCCGCTTTTAGTGTGGGTGTAGACCCAAACGCTGTCCGGAGGTCGACTGGAGTTGCAGCAGACTGGGTCGCGCTGGACCTCGATGCTCCAGCTCCTGATGTGGAACAATACTGGCTGATTGACAGCGTTTGCTGCTGGCATTTTATGACCGCTTTATGTTTTTCTGATTTGCAATGGGATTCCAATGCCTTGATGCCCAATGTTCCAAGTTTTAAAGTTTTCTTGCAGAAAGTGCAGTGTGCTTCATATATGTTTCCATCCACCGGCTTCAACCATGTATTAAATTGTTCGTTCTGAAGCCACAAATCTGAAGCCACAAATCAAGTAATTCGGCTTTGCTGTGGGCTTTTGTTAGTAAGTTTTCTCTGCTGCTATGCTAAGCTGTCTGTCACAACACACCGCTGCGCGTGCACAGCACATTAGCTAGTGTTGATAAATTCTGACCGGGCAGCACAGGTAGCCTACTTCAGTTCTGCTTTGTAGTTACGTTATAGCGTCCTCAAAAATCAAAAAATTTAAAAGCGAGACTGAAGTTTATGCATGTTTAAATAAAAGTAACGTCAATAGATTTTTAAGACCTTTTCAAAATCGTATTTAAGACCTTTTATGAGATTTTATGAGACTTTTAGACATCCTTGGAGGGTCGCACAGACCTCCGTGTCATAGCCGGTAACCTGCTGCTGTTAGGTACCAGGATAAAATCTTCAGAGTGATTGTCAGACCTTACGCTGGTGCAGTGGACCCTAGGTTTCTCCTGGTGCTGGACAATGCAGTGTGTAGACAGTTCCTGGATGACAAAGGCATTTATGCAGTTGACTGGACTGGACCTCAGTCCAATCAAGCAGCTATGGGATGTTATGTATCGGTGCATCCGCCGCCACAAAGTACCACCACAGACTGTCCAGGAGCTCACTGATGCCCTGATCCAGGTCTGGGAGGAGAGCCCCCCCCAGGACACCATGCACCGATTCATCAGGAGCATGCCCAGACATTAGTAGGAGTGCATACAGGCATGCAGGAACCATGCACATTACTGAATCACATTATGAGGGGTGGCACAGGGGACATACACAGACGTTTTGAAGGGCTGTTGCTATAACCTGAGATTTTAGGTATCGCTGATCTGCATGTGCCTGAAGGGTTTGGGATGGGGTCATTTAACTAACTCCCTCATGTCCCCCCCCCCCCCCCCCCCCCCCCCCCCATCCCCTCTGACTCAATCCCCCTCCCTCACCTCACATACAAATACACTCCATGTAACCCCTTTGTTTTTCAGGTTTGTGAATACCTCAACACGCAGGCGCTTCTGGTTGTTAACTGTGCTTATATATATTCTGATGCTCTGCTCCATAACTCTGCGATGCTTCACCATGACACATCGGTTGACTGTAATACATACACTTAACAATTACATCTACTCATGCAAAATCCACGCAGAGAGAAACTCACATAGAAGCACACACAGATTATTTTCCATACCCTCACACAGTATGATAAAACCCCCACTTTGTCAATGTCACACCTAAACTTGGTTTCCTGGAATGTGCACGGCATCCGCTCACAGGCGAAGAAAATTAAAGTGATGGACTTTGTCACAAAATTGAAAACAGATATTTTCCTCCTACAAGAAACCCACTTGCTAAAGTCAGAAGAAAAATCTCTTAAAGATCAAAATTTTAATCAATTTTTTTCATCCTGCTATAACAACAGACAAAGAGGTGTCTCTATCATGGTCCACAAGAGACTACCATTCACTTTAAACAGCACGGTAACAGACCCAGAAGGCCGCTACATCATTATTCAGGCAGCAATCTTTAACAAATTATATACAATTGTTAATCTGTATGCCCCTAATAATGATGATCCAGCCTTCTCTCACACAGTCTTCTCTCTACTATCTAACCTATCAGACAGCTCGACAACTATAATTGGAGGAGACTTTAACACAGTCCTAAATGCTTCATTAGACCGATCTAGTAACTCAGTACATACAAAGCAATCACAATCGGCTAAGGTAATACAGGAATATATGGATGATTTTGGGCTTGGCGATGGCTGGAGACTCAAATACCCATCGAAGAGGGAATATACTTTCTTCTCTCCTGTGCATCGCTCATTTTCAAGAATTGACCTTTTTCTCTTAAATAACTCCATCTCACAAAAAATTACCACAAAAATACACCCTATCATTATCAGCGACCATGCACCAATATCACTCAATTTGCAAATAGAAACCATCCATAGACGGTCCCCAACATGGCGCTTTAATATCTCTTTACTTAAAGACCCAGACTTTGACAAAATGGTGAGACGGGAGTGGGCAAACTTTCTTGAAGATGATGACTCTCCAAATTTATCTCCATCTTTAATATGGGAGGCTGGAAAGGCAGTAATCAGAGGAAAAATTATATCATACTCCTCCTACAAAAAGAAACAGGAATTGCAAGCGGAAAAAAACACTGAGGAAAAAATTAAACAACTAACACAGGAATATGCGAACAATCCAAGTGATCAGGTATGGACCCAATTACAGTGTACAAAATCACAATTGGACAATATTCTATCAAAGAAAACTGAATTTATTATACAGCAACTAAGATATAATAACTTTGAACACAGTAACAAATCAGGAAAATTTTTGGCAAATCAGCTCCAACACAATAAAGAAAAATCTCTGATAACAACAATCCAGGAGCCGTCCGGAAATTATACACAATCCCCTCAGGAGATCAATCAGATTTTCTATTCTTTCTACCATAACCTATATTCAACAGTAAACAATCCAAACCCAGAAGATATTCAGGCTTTTCTCGACAACCCAAATTTACCTCAATTATCCACGGAACACAGAAATATTTTAGATGCCCCCCTGACTATTAATGACCTGCAGAGCGCATTAGACAAAATGCCAACAGGTAAGGCCCCAGGTCCAGATGGCTTTCCTGCTGATTTTATAAAACATTTCTGGACAATATTAGCACCACTTTTCATCAGGACAGTGACAGAGATCAAAAAGAACGGAGGTATAAGACCTCACATGAATACAGCAGCAATCAAATTATTACTAAAGCCAGACAAAGACCCCACACTTCCTTCTAGCTACCGTCCTCTATCACTAATCAACAGTGATATCAAAATTATCTCAAAGGCACTTGCTTTTAGACTGGAGAAAATAATTGCAACAATAATTCATAATGATCAAACGGGCTTCATTAATGGCAGACACTCAAGTAATAACGTCAGAAGAGTTCTTAATTTGATAAGTAAAGCACAACGGGTTAATACCAAAGCAATTGTTCTGTCACTTGATGCAGAAAAAGCCTTCGACAAGGTCAACTGATCCTTCCTATTTGCCACCCTGAATGGATTCGGCTTTGGAGAGTCATTTATCCAGTGGGTATCAGCCTTATATAATTCCCCTAAGGCCACAGTCACCACCAATGGGATCACATCTAAAAGCTTCACCTTCCAGAGAGGTACCAGACAAGGGTGCCCACTCTCGCCTCTACTGTTTGCAATATTCATCGAACCATTGGCTATGGCAATCCGTCAGAACAGCAAGATCATAGGTATCCATTCCGCCAATTCAGAGCATAAATTAATCTATATGCCGACGACATTTTACTTTACCTACAAGAACCGAAATCGTCTTTACATGAAGTATTTAATCTCATAACAAATTTTTCTAAACTTTCGGACTACTCCATCAACTGGTCCAAATCGACAATACTGCCAATAACGGAGAACTCTTGGAATCCTGCAGACCAAAAATTTCCTCTCCCTGTGGGCAACATAAGATATCTTGGCATAAATATTTCATCCAAACTATCAGACTTGGTCCACCTGAACTTTAGCCCACTGCTAGATAAGATCTGTGGTGACCTGAAGCGCTGGAATAATCTTCCCATCTCCCTCCTGGGTCTCCTCGTGCTCCCTGGGCCGGGGGCGGCGTGCCCCCCCCTTCGCTCCACTCCCACCCTTCCCCCTCCCTCCCCCGTCTCCCCGTCCCTCCCTGCCCCTCTCTCCCGGCCTTGGGCGGGCCCGGGGTCCTCCCCCGAGCTGGGGGGCCTGGCGCGGGGGCTGGGTGCTGCCTGCGGGGGGGTTCTGGTGCTGTGCAGTGTGGGCCTGCCCGTTGGTGTGCGGCCGGTGGTGGGGGGGCGGGTCGGATGGGCTGGGGGCCCGGCTCTGGGTCTGTGGTGGTCTGGGGGGGTACTGGCGGGGTTGCGGGTTGGCCTGTGCTCGGGGGCTGGGTGGGGCTCGTCTTCCGTGCTCCCTGGTGGCGCGTCTCGTCCTTCTGCTGGGGGTCGATTTGCTGCGGGCGGTGTCAGCCAGGTCGAGACCATTGCGGGGGCCTGGTGCTGCAGTTGCTTGGGGGGCGGGGTTGGGTGGGGGCCTGTTGGGTTTCCTTGGGGCCCGTCTGGCCTCCTAAACCACATTTTGTTCACTCTCCACACACATTCCACAGTTTTTAACGCACCACATACACTCACTCTTCGAGGCGCAGACCACGGATGGATTGGGGAGCTTCATGATGGGGCAGGCTATGGACAGTGGTGTCCGGTAGCCCTCCATGCTGCCCCCCGGCCCATCCTTTTCTGTCCTCTAATTTTAAGGCACCACATACACCTACATTTTGGGGGACAAATGGGAACAGGTTCCAGGTGCCTTATGGCTGCACGGGCTGCAGGACAGCAGTGTGCTGTAGCCATCAGCCTTGGCCACACCTGTCTCCTATGTCCCTCAATTTTAATGCATCACATCACACTTATGGGCACTCACATGCACATTCACGGTGTAGGGTTAATGTTTCTCTGTCAGGGATCGGAGAATCGGTCCCAGAAGCGGTCTGCGTCGGGCGGTGGGTGGGTGGGTGGGTCCCACCTGTCTGGGGTGTGTCTCTGGCTCTCTCGGGGGGCCGGCCATTGCCGCCCCTGGTCCTGGGGCCTGCGGGGTGTCCTGCCGCTTCTGTGGCTCCCTGGTCGTGGGGTCTGGGCGCCCCTTTCTTGGGGTGACGGGCCACCCCCCTTCCCCCGCAGGGCTGGCCCTGGACCCTGGTGTTGGTTTTCATAAACACATTGGGAGGGTTCAAATACACGCATGCATGTTCGATACTTCAGCCCCGTGACACATCGCAAAGAACCGATGGGATCACTTCAAAGGGGCCCACTTGCTTCTCAAACCTTCCACACTGTGCTCTCTCTTCTCTACAGGCGGGCTTTCCCCCTCCACCAAGACTCTCACATTTTTGGTGTTCAGTATAGACTTCTCTTTTGTTTCTGTTTCTCAGTACAGTATAGTAGACATGTATATGTTTATTTCTGATAATCTGCATGGAGCACAACCACCTCAAGGCCACAATACATCAGCTACACTGCTTGTTTATCCCTTTTTTTGTTTGTTTGTTTGTTTGTTTGTTTTCCCTCCTTCTCCTCCGCATGCACTATCACTATGTAACTCAGGACTTGCACCTGCCCCCTCCCCCTTGCTTGTTCCTTACTTTCCCCTTAACCCCCTTTGGTGTATCACGGCCCTCTCTGGCTCATATTAGGAAGCTTTTCCAATAAAGGCTGATAGGCTAGTCTCCAGGGAGGGTGGGTGACGGTCACAACCATGCATTATGGGTATAAAATACTTGACTGCAAGATTAACAGTGCATCAATCTTCACAAGAAGCTTGCACCCTTTTGTGGCGCTAAGCTATGAAGACCAGTGCAGAGAAGTAGGGAAAAAAATAAAAATAAAAAATAACTAACTGCAAATCCATTTAAAGTAAGTTTTTTGCTTTACATTTTAAAGATTGATGAAATAAACTGCACACTGTTAGCTTAAGTTAACATAAAGCCCATATCCAAGTTAAACAAGGATAATATGAAAATGCAACTTTTTCATGCATTTATGCCATCTGTCTACATTAAGCATTTTGCTCCCTGCAAATGTAGGACTTTTTTTTTTTTTTAAATGTTCTATTAAATCCTTCAAAAAAACAATCAAATTATACAAATATTGTGCTTGCCCTACTTAACAGCAACTCAATTGTTGGTGACGCTCAGGAATAAGACTGGAGTAGGCTTCATCTACATAGTTTTGTATGTGCAAATAGAGGTGATACTACTGATAATTAGAGAGGATAGATAGAAAGAGAGTGATAGGGAGTGGGAGGCAGCATGTATATTGCAAAAGATAGAGAAATGACGATAAGGAGAGTATGTGGGTGTATTTGTTCTCGTATTTTTAGAACATTTTAAAAGCTATTAAGGTTTGCCTAATTAGTGAGTTTGAGTTTGATATTACAGAGATGTAGCTTCATGTTTATTATTCAAAAATGCAATGCACAAGTCCAACTCAATGTGCTCTACAACAATGCCTCAAGACATCTACATGACTAGATTTTCTGCAATTTGGAATTTTCTAGAAAACACATTTTTGACATCTTTTCCTAAACACTAGGTCCAATTTACATAATGTACATAATTTTAATACCAAATTTTCTGTAGATCATCACTGGACCAAGCCTATCAAACTCTATCAAAAGTTTGTTAATATCTCATTGCCTTTTGAAAATATTGACTAATCAACTTTAAAGGGGTCATGAGTCTGTGCATGATTAGATGTAACTCGGTAACCTTTGAGCCAATCATAACACAACTTGCAGGAAGTGTCTACACCGTACTTGCAACATACCTTGAAAGTTTCATTAGAATCAATTACTAGGGGGTGCCACAAATACAAAAAAATAGCATGACATAATAGATTATAGATCAGAAATTGTCCAATTATTACAAAACTTGCAGGATATATTAAATGATAGCCACGTGGAACCATGTGTGTAAAATCATTTTGAAATTACTTAATAGGGAGCATCAGCAGTTCCAAACTTGCATTGCCTTTTCAGTAATTTGGCCATAAATCAATGACAGTTTGTACGAACATCAACAAACTTTGTGGATATTTTTAACTAAGCCATTGAAGCATGTCCCCAAAATGTTTCTGTAACTGCAATTGGAAGCAACAGTGTTGCCAAAGAACAGTGTGGCCTGGTAGAGATTGGATGTGAATGAATGCACATTTGTCCGATTATCATAAAACCTGCTGCTTATCTGTTAAAAAGTCCCCCAAATGGGGAATGCCCCAAACACAGCTCAAACAACAACTAAATAAACAACAACAAATTCAACTCCATACAGCACCGATATCCCGACCCACTCGGTATATTTCGGGCTCTAACTCGACCACGCATTATCAAAACACACGCCGTTCATCTCAAATTAAAGCTGAGACTCTGCGTCATTCTATTGGCTCTAACGAATCAAACGGGGTGTCAGTCACTCAAATCGACCAAGCCGTCATGGAGATGCGGGCCTCCAAAGCTCAGAGTAGAAACTCAGGTTCAAATGCAGTAGGTGCGTATTGGTGAGATTGGAGTGGGAAATATAGGAAAAAAATGAAACGGACAGTTGTATGTGTATGTCCTAAACATCATTAGGGATTTACAGAAACAAAAAAATGAAGGATATAGGATTGTACATGACAGAAATCACATGCAACATGAAGCTCGCCTGAATTTTCTGTACTAAAACCTCTCTAATATTGTTCTGCTTCACCTTATCAGAATCAACCTTTGCAGAGTTAATGTTCACATATTGTACTATGATATAAGTTAGATATATAAGATATAAGTATTCAATTTACTATGACACCAAAAGTATTCAAATAGACCTTGTGGTTGCAGAGATATTTCATTTCATTATGGGTATGCAATTTTCGAGCAGAGGCCTATAAAATAGGCCTAGGGTTTAAAAGACAGATGTTGTAAACTGTCAAAAGTCTTGATCCTTCACAGCTTTCAAATTTTAAAGGTTCATGCTGGCTTGAACCTCGGAACCACTGCTTGCGGCTATATTTATAAAATTATGTTTGCGCTTGTGGTGTTTGTTAAGATGCACTGATAAGATCTTTCAATGCAGACAGAGCTGTTACTCATGTGCATGTAAAAATAGTGTATTTTTTGTGAAGGGCATTTTTAGACTGAAGGAATGAGCTTCGTCAGTCAGATCACACTGAGATAGTTACAAGTAATGATCGTTTAGAAGTGCTCCAGCTATCAAAAGTGTGTGTCTCAAGCTCCCATTTCAGCCCGTCATTCCCGCCTACCTCCATTCCAACATTTGTGTCAATATCATTTCACATACATCACAACCAAAAGTCGTCATCACACGTTAAATATAGAATCCAACTGATCCCACCCTCATGTTACATTTGGCATGTTTAGTCTTGTCTGATGTACGATGACTTTTTTTGATCTAAACAGACCTTCTGAGAGTTCTGTGACTAGGAGTGAGTCACTCCTCACCAGTTTCCTTGCCTCCACCCAGCCCGCCGTGGTCTGCCATCATGTGGCCTATGTTCATTCATTTTTTGTGGCTCAGTCTTAATTCTTGAGCCAACACAGAAACAGTTGGTGTTTGGGTGTGTTCTTTATTGGACTGATTCAGAGCCTGCCTCTATCATTTTGCCTGTGTAATTCTTGCACTGTCGTAATGGATTAAATTTTTTTTGTGATCAATTTTTTATTTATTCATCGCTTACACAATAGGGAGGGAGCATGAAAAAACAAACAATTATTTACATGCTGGTGAAAAAAAACAACAAAAAACCATCTTCACATCCATGTGTGACGCCCCTCCCAATGTCTTTTAGAATCTTTCAGCCAGCCTCATCAGGCAGTTGGCTGACATGGGAGGGTCGTTACCATGATTAGGCTCACCTGGGCTTCCAAGCTATAAAAGCTGCCTAATCTGTTCACTTGGCCTCTCCCTTCCTTTCAGCTGACATCCACTGAGCATCTTTGGTTTTGCATGGCTTTCATGACTGGCTTTGCTGATCTACACACTCCATTGATTATTAAGTTAATTTTAGTTTAATAAATTTGGCTTGTTTTAAGTAAATCTTTTGTGTGGACTCCCTTCTTGTCACATACTCTGAGCCAGTTTGTGACACATGAAACACCACCTGCTCCGAGTAAATCAAACATTGTGAGTAAGAGATGGTCTTTCCAATTATATAAGCCATGATACACGAGACATTGTTCCAAAATCTATTAATCTCTGGACACTGCCAAACCATATGATAGAGAGTAGCAATGGTATTGTCTGGACAAAAATCACAATATGGATTATCTCTGAGTTTCATTTGTTGTAATCTTCGAGGAATTAAGTAAGTTTATAATGAATCATAATGTATCATTTGATGATCAAGATTTCTGGAAGACAAGGATACATTTGACCATATAGTGTGCCAATCTAGATCCGAGGAGATGTTAATATCAGTCTTCCAGAGTCTAAATGATAGAGGTTTGTATGAAGCTTTAGTTATAAATTTATATAGGTCAGACAATACCATTGTTTTTGCTTTTGGTGTCAAAAATAACATGAAGAGAATGATTTTCTAACTCAGTGCCCCAAGGAACACCTTGAGCACGCATTGCTGCACATAACTGTAAATAGAAATAAAAAGTGCCCGGTAGGTTATAAGACCTATCTAAGTCATGGAATTTAAGAAGACCCTTTCTCCCTATGATGTCTTTAAAAACACAGACTCCTTTATCCCTCCATTTTGGAAAAACAATTGGCTTCTTCTCGATTAGAAGATAATAATTATGAAAAATAGGAGATTGAGCAAAAAATTTATTGCGAATTTTGTCAAATCGCTGGACTTTATGCCATACAGTGAAAACATATGAGTTTATTGGCCCAAAATCTTGAGTATATCAAATTAGACACGTTATGTGGATATGTTAAATGCTCTTTAATGGGGCGCCATGACACTCTCTGAGTCTCTGAGTTCAACCAAGTAGTAAGTGGACGCAAAACAAAGCACCATGAATACCATTCGGCAATTTAATACCTCCTGATGATTTATATCTTTGCAGAGTGGAAGATTTTATTCTGGGTTACTTTTTGTTCCATAAAAAAGTGCTAATAACAGAATGCAGCTTCTTCCAGTAACCACCTGGTGGAGATAGAGGAATCATGGAACTGATGAAATTGATACGAGGCAATATGTTCATCTTGATGACTGAAAGTCTGGACTGAAAAGAAGTAGGGAGCATACCCCATCTTTTCAAGTCGCCATCAATATCATTTAAGACTTTATTATAGTTATCAGTAGTTAGTGAGTTAACGGAGGGATGGATGGACACTCCTAAATATTTAAATTTACAAACAACTGGAATATTGAAGAGAAGTGTCTGATCACCCAGTCCACCCAGTAGCATTAAAGCTGATTTTGTCCAGTTTATTTTATAACCTGAGATACTGCTAAAAAAACGCAAATTTTTTAAAGAGATGTGGGAGGGATTTAGAGGGACTTTTTGTAAAAATCAAATTATCGTCCGCATACAGAGAAATATAATGTGGTGTATTGTGAATGATGATTGGTTCATGAACCTCCGACTGTTGTATTGCCTGAGCAACAGTTTCCAGAGATAGACAAAATAAAAGTGGAGATAAAGGGCAGCCCTGACGAGAGGATCTGGAGACTGGAAACCTAGATGAGCAAGTGTTGCCCGTTATAACAACTGCAGAAGGGTTGGCATACAGTAACTTAATCATAGAAATAAAGCTATCACTGAAGCCCATGTGTTGGAGTACAGACCATAAATAACACCATTCCAACCGGTCAAAGGCCTTCTCGGCGTCTAATGAAAGAATGGCACTTTTATCCTCTGAACCTGAGGTTGAATCTATAATATGAAGTAAGCGACGGACATTATCAGATGCTAGTCTAGATTTAATAAACCCAGTTTGGTCGTGGTGGACCAAATGGGGCATGTAGCGCTCTAAACGAGTAGCTAAAACCTTAGCGTAAAGCTTAACTTAACAATTCAGACTGTAGGAGGAGCAGTCATTAGATGGTTTGTACTTTTTTAGTAGAAGAGAGATGATTGCAACATTGGAACTAACAGAGAAGGAGCCTCTATTAATAGAAAAATTAAACCTATTCAGCAACAGAGGACCGAGCTGAGGCCAGAAAGCATCATATAATTCTGGGGTAATCCATCCAGCCCCCCCCCCCCCTTCCTAATTGCTAATATCGGTGAATATTAACAATCAAATAAGGTGTGATCCCAAGCACTGACCATCACAATAAACAATGTAGCAATAACCACAGAGGACTGCTCTAGTAAAGTCACAAATGTTTATTAAACAATTACGAATAAACAATCAAGCTTTTGAATTACCTAATTAGTTTCCTATGTACTTCTTTCTAAATTTACATAAAGTGCTAATCTTAGTCTAAAAATAGATAACGTAACATAACGCGGTAAAAACGAGTCACAACAAGCACACAGGACCGTTTAGAGTTGCTGAAGAGTTTATCTGATGACTGCAGGCAGAGGCAGGCTAACACTACCCATTGACTCCAAGCATTTGAGCTAAGCTAATTAGCGGTGGACGAGCTCTGGCCGGCTCTCCCTTGTTACTGCATGTATAGCCAAAAGAATGGCATCTACCTGCTTGTCATGGACTCTGGAGTGAGGCAAGACACGCAAACAAAAAAAATGTTGGCGTATCCCTTTAAGGAGTTGCTCACAGGGCAATGTGTGATTTTATCACAGGTAGGGGGTGTACATGAGTGTGCCTGCAAGTGTGCATGTAGGTTAGTAAAAGAGAGAGGGAGAAAAGAAAATTAGAGCGGGACCTCGTAATTGGCGCGATGTAACAGTGGCCATGGAGGAACACAATGGTGACCTTCCTATCCCTCAGAGGCTGGTAGACTAACTGGGGTCAGTCTAAGGGGTCCTCTGGTCTTTGTTCCAGATAGGAATGTGGCGTATTGTGATCCACTGGCCGGCACAAACTAACAGCGGGTTATCCACCAAATGACACAATCAGTTTGCTCTGGCACACCAACAAACAGCAATAAATGATCAGATCATCAAAAAGGGCACGGCCCTTTTGAATATTCACAGTTAAATTACATGTGTAAAGTCTCTGCCCAGACTGAGCCTCTCTTACTTGGGTTGCTTGGCGCGACAGCGTGCGCCGAGTTGTTCCGGGATGATTAATCTGTCATATTGTTATTGCAAAAATACCCTTAAATATCATGATATTTTTTAGGGCCATATCGCCCACCCCTAGTGAAGAGTGCTAACATCAGCACTGTGGGTGGAGATATGGTTATCAGTGATGACCACCATATGAGCGCAGTGCAGAGCAGCAGTGATTAGCTTGTGAGTGAGATACTCACACAGGGAATATCGTGCACTAACAGCCACATGCACCCGCACTGGCTACCACAACAAAGAATAAGAAAATATTCTTTATTAATCCCCCAGGTGATTCACTCTGTTGTCATATACACACACAGACCCGAAAGACACACACATGCACAAACAGGAACTATACATGCATGGAGAGATGTCAGAGTGAGGGGGCTGCCCATAGACAGGCACCCTGAGCAGTTGAGGGTGTGGTGCCTTGCTCAGGGACGCCTTGGCAGTGTCCAGGAGGTGAACTGGCACTTCTCCAGCTACCATTCCATGCTCCGTATTTGGTTTGGATGGGGACTTAAGCTGGTGACCCTCTGATTCCCAACCCAAGTCCCTATGGACCAAGCCACTGCTAAAAGAAGCTTGGATTACAACACGCACAGAGTGAGTGTGACTTCATTCTGTGCTCAGAATGTCATGACTCCACTATATCTTTTTTTTTTTTTTGAACTTTTTATTTAGTTTTTCAGTTTTTTACACAACAAAACATTCCCTGACAAAGGACCTTATTAAAAAAAAAGATAGAGAAGAGAGAGAGAATAAATAAATAAATAAATAGTAAAAATAAATAAAGAAAGAAAGAAAGAAAGAAAGAAAAAAGAAGAAAAAAAAATACATATAAACAATGCATATAAACATATAATTAAATATATTTACAATGAGGGGGGGCATGCAGCATGCAGCAGGGCAGGTTCAGCTACAGAAGAACATAACAATGGCATCTCCAGTGATATTCCTTTACAATGTAATCAATAACAATCCAATCCACTTAGTTAAACACCCAAATATTGTGTAACATAGTCCATCCTTGTATAAAAGCGTCCATTTCCAGTTGCAGACTTGCTGTCATTTGTTCCATTATGTAAACCTTTTTGAGTCTCTGCATCCACTGAGTTATAGTTTGCGGTTTTGCACTTTTCCAGTTCACAGTAATCATTTTCTTGGCAATCAGTAAAAGTATCCTCAGTATATATCTCTGATCAGTGCTATATCTCTCTTTAGGTAAGACTCCTAACACAAATATCAGTGGGTCCGAGGGAACATCCATTTCCATAATTTTCTCAATCTCTTTTTTTAATATTTCTCCAAAACTCTTGAATTATTGGGCAATCCCAAAAAATATGTGTGAGATCCCCAATTTTTCCACAGTTCCTCCAACACAAGGCCATAGAAGGTTCTTTCACATATGACGAAATAATGAGAGGTGTATTAAAGTATCTAATTTTCAGTTTCCAATCAAACTCTTTCCATAATTGACTATCGAAGCCTTTATGACAGTTTGCACATAGGTCTTCCCAAATATTATTTTCAATTATAACATTCAATTCCAATTCCCATTTTTCCTTGATATTACAGGTGTTTTGAGATGTACCAGATATAAGCCTTTTATATATATGGGAGACATGTTTTTTAGTTGGGAGGCATTTCTCTGCAATACTAATAAAGTATTCTTCTAATTTATTTGGTGTTTTACTGACCAACTCTCTTTCTTTATGACTTGTGATGTAGTGTCGTATTTGGAAGTATCTGTACAAATCATTTGATGGGAGCCTAAATTGTTCTTGAAGTTGGGAAAATGATTTGAATTCTGTTCCATTAAATAATTGGTTGATTGTACTAAGGCCTTTGTCGGCCCATCTTCTAAACCCACTATCCCATATAGAAGGGGGGAAGTCTATATTACCTACAATTGGCATAGCCCTTGAAATTGATGTTGGTCCCCCAAACATTTTTTTAACTGTTGTCCAAACCTTCAGAGTATGTTTTATCCATTCATTTTCCATTTTACTTTTATTAACAATTTTTTGTCAATAAAAGGTAACACTGATAAGGATATACCTTTAGCCGTGCTCTGCTCTATTTGGGTCCATCCTGCCTCCTGATCATTTCTAATCCATGCCACCATTGCAGTTAATTGTGCAGCCCAATAATAATATTTAAGATGCGGCAGGCCCAGGCCTCCCCTATCTTTTGATAAAAGAAGAGTTTTTAGTCTTACCCTAGGTCTCTTTTTCTGCCAGATAAATTTAGAAATTAGTTTATTGAGCATATCAAAGGTGGAAATGGGCACTCTTATAGGTAGAGATTGAAATAAAAAAAGAAGTCTAGGTAATGGGTTCATTTTCACTGTCTCAACTTTCCCAAGTAAAGAGAGGGGAAGGACCTCCCATTGTATTATGTCATTTTTAATTTGTTTAATTAACTTATCATAGTTAGCATCAAATAATTGTGTAGGGTTAGATGTGAGAATAACCCCCAAGTACCTAAATCCTTGTCTGGACCAGCGAAAGGAAACATCGTCATTTAATTGTGTGGGCCAAACCCCAGATATCATCATGGCCTCTGATTTGTTTTCATTAATTTTATACCCTGAGACTGAGCCATAATTACGAAGGCATTGCATAAGTGTGGGGATGGAAAGAAGTGGGTTTTTTATAAAAAGCAAATTCTGCGAACGGCGCTATTTTATGGGTTGACCCTCCTTCATCCTCGATCCCCTGAATCTGTACATTTTGGCGTATAGCAGCTGCAAGAGGCTAAATACTAAGGGCAAAGAGGATGGGTGAAAGAGAGTCCCCATGAAACCCATGTAACAAATTCTTCTCCAAAACCCATTTCTACCAATGTCTGCTTCAAAAATAACCAATCGACTCTATCGAATGCTTTCTCAGCATCTAAGCTGAGAAGCATTGAAGGCTGCTTATCTCTTGCCGCTATTGACTGCAAGTTCAGAGCTCTCCTTATGTTATTTGTCCCTTGACGGCCCACTATAAATCCCGTTTGGTCTGGTTTTATTAATTTATTTATATTCTTTTGGATTCTAGTAGCTAAGATAGAAGTTAGAATTTTATAATCTACACACAAAAGGCTTATTGGGCGATAGCTAGTACATTGTAGGGGACCCTTTCCTTCTTTCTGTATGACTGTAATAATAGCTTCCGACCATGATTTTGGGGGTGTTCCTGATTTTGATATATTGTTATATACTTTGTCTGCTCCTGGTGATTTATTGTTTTTCAGTTTAGCAATGGTTTCTTTAATTTCCTCCTCTGTGATAGGTTCTACTAGTTTGGTTGCTTCATCTTGTGTCAATTTAGTCGTTTTGAGGGGTCTCAAAACTTTAGAAATTTTTTCTTTTTTAGATTCATATTCCTGACCCTTATATAACTGTTCATAATATTTTGCAAAAGCATCTGCTATATTCTTGGGATTTGTCATAACAAGTTTAGTTTCAGGGTGTCTGATCTTAGGAACTGTGCGGTTGGACTGGGTTTTCCAGATTTGGAAAGCTAACAGCCTGCTAGCTTTATTTCCATTTTCATAATATTCCCTATTAATATACCTGAGAGTTCCCTCTGCTTTGTATGTTAGTGCTTCATCCAATTGCAACTTAAGTTCCTTTAGTTTTTTTAATGTATCTGTGACGAAGAGCCCTTCATCACCTGACTATTAACTTTTCACTTGCACATTAGATGGGATGTCTGGTATTTTTGCACATAAATAATTGCACAAACACTTTAAGAGGCAACAGCACTTTATTTGAATATTTGCACATTACATTTTTAATCACATTGTAGTTTTGCACATTTGTATGGCGTTGTTTGCACAGTTGATTGATTCAAATATTTGTCTCCATTAGGTTGTCCTGTTTAAATGTGATTGGCAGGCAGGTGCTGTGTTGGCCACACAGTTTTACCTGGGAAGAGAGCAACCATGGAATAAATATACAGCCATGTTTTACTTCATAAAGCAAAGCTAAGCTAAGATGTGATTGATTAAATGTGTAACCTGTTGGCCTTAAGAGTGTGTGTGGTGCAACATGAGAAAAGTGTACTTACCAGTCCTTTGTTCCAGGGTGTTCGGGCAAAAGGCTTCCCCAGGCAACAGAGTCCATCTTTTATGGTTCCGGGGGTAACCAAGTGGAAATTGGTGTGGGGTGATTTGGGAATATGTGTTTTATTTTTATCAGTGCAATAAGGTTTAGTGAGGGTTTGTATTTCATGGGTTTAAATAAGTTTATTCTGTGTTATATAGCGTGGTGATAATTTGTATTGGAAAATATTGGGGGAAAAAGTGTGTATTATTCTGCGCAGACAGTGGATCCCTGTCGTTGAGATCACCCGCAGCCATGAGCAGGAGCACAGCATAAAAGGCGCCATTTTAACAGCTTTCTGGGTTGTTGCTGGTCGGACTGTGGGAGGATGTGTCTGTGTGCCGCTGAGATGGGGGGAATAAAAACCTTATCTGATACACGCCAGAATGCCTGAGAAGTCAGTCATTTTGTTGTATTCCAGCCGTAATTGTGGTCCATCTTACAAGTGGTGTCAGAAGTGGGATCCACGTTACAACAATGATGACAAGGCATGGTAAGAAGAATGACCAGGAAGAACCAGACGAGGGGCTAAGCAGAGCATGTGCTACAGACACCATGACGGATGCTAAACAGGACGATAAGCTGGATGAACTAGCAGGTCTGGTGAAGTCATTAATGCAAGCCCAAGCGGAGAGAGATCAGCAAAGAGACAAGGAGTCCTCTCGTCAAGAGCAGCGATGGAGACGCATGCAGCATCATGTCTCCCAAATTCAGATGCAGGTAAACATGATGAGAGGAGAACAAAGAACAGAGCCTGACACTATGGATGAAAATCGTCGTCCTCAGAGGGATGAGGATGATGATGGTGGTGATGAAAGTGGTGACTTTGATGACGTAGATGACATGATGAGCCAGAACAGTTGGTATTTTAGACAGCAGAGGAAACCCCTTGCCCACAGGGAACCCAAACTGCTGCCACTATCTCCAGGGGATGACATTGAACATTTCCTCACAACATTTGAGAGAATGGCCCAGGTTTGTCACTGGCCTAAAGAGGGCTGGGCTGTGCGTCTGGTTCCTCTACTCACTGGCAAAGCACGCAGTGCTTATGTTTTGATGGACATGGAAGACTCAGAACAGTATGAAAAAGTCAAAGCTGCAATTCTGGCAAAGTATGAAATTACAGCTGATACCTACCGCAGAAGATTTCGGTCTCTCAAGATTGAGCATGGTGAAACTCCGCGAGAGCTGTATGTGCGTCTGAAAGACCTGTTCGGGAAATGGGTCAAACCAGAGAAAGCAACAGTAAAAGAAATAACAGAGACTATGATACTAGAACAGTTCCTGAGGATGGTCCATCCAGAACTGGAGATCTGGATCCGGGAGCACGACCCCAAGACAGCCGAGGAAGCAGCACGCCTAGCAGAAGTCTTTACATCAGCCAGAAAAGGAAGTCGAACTGCCTCCTTTGGTTGGGAGAACCACCAAACCCACTCAAGTAAGTCCACTGGGGGTGAACAGGGGTCTGGTCAGCCACAAGGTAGAGGGTTTCCAAGGGATAGGCAGTTTACTCCCCAGGCCTCAAGTTATGCTAAAAAGCCTCCTTCCCGAGCCTCTAAACAGGATGTCAGGTGCTACAATTGTAATGCTCTAGGTCACACAAAACCATTTTGCCCAGCCTTAGGCCACACCAAGCCATCACTCCTGTGTTCTGCTCCAAGGTCAACCACAGTAGGTGCAGTGAGGGAGGCAGGTCGTACAGCTCCAGTTCTGGTCAATGGTCAACGTGAGATAGCATTGCTTGACTCTGCATGTTATCAGACAGTAGTTTTGTCCAGTCTGGTCCCCAGAGAAAAATGGAGTGAGGACAATTCACAGCTAAGCTGTATTCATGGGGATAAGCATGTTTATCCGACAGCTGAGGTCTATCTGACTGTAGGGGGGCAGACTTTCCTGTTGCCAGTGGCATTAGCTCCAACATTACCATATGCTGTGATTCTAGGCAATGATTTACCCACACTCTACGACCTTATGGCCCAGCCAACATGCAAACCTGACATAAGCAGTGATGAGGGTCAGAATTCAGTAGCCGATTTTGGTGAGCCACAGAGTGAGGCAGTCACATTGCCTGTAAAACCATGTCATGTAACCACCAGAGCACAAAGTGCAGAGGGAGGCCTTAGAGAGTTGCCTTTCTTTGGGGTAGACTGGAAAGCAGGGCCAGTTAAACCTCACAAATCAAAGTCACAGAGAAGGCAGGAGAAGCTAAAGGGTTCTCTTAGACAAGGAGCACAGAGCTCTCCCAAACCACCTGAGTTGCTTGAGGTTGAGTTTCCCCTAGATCTGAGCACGCTTCAAAAACAAGATGCTACACTGAAGCAATGGTTTGAGAAGGTGACAGAGGTGGAGGGTGTTCAGATAAATAACCCAAGCTGCTTAGATGAATCCACCTACATAATCAAAGAGAGCCTTCTCTACCAGAAAAAGGGAAAAACTGAGGCCTTAGCACTTCCACAACAGTTCAGACAGAGAGTTATGGAGATGGGTCATTCAATCCCATGGGCAGGTCACATGGCATTCCAGAAAACTCTGAACAGGATTGGAAGCCGTTTTGTTTGGCCAGGGATGTACATTCAAGTCTCTCAGTTCTGTGCTTCCTGTGAAATCTGCCAGCTAACCTCTGCTAAGGGAGTGACACGTGCCCAGTTACAGTCTTTGCCCATCATTGACACGCCTTTTGAGAGGATAGGCATGGACATTGTAGGCCCACTCGAGAAAAGTTCCTCAGGCTATCGGTACATATTAGTGATATGTGATTATGCCACACGCTACCCAGAAGCCTTTCCTCTCAGATCTTTCAAAGCTAGACAGGTAGCAGATTGTCTCTTGCAGCTTTTTTTCGAGGGTAGGCATACCTAGGGAGGTGTTAACAGATTGTGGGACAAACTTTTTGTCCAAACTGTTGCAGCAAGTTTATCAAGTGTTGGGAGTTAAGGGCATTAAGACCACCCCTTACCACCCCCAGACGGACGGGTTGGTGGAGCGCTACAACCAGACATTAAAAAACATGCTGCGCAAGTTTGTGTCTCATACAGGTTCTGACTGGGACCGCTGGCTGCCATATCTGCTGTTCGCGTATAGAGAGGTCCCACAAGCATCAACTGGATTCTCTCCATTTGAACTGTTGTACGGCCGCCAGGTGAGAGGACCACTGGACCTGCTGAGAGATTACTGGGAGAATTCACAGTCGGAAGGAGAAAATGTTGTGGAATATGTGGTGAAAATGAGGGAGAGACTGGAGGAGATGACGGCGCTCGCACATGATCACATGGAGTCAGCTCAACGAAACCAGAAGGTGTGGTATGACCGGAAGGCCAGAGACAGAGTCTTTCATCCAGGCCAAAAGGTGCTGTTGCTACTGCCAACCAGTGAAACCAAGTTGCTGACTAAGTGGAACGGACCATATGACATCAGCAAACGTGTGGGTAAGGTCACATATGAACTGTTCATGCCTGACAAGCTTAAAAAACATCAGACTTTTCATGTTAACCTGCTGAAGGAGTTCCAGGTGCGGTCAGAGCCGGTGCACCAGCAGCTGTTGGTCCGTGCTGTGAAGGAGGAGGACAGCATGGACAGATCAAACCACAGCTGGGGAAAGTGGAGGCCATCCGATCCTTTCCTGTTCCCACCACCAAGAAGAAGCTGAGGGGATTCCTGGGTCTGGTGGGCTGGTATCGTAGGTTTGTGCCTCATTTTGCGGATAGAGCTGTGCTGCTCAATAACCTAACCAAAGCCTCTGCCCCAAGTAAGGTTCCATGGACGGATGAGTGTGACAGAGCCTTCAGGGACCTCAAGGAAGCCATCTGCACTCACCCGGTTCTCCACAGTCCTGACTTTGAGAAGCCTTTCATCCTGCAGACAGATGCGTCAGGAGTGGGCCTGGGAGCAGTGTTGCTGCAGGAGGTGGAAGGAGAGAGGAGACCTGTGGTGTTTCTAAGTCGGAAGCTGCTGGACAGAGAGACAAGGTACTCAACAGTGGAAAAGGAGTGTTTGGCGATGAAGTGGGCCATCGATACCCTCCGATACTATCTGTTGGGACGCCACTTCTACCTGGAAACTGACCATCGGGCTCTACAGTGGTTGCACCGCATGAGGGATGCCAACATGCGCATCGCAGGCTGGTACCTGGCTCTGCAGCCATATGACTTCACAGTACATTACAGGTCGGGGAAGTCAAATGTGGTGGCAGACTGTCTGTCCCGAATGTTGGAGAACTGAGGTACCTTTCTCTTTGGGGAGAGGGAGGAGGAAATGTGACGAAGAGCCCTTCATCACCTGACTATTAACTTTTCACTTGCACATTAGATGGGATGTCTGGTATTTTTGCACATAAATAATTGCACAAACACTTTAAGAGGCAACAGCACTTTATTTGAATATTTGCACATTACATTTTTAATCACATTGTAGTTTTGCACATTTGTATGGCGTTGTTTGCACAGTTGATTGATTCAAATATTTGTCTCCATTAGGTTGTCCTGTTTAAATGTGATTGGCAGGCAGGTGCTGTGTTGGCCACACAGTTTTACCTGGGAAGAGAGCAACCATGGAATAAATATACAGCCATGTTTTACTTCATAAAGCAAAGCTAAGCTAAGATGTGATTGATTAAATGTGTAACCTGTTGGCCTTAAGAGTGTGTGTGGTGCAACATGAGAAAAGTGTACTTACCAGTCCTTTGTTCCAGGATGTTCGGGCAAAAGGCTTCCCCAGGCAACAGAGTCCATCTTTTATGGTTCCGGGGGTAACCAAGTGGAAATTGGTGTGGGGTGATTTGGGAATATGTGTTTTATTTTTATCAGTGCAATAAGGTTTAGTGAGGGTTTGTATTTCATGGGTTTAAATAAGTTTATTCTGTGTTATATAGCGTGGTGATAATTTGTATTGGAAAATATTGGGGGAAAAAGTGTGTATTATTCTGCGCAGACAGTGGATCCCTGTCGTTGAGATCACCCGCAGCCATGAGCAGGAGCACAGCATAAAAGGCGCCATTTTAACAGCTTTCTGGGTTGTTGCTGGTCGGACTGTGGGAGGATGTGTCTGTGTGCCGCTGAGATGGGGGGAATAAAAACCTTATCTGATACACGCCAGAATGCCTGAGAAGTCAGTCATTTTGTTGTATTCCAGCCGTAATTGTGGTCCATCTTACAGTATCTTCTTTTCTATGTTGTTTATATTCCTTATCCAATCTTTTTATCTCACTCTCCAGTTTTTGTTTTTTGGCGAGTCTTTGTTTCTTTATTCTAGATCCTATAGAAATTATCTTCCCTCTTATCGTGGCTTTACCTGCATCCCACATCACCGAAGGAGAGACATTTCCATCATCATTTATGGCAAAGTACTCAGATAGATCTCCTTGTATCTCTCGTTTAATGCGAGTGTCTGTTAGTGATGAGACATTAAGTCTCCAGTGCCTAAAATGATTATCTAATCCTAAATTAATTTTCATAGTGACTGGACCGTGGTCCGAAATAGTGATTGGTTCAATTTTTGTTTTCTATTATTCGATGTATATCTTTTTTTGATATGCAAAAGAAGTCTATCCTTGAGTAGCTCCCATGTACTTGTGACATAAATGTGAAGTCTCTCTCATTAGGATGGAGATGTCGCCAGACATCCACTAAGCCCAACTCCTTCATCATACCTGATAAATCCCTTGACATTTTAGACTGTGGTCTTATTATTACAGGTAGTCTGTCTAATTTGGCATTTAATATACAATTAAAATCTCCCCCTATAAGTACAATCCCTTCACCTTTATCTGCCAAAAGGGCTGCAATCCTTTTAAAGAAAGATGGGCAGTCTTCATTTGGGGCATACACATTTAAAATAGTTATCTTTATGCCCCCGATTGTTCCAATCACCATGACATATCGGCCTTCCTCATCTTGAAAAATACTCTCATTATTATAGTATACAGATTTACTAAACAGGATGGCAACCCCTCTTTTCTTCTTCTTCCTGCATGATGCACCATAAACTTGGTCTACCCACTCTCTTTTTAGTTTTAAATGTTCTATCTCTGATAAGTGTGTTTCCTGAATTAGAGCTACTGAACATTGCAATTTTTTTTGTTGCCCAAGAATTTTACTTCTTTTAATTGGATTGATAATTCCTCTTATAACTAATGAAATTCAAATAAGCCATAGTTTCTGTATAACATTTCAACACATCTTTCTCCCTGCTTTAGTAAATATGTCAAAAACAGAAGCTTAAACTGAATAAACCTTTGCAAACTGTGGTCCATAACATATGTCAGAGAAAACAAAACAACATGAACAACATAGAACCAAGCTTCCACACTTCCAGTCAGACACAGCAATTGAACTATAATAGTGTCTAACCCCCGTTGGTATTGGGACAGAGGGGTGTGACCTACCCTCTCTGTGGGAAAAAACACACACAGTGCAGATATGACCAATATTACACTCATATGTAAAAGAGGTCTGGGTGAGTGTATTCCACTCATATAAAGCCTGAACAAAGCTTCCATCCGAACTTAACACATAACTTGAGTAAACATGTGACAACAAATTGTATAAAATTATTCACATAGGTAATGTAACGACGCATATTGTTCATTGTTCAGTATGCATAATAGAGTTAACGTCACTACTGCTGTTTTAGCTGCAGTGAGCTTCTAAACTACCTTAGTCTTTAGAGTTGGTTTCGTCTCCTTCCTGCAGAAGGGCCTTGAGATCTGATGTTGACAGTACCATGTCCCTCTTTCTCTTTGTGCCACTCCTCCATCCTTCCTTCAACTCTTCCTCAATGAGCTCGATTCCGAGCTCCGTCAGCAGCTCGTTAGCGTCGCAAAGGTCTTCTCTCCAGTGGACAGCTTCACCCACAGTTGTGCCGGGTACACGCACTTTGCTTGTATGCCCTTCTTTTTGAGTTGCTTAGTAACTTCGTGGACTTTAACTCGTTTCTTCTGTAGATCAGGAGAGTAGTCCTGGTCAAAGAAAATCCGCTTGTCTTGAAAGAAAACCTGTCCCTGGCTCCATGCTTGCTTTATTATCGCGTCTTTAACAGCTGTATCCAGAAATCTCACTATTATCGATCTGGGAGGGGCTGTTGAATCCTTAGGCTTAGACGTGAGTGAACGATGTGCCCTTTCAATCTTAACATCCATTTCTGGTGGTAGTTTGAGTACCTTCTGAAGCATGTCTTTCACAAATCCAGCCGTATCCTTTCCTTAGCTTCCTTCTGGGATTTGGAAGATCCTGATGTTGTTTCGTCTCAGCCTGTTTTGGAGGTCATCACATCTCCCTGACAGGTCCATGTCTCGGTGAAGCAGGTACCGTAGCGCCCTCTGGTGACGTATCACTGTATCTTCGGCCGTGCTAACTCTTTCCTCTATATTTTCAATTCTCTCTTCATGTTCACCCATCTTATCTTTTATGTCTGTGACGGCCTGCTCCAGTAGTTCAAGGGACATCTTAGTGTGGTTATGTCCATCTTGGTTTTCTTTTCGGAGTTTCCTCAACTCTTCCAAGACATCCATGTCTGACGGACATTTGTTGCTAGCAATGTTTAAGCTAGCTGGATTCGTTGTGCTCCTTTTTTCCTCTTTTTCTTTCGAGGTGTCTTGTTTGCTGGAGTTCTTCTGTCTAGTGGTTGAACTCATGTTGTAGGGGTGTTCTTTGTTGTGTTTTAGCGTCTAATAACTATAGTTGTCACTTTTTTCCGTTTTACTCGACGGAGCGCTGTTTCTATGCTGCTATTCCGTCCATGACGTCACCGGAAGCCCCCTACTCCACTATATCTTAACGTAGCAAATAGTCTTTTGCTGCTATTGATGTTATGCTTGTTACTCTAAAATTGCAACTTATTACTAATATCATTACAATATAACAATATCACTTACTTTATTCATTACACCACACAAAATGAGTAGAAACTACATTTTTTTTCTTACCTGGAGGTCTTCTGTTGCCTGTATTGTATTTTCCCAAGGATGTGTTGTGCACCAACATTGCATTCACCAAATATTAAGCTACAAGCTTCTGCTTCATTTGTTCTTTGCAGCCTGCAGCTGTCCAAGATTAACATACAGTTTTGGTTGTTTAGCCAGTGTAGGGCCATAGACATCCTCCGAAGCCAAGGAGGGCTCACCTTTGGTGAGGTGTATTTACTGGAGCTTCATGTAGGCTTGTGCCGGTTTGAAAATTCTCCAACCGGTTTGATTTAAAGCCAAATATCTAACCCAACCGATATATCGAATTATATACCTAATTTTACCACTTGGGGTCGCATTTGAGCTATTTTTTCCAATAAGGGTAGGCTGCAGTATGCAGACTAGTAGGGGGTGTGGCGTGAGAGGCAGTGCGTGAGGGGCAGTGCGTGAGATTACTGTGACGCTGAATGACATCGCCCAATAGTATCCGACTGGATAAAGACGAGGGAAACTGCCAGAAGTCAGAAGAAGAAGAAGAAGACGAGGGAAAATAAAATGACGGTAACTTAGGTAATCACATCTCAGTACGTAACTACACAAATAAGTAACATTAAAGACATTTTTAGAGGTTTAGAGGTTTTAAGAGGTTAATTTAGGTTTAGAGGTTACTGGCTGTTTAACGTGGTCAGATACAGCATCAATGTTGTTCTCTCGACGTTATTAGGTTAATGTTAGCTTAGCTTGTCCAGCATGGTGTTTGTGTGTGTGTTAGAGAGATACTAGAAAACATATGATAAAGCAAAAAATATCAAAAATAATAAAATTGTAACATAGTCTATTTTAATGCCTGTGTCTATGTTAATGCAAAAAAAATATTTTTTTTTGGGTATACTCTATAAATGTTTATTGTTTTAAGGCACTTTATATTCTAGATATTTTTAACTTTATTCATATTTGTCTATTTGATGCCTACTGATACATGTAGTGAACTTTTTCCTCTTCTATGAGATGATTTTCTATGATAATCAGGATCCTGCTTGGTGCTCTGTGTTAATTATCTAATGCCATGCAGCTGTGAGATTGGGAATGCAGGTTATTTATGCATGTCTTACCCATTGTCTGTCATTCACACACTGAGGAGACGCTGTTCGAAACCAGTCGAAATACAGTGTGTTTAATGGCAAAGTTTTATTTTCAATGCCAAAACTTTAATGCAGTGACTCCTAGGGATGCATCGGATATTCAGTAACCGAATATATTCTGCTGAATATTGCAAAAAAACACACTTTCAGTATTCGGTGGAATAAGTTAAAAGCAAGGCCGAATAATAGCAGCGTGTTTTGATAACGCAATCAAACAGTGTGCCGTGACGGGCGGAGTAAAATGTCAGCAGTGTGGCGATCCGTCCGTCACCGCACTCGCATTTGTGACTAAAAATAGTTTTGAGCGAGCAAAATAGGCTTAAATTATTGCTGTGTGAGTACAGATTTTAACCACCAGCAGAAACAATAGGCGAATCCCACCGGTTGTGAGTTGAATGGGGGTCACAGACACAGACAGTAATGTATTCCTGTCAAATACGGCGGCCATCGGCTTACCGGCGGCGAGAAATCGGCCTAATATCCTCTTCTTGGTGTCATGACTGCCCAGTAGTACCTGAACAGCCGAGCCAGCCGAACACAGGTATGTGGCGTGTCTGAGGAGAAACGAGCCGTTCACTTTCCTGTCATTGTGGCAGGTAATAAACGGTCCACAAACCTCACCGCACTTTAGGGACTGTTCTTTACTTATGGAGGAACTGTTCTTTACTTATGAAGGGACTGTTCTTTACTTATGAAGGGACTGTTCTTTACTTATGGAGGAACTGTTCTTTACTTATGAAGGGACTGTTCTTTACTTATGAAGGGACTGTTCTTTACTTGTCAGAAGAGGAGGGTGGCTGGTTGATTCTTATTTTATTTATTTATTTTATTTTGATCCCCCCTATGTTAATCACTTATTGATGCTGTTTTTGAAGTATGAATAAGTCAATAAGTAATTTATTCCATTGAAATATCATTGATGTATTATAGAAAAGTGATTTATCTTTTTATAAATGACAAAAGGCACATCTGCCTCATTTTCACTGTGGTATCCTGATACTACTCAGAACCATGATATTTTCATTGGTATCGTACAGTGGGTCCAAATTTTGGTACCGTGACAACATTAATCTGGAGGGGTTCATCTGCAAAAACTAATGTAAAACTAAACAGCGATATTTGGTATTCGGTACTCGGTATTCGGCCAAGCGTTTAATATTATTCGGCTTTGGCTTTGGCCCCAAATTTTCATTTCGGTGCATCCCTTGTGACTCCATAAGATACTACTTAACATTATTTAAGTCAGTATGGTCATTACAGCAGCGTTTGTAATATATGAAAGCAAAAGTGATTCCTGGTGAAAAATTGTTTACATTGCAATTTTTTTCCTTTCCTCTCCTCAGACTCATAACTCTGTATTCAGAGAGGCTGTAGAGCCTAAATTAATACAGAGGACACCGAATACATTCGAGTGTCCTCTTTGTTGCAAGTACGGCCAGTACTACTGCATGGTTGCCCACCTACTTGGCCATAAAAGCAGCATTGTTAAACATGCTAATAAAACATATGAATGTGTTGCATGCAAAACCCATGATGTCATCTAAAAATCATGTTTTAGTTTTCAAATAACCAATGGACTGAAAAGGTGTGAAAAATGTATTTGGAATTGGTAGGGCTGCAACTTATTATTTTATTTATTGATTAATCCAATACATGTCTTGATGAATTGCTTACTAGTTTGGCCTAAAAAAACACTGTTTCAGTGTGGTGTCCTCAAATGCCTTTTTTGTCCACAACCTAAAGATATTCTGTCTACTGTGAAGAGGAGTAAAGAAACCAGAAAATATTGACATTTAATAAGCTAGAATTTGAGAATTTTGACTTACTTTTCTTAAAGTACTCCTTAATTGGTTATCAAAATATTTTATTTTATTTTATTTTATTTTATTTTATTTTATTTTATTTTATTTTATTTTAAGGGGCAGTAATGTCCTTCATTAATGTACTTTCCTTACAGAGAGAAGTAAATGTGCCAGATTATAGCCAGAGGCTAATTTCTGTTGTCCCTGTACATAGAAATGTTAGATAAAAACATATGAAACTGAGGAAGCCAAAAAACAAAGAACAGACAAGGAACAGAGCAAAGAAGACACAAAAGACAGGCAAAACCACAAAAACACAAAAATAAAACAGTTGTGTGTACAATTGTGAATTATTTTAATTGAAAACTAATCAATTCATTCTTGCAGTTCTGCACTATATAAGGCATTTCTGTTTGCAGCACAGGGTGAACATCAATTGTTATATTGTTATATACATTACTTGTGTTTATAGATTAGCTGCTGTGTATTGAATCAGGCCTCTTTAAAAAACACTTCAATGTTGATCTAATTCAACATTTTGTTTTTCACGTTTTCACCTTTGCTCAGCCCTCTTAACCGTCTCCACTGGGAGAGCGGAGTAGGAGGAAGGTTCCTGTAAAGTTACTAGGTTCTGGATGTGATGTAATCACGGCGGTGGAAGCTATGAACGACCTAATCCTCGTCTGCTGAGTTTTAAAAATGCCGACTATTTTGTTGCTTTCTGTTGACGTCACATCCCCCCTTGAGTATATCCAATCAGCACCAAGTAACCCCCAAGCCCCACCCAGGAGTCTTTCAGGGCCGTTCTGGGTACCTACTCCGAGGCAGGGACTTGTTTAGCCCCTGTAAAAGTTCCGGAACTCTGTCCTTCAGGGGTTGTTCCTGCGGTGGAGACACGCACCAACGGCCCCGGCCCTGTAAATTTACCCCGAAGTTCCTGCGGTGGAAACGGGCCTTATGTGTCACTTTACTTTAGGACATAAAAGGTTAACTAATGGACAGATTATTGAGTAATGATTCTGTACTGATGAAATAACCAGTTCACTAATCATTAAGTTGTGATTAACTCATCTATGAAATCTGATCAGGAGTTATTGAAGAACTGACCATTAACTAATAAATAGTTCATCATTTGTTCCTCATTAGTTCCTCAGTAACTACTCTAAGTTTGTGTACCTTAGTTCCTAAAAACTACTCTTATTGTAAAGTGTTACCGAAATCGGTTACTAGCGCAACAAACTGAATGACTGCTGACTCTCTCGCTCTTTTCCCCGCCCCCAAGGAAATTTGATCTCTCGCAGCAGCAGCAGACAGCAGAGCGGAGTGGAGCTGCGGAGTCCCTCTGAATCCTCTGAGACAAACAAAACAAAACACTTGTAGGCTCCTCCACTTCATTTATAAACAAACATAAACCTTATTAAGTTGTCATAATGAATGTTACAATGCAAGATAAGACACGCATACGGTTGACATGTGACAAGCCTAGCTTCATGTTGATGTGCTGTCAGGTGTTTCTGACTGGAGGTTTGAGGATGTGGAAAGAATTATTGTACTACCACCTGGAACATCCATGTTCTTGTCATCTCTTCAGACAAAGTCAAAGTAATGGTAATATATTTCCAGCTGCTTAATAACTAGTTGGCTGCTTTGTGATGTGCATGCACAGAACGACAGTGAAAATGAGTACCCTGATGTATTGTTGTATTTCAAGTAGTGATGTGATAACAAAAGTAAGATTGTAACTAGTCATTTGGTTTTGGGGTAACTAATATTATTACTGACATGTTATCAGTGATTAGTTACACTATTTGTTACTGGAAAAAGTAATAATTTTACTAAATTGCAGTACTGCCCAGCTGTGGCTGCTACATGTTGTATAGGCCTACAGCTCCTTTAACTTTCATGATGACTGATGGCTGGCACCCGCTGTGTGTCTGTTTCACTGAGTGCTTCACTCTGTTCACATATGGGAACTGATAAAATGGGTGGGAGTGGCCATGCAGTGACTTTATCTGCAGGAACTGTCAGTGACATATGCTCTAAAAGCATCTGCAAAACCTCCGGAGCACCATATTATCTAAAAACAGAGATGGTGTAGAGAAACTTGTATACAACAGACAGCACAAACATCTAAATCTTTTCTTTTTTTTAAGTTTGATATGGATGAAATAACACAGAGAAAGGATGTCCAAAAATATGACAAAGGACTTAAAGCACAAAATGGACTTCAAACTGTAGTTGTGCGTGAGTTTGAGCCGGCAGACAAGGAGGAGATACAGCGGATCTTCTCTGAGGGGCTGATGGAGATGGTAGCAGACACTGCTTTCAGAGGCTTGAGACATCATCCTGAGAGTCTCTTACTCTACACTGCTATGACAGGTAGGATTACTGCATAAATGAAAATATTTGTCTGCAGTTTGGAAAAAAATATGTAAAGCGGTAACTACAAGAACTCTGATAAAGAGACTTGCAACTGAATTTTGAGACACGTTCAGACATTTTTAGACACATTTTAAATATGTTTTTAAAGACATACATTTCCATAAAAGTCTCTTGGTGGCTACAAAAACACATTTCTTCACATTCACATGTTGTCCGTATCTCTCCTCTGACAGTTGTATCTTATGTCATCACCATGTGTTGGTGGGTGATAGGACTCCTCCCTGCAATTGTTCTGTGTGGGCGCTACTTCTACAGCAGACGTGTGATCCATGGTTACCTGGAGCATGCCATGAGCACAGACATAGGAGACATCGAAGGGTTTTACATGAGATCACCAGGTACTTATTGTGTATACTGTGTTATTTAATTTTCACATGTAGGATGTACTGAAAAGTTATTTTGCCCCTACTTTTTTGACCTGCTGTGATGGTGCATACAGTAGTATAGAAGTAATTAAAATGGAACTAAATCTTGATTAAGCATACCAGTACATTAGAATATCCCTTTGAACATTTCTGTGAAGTTCTTATAAATGGCAGGCAGTTTAATGTGTACAGTCATGTGTACAGTAAAAAACACAAACTCCTGCGTCATATCCTGTTTCTTATTATTGTTATTGTACCAATACTTGGAGTAACGGCTTCAGCATTTTTAAGGCCTAAAATACATTCAAGAGGGAAAAGAATAACCTTTCTGTCACAGAAAATAACATTAGTTAAAGTATGGGCTTTTATGGATTATTAGTTATGCTTTGAGATGGGAGCTTTGTTAGCCAGAAGTCATCCAAAAAAGTGCAGCTTTTAAAACTAAGACACAGTGTAGCCGTACTTAAAAAGTAGGTGGTAGCAGTAAATGTGTGCAAATTGGAATGAGGTCCAGGAGCTCCTAGATCAGTCATCATGTAATAGAAATGGTAAATGATTGTTATTGCCATGTTAATGTCATTGTTATTGTTCAAAAGGCCCCACCAACCTGTATGTTATATGTCACACTCAGTGTTAGGACCATCAGTTTTAAAAAGTAATAGATTACAGATTACTAGTTACCCTGTTAAAAATATAATAAGTCATGCAACTTCATCAAAGTTATATAACTTTTTCAATGTCATTACTTTTTGATTACTTTTCTAGCAAATATTTTAAACTGGCAATAAAGCTGTAAAATGCCAGACCTTGGCTATGCCAAAAGACAGCATTCCTGAACAGCAAAAAAGAAAAGAAAAAAAAAGCAAAGCAAGAGAATAAATGTTCTATTCTACATATAAACTTTGTACTAAAAGAATACATTCGGATGTAACACCTTTGTAATCACCATAGTAACTGTAATATAATTATACATTTTTCTCAGTAACTGATTAGAAGTACACTTCTTTTGTAATTTAATCACTGTAATTAGTTATATGTATCTAGTTACTTCTCAACACTGGTCACACTAGAGACAGACGCTTTTGTGTTACATGTCACACCTCTTTGCTCTAGTGATGCCGGCATGCTATCTAAAATCACACACTGGAGCAGCATGATACCGCTGTTGTTTGGTTCTGTGTAAAAATGCAATGGCATTGCACTGACGCTATAGCACCATCGCTGTGTAAAAAGGCCTATTTTCTAGCCTCTCTGACCCAGATTTTCTTTGACACTAGGAACCCATAGTAAAGTAAGGACTAATTAAACCACCACTGAAAAGGATATGCATCTTCTTGAGTGACTGCTGTGATAGTAAGATCAGCATCTCTTGTTGTTGTGACTGTTGTTGTGTGAAAAAGAAAGACTTGAATGAATTATGCTTTAAACTGCATGGTTTTCTTTTTTCACTTCACTTTCACATCATTCATTCATCATGTTCCCTGCCCTCCACCTCAGACTCCTGTCTGTGGGTAGCAGTGCTGGGGAGGAGAGTGATAGGTGTCATAGCAGCAGTCGGCCAGCAGAAGTCAGGAGGTGCTGTTGAGCTGCAGCGGATGTCTGTTGACTGGAAATATCGGCGGTGTGGAGTTGGTGTAGCACTGGGACGGAAGGTTGTGGAGTTTGCTGTGACTCGCAAATACTCCTCTGTTGTTCTGGGAACCACAGCTTACATGCCTGCCGCCCACCAGCTCTACCAACGTCTGGGCTTCCGCTGTGTTGGGGTCACCAACGGGTACATCACACCTGGTGCGAGATGTTCCTTACTGGAACGGATTTTCTACAGGGTCCGCCATCATCACTATAGATTTGATGTGGAAAATAGCAAGGTCACTTCCAATGGATCACACTGACTCAGTGGGAGTGCAGATAACTGAACTGAATCTTCTAGACCAGGGGTATTAAACTAACATTCACAGAGGTCCAGTTAGAGAAAATTTCCTAAAGCAACGGTCCGTAACTTGAGATATGATTTAGTGTGATATATACTGAAGTAGCCTAGTAATTGTATCAACATCTACATGTAATCAACATCTGACTGTCAAATCAAATAAAGAAAGTACGATTCAAAAACATTTCTACAATATTTATTGTCAGTTAACATTGAACTATACAGATATGTATTTAAAAATAAAATGGAGAAAATAAATTAAATAGTTTTTGAAAAATTGTGCATCTTAAAATAAAGTGCTTAATTTTAGAAAAAATAAAATAGTGTAGCAACAGCTTGAATTTTCCTTTTTCTTTATTAACTGTTTCACATCTTGACATAACAGTCTCAACCAATTTTACAATTAATAAATAAATGAATAACAGTTGAACAGTTTTACAGTTTCTCTTTCTTTCCCTGTTTTTCTACTCTCCCCACTTTTTGTTGTTCAGTGAGAGAACTGAGCTCGAGCTTGTCCTGACAGGATATTAAATCTGGGCTGGAATAGTGTCAGGGCCATTCCCACACACATGTGCAGGTCCTCATTGGTGAGCCTGGAACGATATTTATGTTCATTGTGGAGAAAGCTGCCTCGCAGCTGTATGTCAAGCATGGTCAAGATTTAAAGGGCTACTTTCCTCAGACCTGAGAAAGCTGTCTCACAGACCATTTGGAGCCAGAGAGTGGCCTGGTCAGTTCTTCCAAACTGCTCTTTCTCTGCTTGGAGATCAACTACTCATCTCTTCCTCTGTGTTTCTCTCTGTCCCTCGCTCCTCTCCATCTTCTCTCCCTATATTGCTTTCTTTCTTTTTCTATATTTCTATCCATCTATATTTCATCTATTTTTCTATCGTCTTTCCGCTTGTCACTAGCCTCTCACCTCTCATCTGACTGTAGAGTCGCAATGTTAAACGCCTGGAATGCAGCGATTTGATTGGCTGGGTGGCATCACTTGCGATGGCTTAACTCGTATTGGTCTGTGCGTTTCCTGATCAGCTAAACCTGTGCTGTGAAGACGAGAAAAGTTGTGCTGGTTAAAATAGAAGCATCCCGTCAAAATATAAAATAATTTACTGGTAATAGGTCCAGGTCCATATAGGACGGCGTCTGGGTCCAGACTCAGACTGTGGTCCGTCTGATAGTGACTACGGATCAAAATGATGGTGCCACATCACAACATTATCACATGGGTCAGGTTAAAAACCCACCTATTCAGTGGTGTTATGTGCTTGTAGTGAACTGAGGTTGTGGTTGCCCTGAGAGGCGACAACTAATTAAAGACTGCTGAGTTTCACCTGCTCCAAGTTGTGGCTGCTGCAGGTGACTCTGTGGGCTGATGATTCTCAGCTGCAGGGGATTATGCAGGAGGTGAACTGATAAGAGAGAGCCCAGGAAGTGGCAGTGTGTGTCTGGAGCTTCATGCACGCCAGGGCAGCATTACTGTTTGCACTCACGGAAGGTGGATGGGGGCCGTTTGTAGTCATTTAGGGCTGCCGGCGGTGAAGACAGGTAGAGTAGGCAATAGATGTAACTCAGCCATACTGCATGTCCCTAACTCAGCTTTTTCTCTGCAGCCTTTGTGCTCTTCTGTCTCGCAGGTTAACTCATATCGCAGTGGTGCCTGGATAGTGTGACGTGTGTGGTTGTGCTGCTGCTGTTGTCCTGCCTGATGCCTCCTGCTGCTGCTGTTATCATTAGTCATACACAGGGACCGGGTAAATAGGAGTGCCTTACCACTGCCCAGCTCTAAGAAGAGCATCTGCCACACTGTCAGCCGTTCCACCGTTCCAGTGCTGGACCGACGAATCCCCCGCAGTCTCTTGCTGCTTACGACCCAGGGCGGGCCAGTGCCACAAGCCTAGACCCCGGGGGAGGGTCTTGGCCAACTGGCCAGTTAAAGGATAACTTTGGTATTTTTCAAAAAGATTTAAAAAAAAAAAAAAGGGCCATTGAGGAGGAGGCGGCCAAATGTCCCAAACTTACAGACAAAATAATACAATCATGTTGTTAAGTTCAGCATAATACCCATTCATATAGGAGTCCTGGTTTATTGAGGGGCACATTTGGTGAGGGTAGGGAAGAGAAAAGCATTGGACTGGGGCACTACAAGTAGGGTTTCTGTTACAGTTGTGTTTAATAGAGTTGTCGTGTGACTGTCAGTCTGGAATAAAGAGCTTTGGTGATTACTTAGCCCATATGTGTGTCCATGTGCATGTGCATGTGCACGTGCACGTGTGTGAGCATGTAATGTGTGGATTGGGTGGCCTGGGTGGGTGTATGACTGAATTTTTGTCCCAGTCCGGCCCTGAAACTCAGTGTGTCCACATAAAGTAAAATCGTGGGATTTAATGCATGGGGTTTTGAGTGCTTATCTGCTGTGTTGTCTCATGCGTGGGCCCACTTGTTTGAAAGCTATGGTTTGCCTCATTTTTTGAAGTGACTTGGTGTGCTGTGGTATTGAGGGCTGCTGGTTAGCTGGTGGGGTGGATTTGTTGGAGGGGGATGAGTTCAAATTTGGTCCATTCTAGACCCTGTGTATGAAGAAGCGGCTGTGGCTTAATTAATTGATCAATAAAGTACTCATATTTCCTCATACATCGTGATATATCTAGTACAGTTGGCGTGAATGTTGAAATAAGCAATAGAGACCGAACAGCGGTAAACATGTTTATTTCTGCTATAAAGTTTGGCATTTTAACATGGGGGTCTATGGGGATTGATTCACTCTTGGAGCTGGCCTCAAGTGGACATTCAAAGAGCTGCAGTTTTCGGCACTTTCATGTTGGCTTCATTTTTCAACCCCAGAGGTTGTAGCTTGGTCTTTCATTAGGCCCCTGTGCCACCTCATGTTTGTGCAACAAAGGCCTTCTGTTAATTTTTTTGAGTCTTAAGCCCAAGATGAGATGGGAAAAAAAGACCTTGATGGAACTTTTTAAATTACCCGGAATTCTTGAGGGGCGGGGCTGTTTGCTGAAGAACGCTGATCAGTGGAGCACACACTTGCAGTGTTCCACACTTCCTGGTACGGGCAGCCACTGCAAAATTTATTTAATTTCTACAGGCTCCACTTCGTTTGTGTTTTGATTAAGCATGGGTACCTAAACCCTGTACTAACTTAGCCCCGGAGCTAAATTATTAAAGACCGTAGTATTGATAAGCGCTAATGCTATCGTTTCTTTTCTGCCAGCGTTGATCTCCTCTACATACATCCACACCTACACCGACGCGACATGAGGCCCGTTTCCACCGCAGGAACTTCGGGGTAGATTTACGGGGCCGGGGCCGTTGGTGCGTGTCTCCACCGCAGGAACCACCCCCGAAGGACAGAGTTCCGGAACTTTTACAGGGGCTAAAGAAGTCCCTGCTTCGGGGTAGGTACTCAGAACGGCCCCGAAAGACTCCTGGGTGGGGCTTGGGGGTTACTTGGTGCTGATTGGATTTACTAAAGGCAGGACGTGACGTTAATAGAAAGCAACAAAATAGCCGGCATTTTTAAAACTCAGCAGACAAGGGTTAGCTCGTTTATAGCTTCCACCGCCATGTAAACAAACTCAATAACCGGTCCGTGGAAAAACATATTTTTTCCAGTGGATATCTTAGTTTCAACATGATTTAGCTAGCAAAGCAGTTTTGTGTTGCTATGTGTGGTATTTATTCAGTTTTGGGAAATCACGATGTCTAGAAAGCATCAGTGGCTGCAGCTGACAGGGACAGCTAACAGCAGCAGCAAAGCTAACATCAGGACATCATTTGTTAAAAGCCTCCTGTTGTCGGATACGACATGAAACTACTCCAGATAGCTCAATCATGTTGTAACTAAGACATCCGCTGGAAAAAAAATTTTTCATGGGCCACTTTGTGAGTTTAGTGAGTTATTACAGACACCGCTAACCGCTAACAGCGTCCCTACGCCGCTACGTTGCTCCGGTCAAAATAGTCGCGTAACGATTACATCACATCCAGAGCCTGGTAACTTCACAGGAACCTTCCTCCTACTCCGCTCTCTCAGTGGAGACACGGCGGTTGAGAGGGCCGAGCGAGAGGTCATTCCTGTAGTAGTTCCTGCCCCCAAATAGTACCAGGAACTTCTTCAGTGGAAACGGGCCTATGGTAACCGGTGAACAGCTGAGCAGCCGCGGTGGAAACAAAGTGAAGATAACTCGACAATGACTCGAGTTGACCGCAGCTAGATTCATTACTGTAAGTGACATTAGACCTTAGCGGGTAAGAAGCTAATACTTTATCAATACATGTGTTCAGCAGCATGAACATGTAAACGTGTAGACAGCGATATTCAATATGCTCCGCCCACAGTCTCTCATCCACTGACACTAAAGTTATGTCTTACACAAGGACAGCACGTTAGTTCAGCTGATAGCCAGTTGTTACTAATAAGCTCAAATGACAGCTGTCTGTATGTAGACTAGCTTAGTTTGACCTTTATCTTAAAATACTTTTAAACTTAGCTGCTGGCTGAGACAAACAGCCCCAACTCTCTACACCAGTATGTAACCAGCCAAGCTGGCGGAGCCAAATACAGGGCGTGCGCCGAATCATCTACGTCATTACACTAATTTGAATAAATTTTCCGGAACTTTGAGGTGCGGTGGAATCGCAAACCATACAGATTACCAGGAATCCTTTAACCCAGGTAAATAAATTCCTGGTAATAAAGTTCCTGGAAATGTTGGTGGAAAAGGGGCTAATGCTCATATTTATATCAGGCTTTCTGTTTTAAGCCTTTATCCCGTTATTGATCAGTGTTACATTTAAATGATGCACAAAATATTTATCTCTGGATGGACAACAAAGCTTTCTGCACACTGCAGAGTGGTCATCTCTGTGTGTTTGTTTTATTGTCTGAGGCTCTTTTCGCACATATCAACTAATCTTGAAAACACAACTGCTCCTCAGAGATAACTGAAGGGTGCTGCAGTTAATTTCAGCTCTGTTCAGATTCCTCACTTCCTCTTGGTTTCTCTTCAGTTTACTTACTCAGCAGCTGAGTCAATCAATGGTTTCTGTCTTTTACGGTACAGTACATCACTATCTTACACAAGTCCTTATGAAAATACACAAATGATCATTAGCATACATATGAGATTAAACATCTCCACTACTGTCCTATCTATTAGCATGTTTACACCTATGGGTTACTATAACTAGCATTTTACCATTCATTTATTTATTAGTTTTTCTTAGCTGCTTATCCTGTTGGGGGTCGGGGGTGAGGGGGCTGTAGCCTATTCCAGCTGACACTGGGCGAGGGGTGGGGTACACCCTGGACAGGTTGCCAGACTATCGCATGGCTGACACGTAGAGACAGACAACCATTCATGCTTTCGTTCACACCTATGGGAAATAGGGATTTAGAGTCACCTTTGGATTGTGGGAGGAAGCCAGAGTACCCACTTGCACGCTGACAAGAGAAATGCAAACTCCGCACAGAGGGGCTCCCCCACCCTGGGTTCAAGTCCCCCCACCCTGGGTTTGAACCAGGAACCCTCTTCTTGTTAGGTGACAATGCTAACTACTACACCACTGTGCTGCCATTTTTACCATTTGACCTTTCAGTTCAGCTAAATTTAGTTTAAATGTCTTGTCCATTGGGAGAGCTTTTACCTGCAACTAAATACAGAAACATGATAAGCAAAAAACAAACAAAACTAAAACAAAAACAGTTGTGAGAGTGTGGATCACTACAACAGCCCTGATGTTGCATGTCAGCATGTGTAACTCTGCATTACCTTGCAGTTTTGTTCGGGTGGCAATCTGCTGATGATGCCCCCCACCCCACTACTCCCCTACCATCCTAAATAGATTCAAATTCTGTGGGAAACACTGTTCATAGTAATAGGCTACGATTCTCAGACAGAATTACAACTATTTTTGCAATTTTCACTTGCTCCTGCAATTTCATTGCATAAAACATCTATATAACATGCAACATGCATTGAAGTTTTTTAGAGCAGCTGCCATGAAATCAGGCATTTCAGGCTGCAACAATCCCAAAAGCAGCCCACAAAATCTGGAGGGAATATAAAATTTTATTCCCTGCTTTTCATACTTTATAATGTACACCTTAACATGCAGGCTCCAGGCCCACATCATGTTCCTGACAGTACAGTTTTCCCTGGACTGTTAAATCAGGAGTAAAAGCATAGATGCACCCCATAACTTTTTTGGCACTATGTAATTTCCATATTAAAAAATTGCCTGAAATATTGTGATAGTGATTAGAAAAATATTTTCATGTGAGCAAAAACAATTCCATGGTCTGCCCACATTTATTGAATTTGCTGGGGAAATTTCTTATTTTTCTCTAATTACTTTTATTAATTCACAGTGAAATACCCCAGGTGAAAACATAGTTTTTTCATGCACTGGTCAATTTTGAAATTTCGGGCTATTTTTCTTTGCTAATCCTCCTCATCTATATTCTGACTGATTTCCCAGAGAGATTTGTTCAAATATAGCAGCTTTAGCTATAGCTCTCTTCCTGTCATACCTGCTGTTTCTTCACTTAAAAAAAAAAAGTCTATTGCCTCTCTGTTCCTTTAATTGTCTTGTTCTCTCTGTACCCTGACTTTTCTTTTAGTGGTCCCTGATTTTTGGTAAGGCATTCTGACTTAGTCTTCAGTCCGCCTCACATGTTTACTTTAACAGCGTTGTGATTTCTGCGCATCACACACCTGACTCCCCCTGTCAGATGGACTGAACCATTTCACAACACCCGCAGGGTTGGGAGAATCAAATGGCATATCTAAATTTGTTTCAATGATATAAACATATTTATTTATTTATTGCAGTGGCAGCTCCAAAGCTTTGGAACGATATGCCTCTGCATGTTAGGCAAGCCCCCACTCTGCAGGTGTTTAAATCACACCTCAAGACACATTTTTATTCTTTGGCTTTTTCAAGCACAGCCTGAGTGATTGATGTTCTTCATGTGAAGCTGTGTATGTTTTTTATTTATGAGTTGTGATTGTGAGTTGGGAGGTATTGGGTCATCTGTCATCTGCGGGGGTCATCTGTACCCTTGGATCCCCCCTGATGGCTGGCCTGGGTGGAAGCATCAAAAGTTTTATGTATTGATTTATTTCACTATTCAAAAATATGAAAAGGATGCCAAATGGCCACTCTAACCATTAGATGTTATAAAAGTCTTCATGTTGTTTTCATTATGATCACAATATGGTTAAATAAAGTCTACATAAAATGAATTTGCTAGCCCAGTGCACAATGTTTTGCTGAAAACACATGTTGGAACAAGACTTGAGTAATCGGCCTGACACAGACTGTTTCACAGAATGCTGACAAGAAAACTGCACATTCAGCATCTTTGCATTTTGTGAAATCTGTTCTTCCGTTGAATGCAACAAGTGGTTCATGTTGTGCAATTGTCAAATAGATGCTGTTTTTCTATGTAGATCACACAAACTGTAAGTGCTATATTTTCCACAATCTCCAGCAGTGCTCTTCATGCCTTGTGACTTTGGAGGTGGCAGTTGTTTGTTTCAACCAGAAGCCCAAGCTGCTTTATGATGCGCCACTGGTGTTGAGATTGATTTTGGATAGCCAAGTGTCCTGAGTTTACTATCAACCTTGTCTGTTAGGTTCAACCTTAATCTGATTTCTCAGACTAATTAATTAGCATTTAGAGAGACAGGAGGCTCTAGCTCCGCCTGCTGACCAACCCCCAATTCCTGCCCCTCTGGCCACAAGTATAAAGAAAACCACACAAGGATGTAAAGTGTGTGGTACATATCCAAGTATTTGCATACTTTTTTTGTGGATTGAAGTTACAGAAAGTAAATAGATTAGGTTTTACTTTAAGAGATTTACATATTACTTTGACTGTGTCGTCATCTTTACAAGCAGAGGTAAGTCTTACTTTGTTTATATCTTACATTCATGCAGATCATTATCCAGGCTTACACACAAAAACACTTTTAATCCTGGTTAAGGTAAGTTCTGCAGTATTTTTTTATGTTGAGATGGAAACTTATTGACAGGGAAAAAATGAAAGGGGACAAATTTTCTTGTAACATAATTGGAAAAAATTAAAAGAAGCATCTCTTTCAGAGGCTAATACTACTTTTACTTTTTCTTTCTTTTTTTATTTTATTAATTTTTTTGCTGGTAAGGATCCAGCTCATGAAGCAGATGTAAAGATGTCTGTGGAGTACCAGGCCTCTACAATGACCAACATGGACTTAGACAACAGTAAAGTTGGCTATAAGCAACTTTTAGACGATGGCAGCAAGCTCCGGTATTCAGGTAATAAAATAATAACTTCTTTCCAAATAGGGCTGAGTGATGTGACAACATAAACAATATAAAGCACTAGACTATATAAAGTTCCCCTCAGCTCCACAGAAATTTGTAATAATATTTTGTTCACTGATTTAGTTTCATAGCCCACAACTGTACTGGTTTAGTTCAGACAAGACTCTTGCTTCAGTGTTTCGGTTTTCTTGCTCTCTCTGTCTGACACGCACGCGCGCACACACACACACACATGAAGACTCACAAAAGCCCTTTTTCCACCAACATTTCCAGGAACTTTTATTACCAGGAATTTATTTACCTGGGTAAAAGAATTCCTGG